>JAUMHI010000058.1:15727192-15752588 GCA_032359435.1 Enteromius unitaeniatus | reverse complement strand
ATCCTATCAATATGGGCCAACATTTCTAAAGAATGCTTTCAGCACCTTGTTGAATCAATGCCACGTAGAATTAAGGCGGTTCTGGAGGAAAAAGGGGGTCAAACACCGTATTATTATGGTGTTCCTAATAATCATATAGGTGAGTGTATAATATATGGCGGAAGAGCACTTTGCACAGCGCTTCGACCTATCCGCTTAGAAAATCAGGAAAATGTAGGATGGAATGTGGAAAAATGGTGGCATTTTCTTTGAGGAAGTAAATGTATTGACCAAACTTGCCAGATTGCTTTATGTTATCAATTTCATAAAAGTTCTACACAAATGTAATGCCTCCATGGTTTTAATCAGTTTAATAATACATGTTCATCTTATGTTTTGTTGATAATGTTACATGGCGAGCAAACTGCAATTCTAAAACATAGGTAACAACACATTACATTTTACAAAAGAGCACACACAGTCTTTAAAACAATCTTCTGATTTTAAGTATCATCAATCAGTCAATAAATGTGAGGTTATTATTTATAGGATTTCAATTTATATATAGTTTGGGCTGATAATACTATACTATACATATTTGGGGAAAAAAAGCCTCACCTGTACACTAATTTGCAAGTATTTTCTGGAATACCTAAAATGTATTCAAATTAAATTACATTTATACTTATACTTTTAAATGTATACTTTGGAAAAAAGGTTTTAAATATTAAAGATTGCTTGTGACAAACTATATGTTCAACATGAGTCTGATGTAATCTTTATTCCTAATATCACATTTATTGGCGATGTGATTGGAAAAAAACAAAGGCCTGTTGAAAAGCTATTCCATTGTCTCTCTACACTCCAACATGTGCTCTAAAGCTGTAAAACCACAACCAAAGAGCACCTCATTTAAACTGACAGCCTGGAAACCTTTTTCCTGTTGTGAAATACTTTTCAAGCTCACGACACTGCACATTATTCGCTGTCCTTAATTGGAACTCATTTCGTTTAGCAAAACACTTCCTGCGACCGAATGGGTCACGCCTCAGTTAGCCTCAATATGTGAGGGCAATAGAGCATGACCCACAACTCACCCATGCCACTGTCACTCCTTGGCCCTGGTTCGTAACTTAAAGATGTTTTAGAGTCTTCCCATACATCTGTTGGGAAAATCACAGCCAAATCAGAAACGATACAGGACACCTACTGTAGCGACGCCAATACAAAGGAATGACTGTTGTCACCAGTTCTGTAAACAGTAAGCACAATTACGAGAAACCGCTGGAAATACAGCTTGTTTTTATAGCACGTCTGTAATTTCCTCAACTTTACTCTGGCGGTGAAGAGCAGCCGAAGCACAATGATTTCACAAGACCACTGCTTGATTCTCCACAGAAATAGGTCTTCCCAAAGTTGCAGTATCCAAAGTAGCGGTGGTCTGGCCCTTCTCTGCTATTGTTGCAACTGAAGACATCTATGTCCTCAGGGGGTCAGCAATCATTTGAGGTTTTGGTGTATTAAAAAATGCAAACTTAGCGCCATTACATTCTAATTTTTAGCTACTTCAAGTTTGTCTCATCCCTTGCTATTTACCCAGGAAGGACCATCTAAGTTTGTAACTAAATGTATCTTTTTTCTTAGTGTTATGGTTAAACATTGCATATCTTTTTATAACAGGTTTTTCATAGAGCTCATTTCACTAAACATGTTTAATATAGATTAATCAATATACCAGCTAGCAGTTTTTGCTCATTGAGTATTTTGGGTTTGGGGTTAGGGTTTTTGGTTTGGAGTTGGTGAGAAATCTCTTATGCTTACCATGGCTCTGTTTATTTTAGCAACATTGTGAAATATTATTACAACCTAAATAACTGCTTTCTATTTTAAAATATTTGAAAATGCTGTTTGTTCTTGTGATGGCAAAGCTGTACTTTCTCCTCTGTAAAGCGTTTTGTTTAAAGGTGCCATATATATATAACATTTTACTACATTAATAATCAATCAAATATGCTCATTATTATTATAAATAATAACATAAAATCTTAAGTTTTACATGCACTTAATTACTATAAATAATATATATGGGTAGTTGACAAAAATAAAAATTGGACCGTGTGCTATGGTGTGACAGCGAACATGAGAGAGGTTTATCTTTAATGTTTTTTATTATTATTTATTTATTTTTACATTTTTGCTACATACATGCGTGCGCGCACACACACACACAGACATATATATATATATATATATATATATATATATATATATTATTAGTGGAGCTTTCTTTTAATCACAGTGTCACACAAACACTCAAATGCACTTGCACGTCCAGAAAAACATTATTGAACACTCTTCTTTTCCATTAAATCATTAAAACATTTAAAATGTAGTCTTGACTTGAAATCTCAGAGCATGCAATTGTGTTCTGGCTTACATGTGCGGTGCAGATGTTGTCTCATGCGCTCGGTGCAGTGGGAGGTTCTGTGTGAGTTTGCATTGTTTGCTTACCCCCTTGGCTCCCCAGATAACCCAAGTCCAATGGCATCAAATACAACAGTGCTGATGTCAGCATCGGGCATGGAATAAGGGGTCTGGGATGGTAATTTATCACTAAACACGTCCAGCAAGCGAGGTGATGCATATCTAAAAAACAAGGGGGGGAAATCATTTGAATTCATATCACTGGTACTGAGGCCCAGAGCAAAGGTTTGACTTTGAGGTATCATGCATGGAGGCATTCATTTTTAGAGGCAATTGATTTGGATTCATTTGATACTGCAATGAAAAGCAGCTGGATGTCTTGTCTGGCACTGTCTACTACTTAATAAGGCAGCTATCAGTGGGGAATGGTTTTTCATGGAAAGTTTGGCTATGTTTTGCTATGTATATCATCTAATTTCATTAGATCTTTTTTTTTCCTCAAACGTCTTGAACTGCAGTAAGACTTAAGTTTTTTAAATAATAGCTGAAAATAAGCTGTCAATATTGCCTAACATGCTAATTTAGAGCAATTGAAGGAGCAATTCAAACTTGATTGAAAAGAATGACTGTACTTGGGCTATTCAACATTCAACTCCTTGTTTTTAATCAATACCTTGCTTCTCTTATGAAATGACTTCACTTTCCCACTCACATGTCGGGTCGCAGCTTACCTCTCGACTAAAATAATGCACAATGCAAAGGCAACAAAAACTTGCAATCAATTCACAAACTTTGTGTACACCTATATGTGAGGTGGCGTAATAAAACAACAAACACTGTGCAAGCTTTGAATCGCATATGACTCATATGAACCAATTATTTTGAGTCAGCCGAAAAGATTCAAAAATACAATAAATTAAATAATTTTATATCTGATTTGAAACAAACTAAGAACTATTTGCTTACTTAGCGTTAACAGTACTTACTCTTTTTGTGTTGATTATTTTATATGACAACGTTTAATTAAAGATACATATTTTCAGTCAGAATTATTAAAAAAAAATCCTAAAAGCATTTCTATAACATACCATCTGGATCTAGTGAGAGCGTTTGCAGTGTATTCAAAGGGATAGTTCACCCAAAAATTTAAAATCAGTCATTAATAGCTCAGCCTTGTGTTGTTCGAAACCCGTAAGAGCTTTGATTATCTTTGGAACAGAAATAAAGAACTTTATGACCCTCCATAGACAGCAAGTGTCCCACCAAGATCAAGGTCCAGAAAGGTACCAAGAACATCGACAACATAGTCCATGTGACATCAGTGGTTCAACCGTAATATTGTTCTCCTCTGTGTCATCCTAGTGCCATTTTGCATGCATGCATCATCAATGATGTCACATGGATTATTTTGTCTATGTTGTTATGTGGTGAACGTGGTAGGACCCTTGCTGTCTATAGAGGGTCAAAAGGTCTCGGATATCATTAAAAATATCTTAATTTGTTTCCAGAAGATGAACAAAGGTCTTACAGGTTTGGAACAAGGCGAGAATTAATAATTAATGACAGAATTTTATGTTTTGGGTGAACTATCCCTTTAAATGTAGTTCAGTGAGATGTTCCTTAGTCATCACCACATAATTAAGAGAAACTAAAACGGCATGTTTACAGTAGATTTTTACAAGCATCCAATCAAACAGCACTATGTTCCTGGCATATTTTTCTTCTTATGCACAGTGTGGGCCATGGCTCCTCGTTAAGAATACCTTTATCTCTCCCAGGTTGGGCAGACTGTAAAGCGCCTGGCAGCAGCAGACAGGAGCCGAGTAACCGGCCAGACGGAGCTGCTCTGGGGACCACCTTCCAATTTTCCACCCCTTATGGAGTCAGATAAGTAACAACAAGGGGGTCTCCTCGACACTGCAATAGTGCACAACAATAGTTCCCTGCAGTTAAGAAGGTGCCTACATTTTACACATTAATGAGTAAAATACTATGCTGCTGTATAAAATATGATATGCAATGTTCAATAGCTTTCTTTCTTTCTTTCTTTCCTTATTGTGAAGTGGTATAACAATGTTTTGCTTATATTTATTTTTATTTAGTTGTATAATGCAATGTGTCATGTTTTTCTTTCTTTATTTGTTTACTTACTGTGAACTGGTTTAACAATGTTTTCCCTTTATTATTTATTTCTTTTGTGAAGTGGTATAACAGTGTTTTTTTTATTTTGAAGCTGTATACAAACATTTAAAAAAAATTTATTTACATATATTGAAGTGGCATAAATCAATGTTTTATTTATTTATTTATTCATCATTTATTTCATTCTTTCTAAGTTGAATAACTATATGTACATATATAAAATACATATACACAAAAATACACACGCTTTTTTTGTGAAGTTGTTTGTTTGTTTACTCATATAACACACTACCCTCTTTACTTGTTTGAACCCTACCAGAGCTTTTATACATGGTCATGTAAAACTGCAAGCCTATTAATTAATGTGATTAATGTAAAACAAAATGAAGTGTTTTTTACTTACAATTCTTATGTAAGGTGATGTTTTTATTCTGAGGCTTGAGGTTTATGATAGTGAAAGGAAGAAAGATGTACATTTGTGCGTGTGCACTCGGAGTGGAACACTTAATTGTGCAAGTTATTATTTTTGTGGTCATACCCACCACTTTTCTCAGTTGGGATGGGTGGAGATGGAGCGTAGGCGTGCAGTATTCACTCCGATGTGTTGTGGAGCATCTGCATAGTGTAGTTTCCAGACAGAAGAGTTGTAAAAAAGAAGCAACAACATCTGGGGCAATCAGAACTTTTCCTGCAAACATTTTACTGTCTACCACAAACATTTAAACCATTCATTTCCATCTACATAAACACTGTATATCCCAAAACATCAAGGGAGATACTTTTGCAAATATATTAATTGAGTTTTTTGCTGTACTTTGCAGGGAAATAGACCTTCAACCATGAGCTCATTCAACACTTTGTCAGTCAAATAAGGTTATAAAAATTTAGGATAGATTTAGGTCTCTTTTTCAGAAACTGACTTTAAAGATCCAGAGGGATTCGGGTTTACTAACTTCATCCAATTGCAAATGCAGTACGGTCTCTATTTTTCCGGAGCAATGGGTACGTTTCCCTCAAAGGAACATCAGCGATTTAATCACCTTAGCGCTCACAGTTTCCCGTGCATTAACAAAGCCACAATTTGGTATGATTCACTGTAAAACACAGTTCCTCTTTATAAATGGCTCTATTTGTGTTGAAATGACCTGTTAAGGAGGTATCAACGCCAAGAAAACTTTTTTTCGTGTCCGCTTGCGTTTGCATTGGGTAAATTATGGGTCACCAGCGTCACCTTGACTTGAAATCTGCAGCCTGCTCTTCAAAGGTGTTTTGGTGGCTTGTGTTAGTCACTGGTGGGTTTTTTTGTCAAGGTCTGTAACCACAAATATTAATAAGCAACGGTTTCATATGTTCTGGAGTATTAGCTAACGTGTCAATCTTCAGGAAATATTATTTCTCCATTTCCTCATGTGTCATAAATAGGTTGCTTCAAAGCAGTATACACTCATACTCTAATAGAAAGGTTTTGTACATGAATTTAGCTTGATTCAAGTTTAAACGGACGTGCAAGAGAACTAAAAAGTTAATTTTCATCACGCTTGCTGTCTCTTAACTTTTCTATCCTCAGTCTTGTTTGGTGGAGCGGGTAAACGTGGATTTTCCAATGCTGTGCTCCAGGGCCTCCTTCATTAAAATGATTGGCTGGTTGAAATAGGAGAAACCAGAGCAATTTGGCCTTAGAATTAATTTTTCAAAAGTAGTCTTAATGTCAATTAGTATTCTATTGCTGTGTTTAACCTATTGCTCCTTCCTTTTCCAGCAGTCTTTGCCAGCATTGGATTTTTCTGGAAGTCATTGCCTTATCAAGTTTACAAGCAAAATAAAAAAAAAATGTTGATTTTGTTTGCTGATTTCAGCATATTGGTTGCGTTCGCTTTAAAATATGTAATAAAATACTTTGCTGCACTCATCATTTTTAGAAATATATTAAGAAAATAAAACACCAATTTAGAGCATCTTGTGTTTATGTCACTTTCATATAAATAATTACATCTTGATTCCTGAAAGAGACATTGGAACACATGTACTTTTTAAATAGAGACAGTGAGGAAAAATTCTTCTACCTTAAGTGCCGAAGCATTTACAATCCCCGACATGGTGCCTATTTAAACCAAACCACTTAGTAATAGCTGGTAATTTCCTTATGTTAAGCCATGGATAATCATTTCACAAGAATTTTCGTGGATGCCTTCCCAAGCCCAAGTGCCAGTCTGATTTGCCAAATTGTTGAAATAGGGAAAATACGTTTTCTCATTGAAAATATTTTAAAACAAATCATCAGTAAAATAAGAGCATTAAATAAATGAGATCCTTGCTTTTCTTTTGGAAAAAAATCCAAGTCTTGTCACAGTGCATATGTGTGCATGCAAGAAACGCATTTTTGATGCTAAATTATTTAGACAAAAGGAGTTTCTCATGAACTCAAAAAAAAAAAAAAATCAGATGATTGGTTTGCAGAGAAAACCTTGTACACACATAAAGACTGTGAAAATTGGCTCGTAGCTAAAGCAATCGAGACATTTTGATGTGATCTTTCCATGTTTCAAAGGGAGACACTAGAAAGCATTTCAAGCTTTTAACCTCAAAAAAACCAACATGATGTCATGTCACCAAATGCTATTTGAAATCAGTGAAAAGGTTTGTCCAAACAAAAGTATTAAAATACATCAAAAATGTTTAACTATAACGTTCTCAAACATACATAGGTTCGAACAAAGACGTCTCTTGTTTTCCTTCCAGTGCGCCTAGAGTGAACGGTTAAACAAGAGTTGGCCAAAGTGACAGCTTTACATTTGTGACTCATTCCACTGTCAGGAGAAAGGAAAGGTTCGATGTTACAAGAGGGAAATTGTTTTGGGATCCAGGACAGTGCCATGTGGTTGTCAAGTAAACACTGTACTGGTGGAACCTATTATAGATGGACCGTTTAGGAGCTGATATTGGCTCTTCTTTGGAGTGCATGGCCAACACAAGGGCATCTTTATGAGACAGCTGCTGAAGTGAGGAGTAAAACCCGCTGGATGCTCTTCTGCTCCCGTCTACAGTTTCTCAGTTGAGGTAGTCCCATATTGCATGATTATTTTGACAGTAATGTCACTGATTGATTTATTTTTTTTTCCTGTTGGACATGCCTTTTGTTTTGATCTTGAAGTGAAGGTAGCTCTGTGTTCCAGAAAGAGGTCACTTTCCCTGGGCCTGGTGAACTCTCGCTGATACTTGTCTGCTGGAGGAATTTCAGTGGGTTCTGGAAGGAGTCCATTATTTCAACAGGATTTTCAAAATTCAGCAAGTTTACTTGGCAAATCATGACCTCTTAATAAATAAAATGTTTTATTATATCAATTCTGCTGTCAAATGATAGAGTCTTGAAAGGTTTATAAGCATAGCTCATATTTAACTTTACAAATAAATATCTGAGTATTGCACAGTAAGAACAGATTGTTCTATTCTATTCTATTCTATACACAGATCACAGTTTAGTAAAATTCGTATTTTATTATTTGTGTACAAGATTTAAACTTACTGTTTTATTTTTAATGCATTCAAATGTTCAAATATTCTAAAGCCAAGTGCATTTTATTTAGAAATATATCATTATTATAATTATTAATTATTTAAAAAATATTTAAATATTCAATTATATATAATATATATATATTCCTTATATTCATTTTTTCTCTTCTATTTTACAATAGAGTAATTAATAAACAAACTGATATTTAAATGTTTTCAACTTTTTATTTGTGTTATTCAACATTATTATTAGAACTGCAGATTGAGTAAATTGTATTACGTAAATATTATATTATGTTTTGTTATTTTTATTATATTCTAGCAAAGAGTAAAAAAAAACTAAATTAGTGAAATAAATGTTATTAATAAAATTACTTTTTAACAAGTATTGTGTTGTGTTCTATTCTGCTCGTCATTTTTAATTAGTTATTTCATATTCTATGACAAAAAGTAGGCAAGTGCTGCTAATTAAATAGTATTTTATTTACATTTATTATGTTCTTATTCTAGTTCTGTTCTACAATAGAGTAAGTGTTACATTATTAAACTTAACTCTTCTTTTTTTCTAATTTAATTTTATTATTAGTAGCCTACTTAGGCTATTTGAACTTTATTCTTTTCTAGAAGTGTTGAGTGAACTGTATAATTTAATTTCTGTTTCGTTATAATAGAATGTAATAGAATAAATCTATCAATGCAAACATCATTCATGTTTGCTTTGATACTGCGCGACGCTTTTAATTCCACCTGCAGACGCAGCTCATGGCGCGTGGGACTGTGTGAACGCACTACATTAAATAAAGTTTTTCCGGTTTTGAAGCGCGTCCTCTTCCGTTGTCAACATGGCGGAATACGATCTGACCACCAAAATCGCCCACTTTTTGGATAGGCATCTCGTTTTCCCACTGCTGGAATTCCTCTCAGTAAAAGAGGTACAAGTGTATCTTACATTGGTATTTGAAAGCGTGCTGCAGCACTGTTTATATGTAGAATGCGGCAAAGCTATCACCACGTGCGCGGGCTACTGTAGCCACATCAATGTTGCCGGTAGTGTGGAAATCATATAACTCATGATTTCAGTCGGTAATAAAGTAGTAACAGAGCCAAAAAACTTTTAACATGAATAATATACAGTCTTTTCTGATATAACTAACCCTTCTATTAGTTATTTGCTAGCCGCAAAACCCAGCAAGCTAACGTTACCTATATAGACAGCATCGAAGCTAACTGTTAGCTAAGTTAGACACAGCTGACAGATCTGCCTTGGCTTGTCATAGTGCTGTTTACATAAATATTTTTACATCGGTTTTTACTTAAATTGGTGTACAACGGTTGGTTTTGTGTTGTTGTTTTTTTTTAGTTTTTATTAAGATAAAATAAAGTGATTACATCTGGCAAAAACAGGTGAGGTTTTGTTGAAGTCTATAAATAACCTGTGACAGTCTTCAAAGATCCCGTTAGGATTGTTGAAGCCCAATTTGACAGTAAAAGTGGGTTCATGAATTTACAAATACATACACATATGGTACAGACCAGGGTTCCTCATCTCTTACCCTGGAGATCCGATGCCCTGCAGAGTTTGGATCTAATTCTAATCAAACACACCTGAACATGCTAATCAGTGTCCTAAGTATCATTAGAAAACACAAGTAGGTGTTTTATCAGGGTTGGAGCTAAGCTCTGCAGTACATCGAACCTCCGGGGTAAGATTTGAGGAACCCTGGTATAGATGTTACAATTTTGTTGCAGAAATAGACGTTATAAAAGTCAAATATCTTGTGTTCTGAATGTACTTATGTTTCCATTACTGTTTTCTAGATCTACAATGAGAACGAGCTCCTCCATGGAAAGCTGGATCTCCTCAGTGACACCAACATGGTGGACTTTGCCATGGATGTATACAGGAATTTATTTTCTGACAAAGAAATACCCATCTGTGAGGGAATTAACTTCTAATGCTATTCCGGCAATGAAAGATGACTAGTGCATGGAAGTTGACTTAATGAAATGTATATCTTTTGCAGCTCTCAGAGAAAAGAGGACTGAAGTTGTCGCTCAACTGAAGCAACTGCAATCTGAGACCGAGCCCATTGTGAAGGTGTTTGAGGACCCAGAGACAACGAGGCAGATGCAGTCAACCAGGTAAACGCTGAAATTAAAGCCCATCACATACTTTGTCTTGTCATTTTATTTCTGAAAAGGTTTTATTACTGTATCTAAATACATAAGCTTGTAAGGTCCTTTAATACATTTGTTTTGATTGCTATTAAGTTATTCCATTTCTCCTCATATAGTTTGATTTAATAAATACAATTTTAAACTGTTTGGTTTTTTTTTTAACTACGTTCAAAACAAAATGCCTTAATTTATACCAAATAGACCAAATATTTATATGAATTTTTGAGTATTTAAGTGTATAATTAAATCGAATGTTTACATATTCATTACTATTTATTTAATTTTTGGTGCGTATGCCATTGTGGTGCAGGCAAAAACATATTAGTGTGCCAGTAAAACAAATGCTATCAATAAACCCAATTTTTAAGTCAAGCGATGCTCCTTTCTGTATCCAGATGTGTTTGACCAAACAGATTCCCCAAAGTCTGTTACTTTGGATCATCTACCAATGAGGTGTTTAGTAAAAGCTTTAGGGTGTCCTGTGGTTGTCTTGAATTATAAGCGACCTTTCTGTATTTCTGAATTCTTTTCTAGTAGATTTTGTAGACCTTTACTTGTCTGCGGGAAGACCGTGGAGAGTCTTTTAATGTTATGACAGTAGTTTAGTCATTTTCTATTCCAAGCAACAGCTTAGATGGTACTTTACTTATTTTCTTGTTCATCTAATGTAAGTTGAACAGTGTTCAATTGCACAGTTTAGACAAGACAGTCCTCAGGGATGTGGGATGGAGCCCTGCTCGATGCTAGACGATACTCCAAACAGAACATTTGTGGCTCTTTTTCTGGAAGGTCGGGCTTAAGTGCCATTTTATTAAGTGGATGGCAGAACATCAGCGGGCATTTGTAATCACGATCGGTTCGTATTTGATTGAAATTGCCATGTGGATGAGTATATGGTTTCATTCTGCAAATTTTAGAAGAGCAGAATGCTAGAGCATCCTGTGGTGTGTTTCGTGGAGGCTACTTTTAAACAATTTTCCTGATGCTGACTTTGGCGTAATTAAAATATTTTGGTTAAACTCAGTCCTCATCCAGTGCTTGCTTTTCTTTGATGGATGTTCCTCATTTCTAGCCGCCAGCCAATCTAGATGTTTTAGGTTTTAATATGTGGCGTATTAGGGATTAGAGATGTTTTTATTTAATTAAAAGAAGGTTGTTACACTGATCGCTGTAGGCAGTAGAGATATTCTCAAATAGTCGTCTCCATTAGCAGTTGGACACATTTCCTGTATTAGTAACAGTGGATTCTTGTTGATTATGTTGGATTGAAAAGACATTGTTCTGCTCTCAATCAGTTGCCGTCAAACCTAGACAGAAGAGACAGCAATAGCATTGACTTAGTGGTCGGTCTATCCACTTTATTTGATGTGATTTGGGCCTGATCTTGAGACCACTATAGGTTTGAAATGTCAGTGAGTTCAAATATTTGAGTCTCTGCCGATAATATATGCCAGGGATTTCCAAGCTTTCCAAGCCTGGCCTAAAATATTTACCCTGAGATTTAAGCAAATATTTCAGTCATTTAATGACACATTCTCTGATGTTGATTAATGGTTGCTTGATACGCAGGTCAACAAATTTCATTCATTCATTCGTTTTTGTTGAGATGCATTTAAAATTTTCTTGCCATAGCAATTCACAAAGTCACTAATTACTTGTAGCTGTCTCTGTTCATTGTGTGAGTCTTCTGGAGACAGGAGCTGAGGCCACGATCTGTACTTATTGTTTAATTCCTCGCTTTGACTAGCGCTAATACCACACGAGCTTCTATATATTTTATCAGGCTACCGCTGTGTGTTTGTGGTGTCTCTAATGTGAGAAATCTCAGTAGGTGGTATTGCCTTCCCTAGACATTTTTAAAGACCAGTTTGCGTTTCGTTTCTCCAAAACATGCTTTTATCACAGTTCAGGATTAAGTTTGTGGCGTTAGAACCAGGCGCAGTCTTAATTAACCCACTCAAATGGATGTCTGCTCTTCATTAACGAGCAGCTTTGAAGTTTACTTGTTCGATCTGAATTATTCGGGTTTCGTAGGGCATTTTTTGGTGTCTGGAGTTTCACAGGCCGAGACGACCACGAGGAAGTGCAGATCAGGACTCGTCTTTATTTGTTCTTTTATTTGTTAATAGCTGCTTGTATGTGACGTGTTTCTTTTAAAACTGTGTCCTCGGATGTTTACTGGATCAGCTCTCTGACATTGTCGCTCACGGGGCGGATGCTTTAAGCAGGTGATATCATGTTTGGAAATCTGTCAGGACCATTGTCCAGGAGTGTTACGACATATGGAGTGTCGATGGATTTTTTTATTTTTTTTTATTCTCTCTAACAGACTGATCTTGATTGATGGATGAACTGTGCTGAATGGCCGATGGCCAAGTTATCCCGCAGTTCCCTCAGCACCAATACACTGACCTCCTGCCTGGTCTGTTCCTCATTTCAACCCAGACGGGAGGTGAGGGCTGATGGAGTTAAAGATGTAATGTCCTCTTCAGCAGACAGATAAACATGGATTGACTGTTTTTTGGAGATACTAGGTGAAGGCTGAGAATGTTGGTTGAATGCAGAAATGCTCAGTAAGGACAGTATAGTGGGTCCTAATCAGGTTTGATGCAACAGTTTTTAGCAAGAAGACAAACCAAAAGTGTTCTAATCGGTATTCATTTAATATTTAAAAAGTTTACCAAAAATTCATCTTCTCTGAGCTTGGGTTGTGGAACATGCATTTGGAAAAGCAAGTGGTGGTGGTGGTGTTGTTGTTTTTTTAACTAATTTTTGAAATATAGAATTTTAGGTGAATTTGTGCAGCTTTACTAAAAAAACCCCAAAAGGTCAAAAATACACCAAGAAAAGTTAATAAAAGTAAATAAATATTTTGCTTGAGTTTTGGTCCCTGTTTACTTTCATTGTATTGAAAAGAACAATGAAGTGGACATTCAACTATAAATTACCTTTTGCTTTGCATGAGTCATAAAGAGTGACGTGAGGGTGAGTAAATAACAGTTTACAAGTTGAACTATTGTTTGCTTGCGTAGAATGAAATTTTAGATCAATGAGATTTCACATAATTTGGTACTAGCCAGCATCCCGCTGTAGAAATATAACTCTGTATTGCTGCTGCTTGTGGCTGGTTAAGTCAGTAAAATCTGATTTACATGGAGGAGATGGTTAGGTTTGCATTGCTTATCGCTGGGTAGGACACTGGTTTAAGTGTATAGTAGTATAATGGAACAGAAGCAGTTCTGCAGGAGAACGCCTTTATAAACAGCCTTTGAACCTCCCCACAAATAAAATAAACGTGCAGCCTCCTTTTTTGTCTGGAGCATGCAGTGACGCATGGCTTCATTTGCAGAATTCTTCAGAGACTGGCCACATTTGGCGGAGGTGGTCGTGTGGTAAGCGTGCTTGCCAGCCCCATTTTGCCAAAACTCAATGATATGCACAAATAGCAGTAGATTCTTCCTCCATCTCACCTGGTGGCGAGACAGTGTTTGCTTCATTCCTTCATAACATTCTTCTCTCTTTCTTTAATGAGCGGTGTTTCTTAAAGAATACTTAAGGCTCATATTTAGGCTGATTTGGTTTTTCTAAACCCCAGTATTAAATGTTGTTGTGTAACTCATTCTGCAAAGTTTGGGCTCTGGATATGAATCATAGAAATGTGTACTATTTCAAGTAAGCATATTTGCTATTTTTTTGTCTGGTGGGTGATTTTAAGAAAAAAATGTATATATATTAGGCGTATATGGCACAAGATCTCAAAATACATTTGATTTAAAATATAAAATGTATGAAAATTTAGCCATGAGCAGTAATATTGAATGAGAATGATTCAATTGAATGATATTCTTCTGGTTTCACAGACAAGGCTTAAGCTAGTCACAGACTAAAATGCATGTTTTAGCTGTCTCAACTGGGAATATCTTGCTCTGACATATCTTAAAATATGTCAATGTCATAGTTCTGTCAAGATCTACACCTGTAATGTAAAAACATTTTGTAAAAGTTGCCTAAATATCTTAATTTAACCAAGGCCTACTCTGGGCTTAAGTTAAGCCACGTTTGTGAAACCAGGCCATTAAGTTGATAATCATAAGTGAATTGCATTGTGAAACCAAGATTCACACCCCTACTTTTAAGATGGCAAATACTACTACAACACAGATAACCAAAAAGCATAGAAACTCCTATGTTGGTTAAGATGTAAAGTTATAAGATGCATTTGCACAACATAAGAATTAATTGGGGGGCGGGGAATGTAGATCAAGAATCATTTTGGAATGGGATCGTTACTCCCAGAATTGGGATTGGATCGTGAAGAAACATATACACGCATGATATGACATAATACAATGTATCTATGTCTAATTTTATATATTTTATATAAAATAAATGGAATGTTAATATTTTATATAATATTTTCGCTTGGATGAGCGATTTATTCTGAGAACATTTACTTTTTAAAAATAAGTGTTGTTCTTCCACTCTTACAACCTTAAGAAACCCTTGCTAACCCCGAAATGTTTGTCTTCCAGGGACGGGCGTATGCTGTTCGACTATCTGGCTGACAAGCATGGAGTAAGTACTTCTGCTGACTCTTCCACCCCTCTGATTTCTCATGACTCTTCTGTGAACCCAGTGTTGTTTTGGGGAGCCAACGGGAGGGGCGGCCCTAAGCAGCAACACATTAAATGACTTCCCAAAACCTTAAGTCATTTTCGGGGATTTTATGGCTTGCAGAAATTTCTGTGGACATTTACATTCTGTGGCGAATTGTTCAGAATAAACGGAACAGCTCGGGACCCATGGGTATGGCCTCAAGAATGCTGGGGATTCTATATTTGACTCGACGTCACTCCCACCCCAGCATCCTGAAACTGACCTGAGGCCTGTCCTCAGTGCACCTTCACCGCACGGGCTGCGCCGTCTTTACGACACGATCCTCGCCTTAACAGCCCTTTCGTCGCCGCCCCCAGGAAGGCCCCTGTGGCCTTAACGACATCCGCACCAGGGCTCTAGTTTACTGTGATCACACAAACACACAGACATAAACTACACACACACACACACAATGAGCTCTCTGTTCTGAGACGCTCTGCCAGCAAGTTTCCCGAGCGTGATCTACTGAACTGTCCGTCAAACTGCTGGTACTCTGCTGGTTTGGTCAGTGCTGTTAGCTGAACTTGGAGGGAGGCAACTTAAAATGTGAGACAGTAATCCTGAGGTCACATCGGGTCATCTGTGGTCACGGTTTTCCTCACGTGGTTCAGTGATAGCTTACAGATCATTTCAAGTAAAATAATACACCGAGCACCAAAATCACAGCCAATCAAAACATTTGTAATGTTTGAAATAAGACTTTTTCGCTTTTTCACCGAAATTACCTGTAAACAGTGTGTCCCAGGAACTTTTTTTTCCCCCAGACCTGTTTGCTGTCTGTGTTTCCATCACATACCATGAAGAATAGGCATATAGTATGGTGACGTTGGTCTGTGCGCATTTTTCTCAAAACCAAGTATGCAAATTTAGGTAAATCTGCAAACACCAGCATACTTAATAATGTCAGTCAGCTCGTCTTGGCTCCGGCAACTTTCCTGTATTTACAATCTGACAAAATATGAGACCACTGCCTCTTTTCGTTTTCATTTAAACATATTAATAGCTGCAGAAATGTAGTTCAGCAAATGTATGTACATTACAGTGAAATGGGGAAAAAAAACAAACAAAAAAACCCAGCATTGCCTCTTGTCATTTTTATTTTAATATATTAATAGATAAATAGAAAAAAGACCAAAGATTATCTGTTAGATTTATCCAAAACAAAATACATCTCGAGACATCAGAGCCAGCTGTAAATGTCAGAAGGACTAGTCAAGTTCTTGTCAGGAAACATGAGCACAGAGCACCCTCTGATCACATGGAAATCGCATCTTCAAAATTGGCGAAGCACATATTTAATTAAACGCTGTCTTCATAAATAATAATTTAAAGATTTATTGAGGCCTGTGATAATGTGATTGATAAATATTTATTTAAATATGTATTGTGTTTTTTTTAATTTTTTTTTTTAAACCATATAAATAAAAATGTATGCGTATTTATACATTTCATTTATTTCTAAATGTATTTGACTAAATTTCATTGAGGCCAGTAAACATGTCGTTTAGTGTCTAAAGCAATTTAAAGTCACTATAACATTATTATTCAAAAGCTTTAAAAAAATGTTTTTTTTTTTTGTTTTTTTTTTTTTGCACGCACTGGTCAGATTATATATAATCAATTATATATATTACAATTTCCCTAATATAAATATTGTTATATGCTGTGCATGTGCATAAATCTGATTCTCGAATACTTTATTTACCTGTAAAAATGTGTGTAAAATTAAACTTAAAGTTAAAATTAAATTAAAATGAAATAAATAAAAAAGTTGAATATAATATCCATCACGCTTTAATAACACAAATATGTATTTTCTGCATTTTATCACGCATGTAGTGTATACTGTAATGTCTAACCTACTTAGTTTTTTTTTTGCATTTCAACTCCTTCCTTTTCTTGCAGTTCCGCCAGGAGTATTTGGACACCCTATACCGATACGCCAAGTTCCAGTACGAGTGTGGGAACTACTCAGGTGCTGCGGAGTACCTCTATTTCTTCAGAGTCCTGGTATGTGTCTTACCACGCCCCTGTCTTTAACAGATGACAGAGCTGTGTTTTCTAGCATTCTCCTCTGGGACGTTCCCAACGGGGCAATTTTCAAGAGCTTCTTTTCATCACGACACCCTTTCATTTTCTCCTTCGCAAATTGAAGCCATTAAATGCATTCTTGTTTAATAAGTTCTTGTCTAGTGGACAAACAGTTTTATTTTGATGGAGTGTTCCCCTGTGAGTGTTAATTAAGCCAAACGGTTGCCCTATTGAGAATTTGAATTATTGTCTCTGCTTAATATGGTGCTGCTCTTTTAGTACGAGAGTCTGCCAGATCCCATGAGTTACGAGTATTGCACATGCATTTAACATTGTGTTTTTCAAAAGGACACTGATAAAAAGTGGACTTGAATCGCTCACAGGTAGATTTTCTCAAATTAGAATCCAAATCCTTTTTATTATGAAATATTGTGTCATTTATCCATGTTATCAATCTGTTCTAGGGAAACGGGGAGCTTTTTTTGCACTTGAGGCAATCCGAAGAACTAAAAGCTCTTGATCTGTAATTACTTCTCAAAAGTGCCATCCCATGGCTTGTTAAATTCCTTACAAGTCTTGAGTGCTGAAAAGAACCTCTTCAAGGACTTGGTTAAGAGTTGTTTCAGGGCTGTGTTTAGTGGCGGACTTCATAAGCTTATGGGTTTATGGGCAGTGCTGCTCCCCATAGATGATTGGTGGGGATTTTGTGGCCTAATCACTCTTGGTTTGACAGGATTCCCCAGTTTTTTGCAAGGGTTAAAGGTTACACAGCTTGCTCCATATAATCACAATTTCCCAAAAGCAGGCTTTTCAACAGAAGATGACTAGAATTTGTGTTCCTCCAACAGTCAAACCATTCTGAGTGTTTTATTGAGCCAAAATCTTATTGGATAACAGGATAATAAAGCCACATTCACAGTGCAGTTGAAAGCAGCCCAAATCTGTTTTATGTTTTTATTTATTTTTTCTCTCCGTTTTCTAGTCTTTGAATTCTAATTAGAAAATCAAAGATCTTTTAAATTGGATAATTTAGTTCTGATCTGGGAATAAATCAAAACAAATCAATTTTGTGATTTTAGGTATTCAGGTTGCATTTGTTTTGATTAATCTCACATGACATTTGTTGACATAAATGTGTTTTAATTCACCAGTGGTACAGAAAAATGGGCAGTGGTACAGAAGTTAGTTATTTTATAATAACATTTATAAATATTTAAAAATATACATGCATTTATTATTATTATTATTAATAATAATAATAATAAAAAAATATTATTATAAAATATTTATAAAAATAATCTATCATTTAAATGAATAATTAGGTTGTACATTAATGTATTATATTGTATCCTTGTTGTTATTATATAATAATAATATTATTATTACTATTATTACTTATTTTAGTTTGTATTTATTTATTTCTGTGTGTATATTAAGATTTTAAAGAAAAAATATCATTTTGTTTAATTATAATGTGAGAACTTTAAGGAAGTACTTTGAATCATTTTTCATAATTCATTCATTTTTGACCAATCATTGAGAGTTAACATTTACATTTTGTTTCATTTGAAAGTTTGTTAAACATACCAAGATATGTTTTTTCAAAATGCTGGTTAGTTATCGCCTGACAATCCCCTGACTTCATTTAAAAGGCTAAGTGAACAAACGTACCAAAAAAAAAAAACCCAAACAAACCTGATTTGAGCATTGGAGTTGGTTGATTTGTCTTGCGGTGTGAAACTAGCCTAAAGCGCTCACAAATGCCCTCATATTCCTCTAAGTTCCCCGTGTCAGAATGACGACCCCTTTACCTTTTCTCAGTGTTGTTGTCTGGATAAAGATCCAGGCGGTGATGCACCGAGGACTTGGATTAAATAATTTTCACCAGTGGAATACTTTTGGAATCAGATAATACCAAAGTAGGTTTGTGGGGGAAGATAATTGCAGTTCACTGAGAGTACTGGCAGTATCCATGTTACACGTGCGTACTTCTTATTTCCTCTATAAACAAAGGGCTCATTGCTGGGGCTCTGGTGTTTGTGGCTTCTCTCCCACTGCCTGTAGAAATGAGTGAAAGATGAACTTATGGGGAAAAGCGGCCGGACGCTCAGGGCCCAGCACAGTCCTGTCTAGCTAGTGGGGCGGGGGGCAAATGACGGCTGGGAACGAACAAATTGACCTGCTCCTTTCTCTCTGGCCAGAGTGTGTGGAGGTAGTCCAGTGTCTTAAAGAGAGGTGCCCATTGTCAACGCTGCCCTGGGCCAAGAGTGTTGCGAGAGGCTCCATGCCTGGCTAAGTTATCGGACTCCCTTGCCGCTGAGTGTTTCTCACGTAACCACACAGCCTGTCGTTTCTGCAGACCTGCTCTCACGTATGATTCACTTGGCTAACATTGTTGATTTTAAAAAAAGGCTGGACATTTGCCAAGCGACAGTGAGTCGCTGTGGCCAAAAGTGACCGGAAAGAAACCTTTTATTTAATTTGGAATAATCTTGGTTTTAGCATTTTAGAGGTGTGAGCAAGCCTTTGTTGAGTAGATTTGCAACATGTTTCCCATTTGAGAATGATTTGCAGTGTCAGTCACGCTGTTTGTTTGTTTGTTGTGTCTCTGTGGTTTTCATGGGAGCCGAGGGAAGGAACGGTCGACAAGCCTTGAACTGAAACCATCAGTTTTTGTTCACTCTTTTTTGCATATTCATTAGTATAGTTACTTAAAAGGGTACTTGAGTATTGTCTTCATTTACTCGCCCTCATGCGATCCTAAATACGCATGACTTCCTTTTTTATGCAGATATTTTGACGAGTGTCTATACAATGGAAGTCAATTGGGCTCAAAACAAGACTAGACTCCATTGACTTTCAATGTGTGGCACTTGATCTTTTCAAAGACGCTGTGGCAGGTTCCACACTACATTTCAAAAGTTAGGATTGGACGATAGGATTCTTTTTGACAGAAGTCTTTGTTTTCACCAAATAAAAGCAGCGTTGGTGAGCAAAGTAAATGCAGTAATATTGAGAAGTTATTACAATTTAAAAATGGTATTTTCTATTTGAATAATTATTTTTTTACGTAATATATTTCTGTCATGAAAAGCTGAATTTTAATCAACCATTCCTCCAGTCTTTAGTGTCACATGATCTTTCAGAAATTGTTCTGATATACTAATTTGGTGTAAGAAACCTTTGCTTTATCAGTGTTTTTTTGCAAACTTTTCAGGATCATTTGCTGAATAGAAAGTAGTTAACAACATTATTTATTTTAAATGCATAATAAAGCGTTCGTAACTTTATGATGGTCTTCACTGTAAAATTTTATCAATTTAATGCATCCTTGCCGAAGACTTTATTTTTTTTTTTTCTTTTAGGAAAATATTAAATATAATTGAGTCTACTCATAGGAGACCACATCATTGACCTTGCAAAAACATCAAGCATTTAGAGTAGATTAGAGCGTTCACATCAACCAACATTGTTTACGCCTTTAGTGCTTAATCTAAATAAACCAAAATAGCTTCCAGAAAATCTCTCCCCGTATATGTTTAGTAGCAAGCTGTTATCTTCTCATTTAAATTTCCAGATATTGTAACTCGATACCTTACATTTTCATCACCATTGAGAAAGTGTTTGTAATAGCCATGATGTAAAAAGGGATTTAGTTGAGCTTTCTTACCAAATACCTGCCCCTTTCTTTTGTTTTTTTACTTTTTGTCCACCCCTAAAGCTGGACCTCCCATCTCCTCAGACGGCTCCTATGGGAGATGTCAGGCTCTAGAACTCCTCTAGCGTGGGAAACACAGCCATTTAACGAAGGAAGCCAGGCTTGCAAAATCCAGACTCGAGGTCTTGTTACAGTGAGGGCCCATTGCGAAAAGAGCAACTTATTCATATCATCTGTTAATGCAGGGATTGGATGTTGAGAATAAAGATTGAGTGTCTCGTCGGATCCCCAGCACAGTAAATTTATTGTTGCTGGTCAGTCAGTGAAAATGTGCCCATTTCAGGAGGCAGTGGAAACTCAAGGTAACTTGTGGAAAAACCCAGGTATTGAAACTATTCTTGCATGGCCGCTGCTGAAAGCCAGTCAGTGTGCAGAAAGCTGCCATAATGACATGGAGCATGGCCAAATGTAGCAGGCAGGGACTTCCAGGAAAAAAAAAGAAAAAAACAAACACTTTTATAAATGAAACGTTGACCTTTATATTGGCAGAGAGGATGGCTTTTTCCCCGGTTGTCCCTCCGAGCTGATCTCTCAGAGTTTTTGGACTTCGACTGTTATTTAGACGCATCCAAGTTGAGAATTTTGATCAAAGTGCTCCAATGTTGCAAGTGGAGCTGTTTATGTACTGTATGCATTTTTTATTTTACGCTATGCAAATATCACAAGTGTATTTTTAACCATACGTTATTTATGTTGGTGTTATTTTTTGTTATATAATAACTAGTGCTGCTGTTGTATACTATTTTATATTTATTGTAATATTATATGCTATATTTTTATTATTATACTAAATATAAATGAACATATACCGCATTACAAACCATATATATTGTTACTTTTATTAATGAATACATTATTTTTAGGCTATTTATTGTATTTTATGTAACTTCTTGTTATTCTATACTGGTGTATTGTTCAGATTTCCGTTGTGCTTTGCAGATAACATCCTATTTATGGTTTTCCTTTGTGGAACTTGAGAGATTTGTCACATAATATCCAATGTTTCTCCTCGTCCATATTTAATGATTAATGTACGAGAGGAGCGCCATGTTCGTTCAGTCAGACTTCAGTGAATGCACAGCTGACTTCCTGGTTGTCTTTGTGCCGCTGCGTCTGTCGCAGGTCAAAATCACTCCACTTCCCATAAGCCTCTGGCTATAGCTCATCCCCCTTTAATTCATGAACACGCTTCAATACTTTAGCAGCTCGCTAATCTGCAACACATTATCTCCTCACTTTGTTTGTCTTTTTAGTCATAATTTGAAACAGCTTACATTACTTTGATGCTGATTGTCTCTGCAGAGATGAACCAAATCTTGTTCATGTTTCCATACAAGAAGCAGAGTGAGTATCTTTCAACTCGATTGTGCAGGATGTTTTTCTTTTGCGCTAGATGTTCAGGAGATTATCACAATTACTAGTTAATCAAGTTATCTAAACATTATTTTCAAAGGCCTGTTTTTGCTTAACAAGACTTATGTTATTGGCTTCTGCTGTCAAAGAGTTTTAGTCAAGGTAGATGTGATGTAGGACCTTAGAAGCTATCAGAAAAATTAAGAAATATTCAATTATTTGTCCTTCTCGAATGGTTCTCATTTACTTTGTATACACAGAACTATCCATCCTCACCCAGTTTTTGTTTAGTTTGTCCACTTTGATTTGATCGGTTGAGTTTCTGGACCTCATTCTCTCACTCCTCCACGAGCAGACATTTTGATTAGCGTCCCGCCACTCTGGTCCTGTCCACATCTCGGGGCTGATCAAAGCTCGCAGACATGTGTTAGGGCCACTAACAGAGACGGCAGTGGTAGCAGCACACATCATTAAAGACCCTAATGCACTAAGGTCATCGCAAGTTCACGTGAACTTTGGATAGCTTTTTCTTTTTTGTTTTCGTTTTTGCATGTAGATGCTCCATCCAGATTCAGAAAGAAAGACTCTATATAACACACATTGTTAGATTTGAATTCATGTTTCTGCTTCTGTATTTCGAAAAGACTTGATTTGATTTGAAGCCACTTTCATCTTAACGTGACCCCCCTCCCCCTCCCCCTTACCCTCGAGATAGCACTTGACCCCAGACTAGTTAAAGAGCACTTGTTTAACTTGTGTAATTATTTCCCAGCAATATCACAGACAAGTTGGCCTTTAACCTTTAGCTCTTGTCTAAGGACCTCTTTGACCTTACAACCTCAAACATAATTTATTTTAATGAATATTTGTCTGTGTGTTTTATGAAACATAAAGATTCATTGACTGATGATTTATGGTGATTTAATGTCACATTTCTAGAGTACAATTGTATGCTAGTTTTAGTTAATTCTTGACATTACAAAATAGAAAATGATTAACTGGGGTGATTTAGATGTGCCTGCTAAAGTGAAATGCAGAAAGACACCGCAATAACCCTCAAAAACACAGCAAATGGTCTTTTAGCATCCGTTTTTTTTTTTCTCCCCTTACTAGCTTAGTTCCCGAAGATGACATAATTTAATTCGTTTATCCACTGTAAATAAATAAAGAAGTTAGTCCGGCGAGCAGCGTTGCCAAGAACTTTTAGCTGTGGTAAATGGCAGATGTCAGAAATACAGTATTCAGAAGGTAATCAGCGTATTATTATAGTGAGGGAGTTGATTGATTTGTCTACCTTTGTTTACAGTGGGTCAATGTGTTTTTCTCTGTTTGTCTGTGTTTGTGCAGGTCCCAGCCACAGACAGGAACGCGCTGAACTCTTTGTGGGGCAAGCTGGCCTCTGAGATCCTGATGCAGAACTGGGAAGCTGCCATGGAGGACCTCACCCGTCTGAGGGAGACTATCGATAACAATGTAATGCCCCACCACTCAGAATTCAATACCACACTCAGATTCCCTTACATAGGCCATAATATTGACCGCCTTGCGTTTCAGCACAGCATCGTTGCTGTTGCCGTTCCTCCCCTCCTCTCCTCCATCTCCTTGATTCCTTCTCACCGCAACTCACAAGTCAAGCAAAACCTTAATTGCTGTGTTATGGCGGTGCAGCTTGATTTTTAATTGGAGGAACTGAGCTGGGAAAGAAGGGTTTGGCCTGGGGAGAAGTCTTTGGTCATTGTAAATTTCTATTCTGAACTTTGATTTTTACAGAGTGTGGAAGGCCGCAGAAGCCAAGTGTTTTTTTTTCGGAGTCAGAAGTTCATCTTGTTATGATCAAGTCACGATCAAGAGAAGTCACGTTTTTAAAGGGATAGTTCACCTGAAATACAATATTTTATTATTATTTACTTGCTATTTTGAGATTTCATATGATTTTTTTTTTGTTTGTTTGTGGAAATTAATACGTTTAACTTTTTAAAATGTTAACTTTTTATAAATGTCACTACCATAACTTTAGTGTTACAAAATGTTTATATTGCTAATAAATGGTGTTATTTTGAACGGTCTATTCAGTACTGAGAAAAAACGCAGTTTACACACATACGAAGGAGCACTACTGGAGTAATGGCTGCTTTGCCATTAAATTAATCAATTACATTTGACTAAATTAAAATAGAAAACAAGTTATTTTAAATTGCGACAATATTAGTATTTGTTTATTTTTTTTACTACATTTTGCCTTAAGCTATCATACAAATTCAAAACGGCACATAAGCTATTTGGACTGGTATATGGTACTTCATGAAATTACAAATAATTGGGGATTTGTGATTTCATTGAAGCACATTCAGTTCAAAATCTCCTTGTTTTCCATAAAAAAAAAAAAAGAAACTCAACATGAGGCTTAATAAATGATGACAGGATCTTAATTTGGCTTTGAACTATGCTTTTAATATTATTTTTAACACCAATTATTTTTTTTTCTTTAGACTGTAAGTTCTCCTCTTCAGTCCCTCCAGCAAAGGACTTGGCTGATCCACTGGTCTCTCTTCGTGTTCTTCAACCACCCCAAAGGGAGAGATAACATCATCGAGCTTTTCCTTTACCAGCCACAGTAAGCACCTTCTGCAGCTGCTCGTTTTCCATCTTGGATTTGGTTTGCATTGGTTTGACTCTAATAAAATTGGATGAGGTAGGACAAGAGCACGGGTCCAGGTTGGAAAGCCCACCGCAGTCCACAAACAAAATTGCTGATGCTCACCAGCCAGCCGCTCACAGACCCACGACCCCAGCAGTCAGTGCAAAACTAAGCCTGGCAGTTCAGACAAATGCCAAAAATTGCAAATGGGCTGCTTAAATCACAGGCTCAATGTTTTAAGGTTTTTTTTGTTTTTTTTATGAGTTGGTGTCAAGTCTGGACATGTCTGTCGATCTTATTTTGGAAACATTTTTCTGTGTTCACAAACAAAGTTAATAAATCACCTCTGACCCTCGTAATCGACCCTCGTAAAGTCTAACTGTTCCATGAAGAAGATTAGGTTTCTTTACAAAACACCAATAGCTTGAATATAGTTTGTATTTACAAATCCAAATTTCAATTTGATCGTCATAGAAACATGAGAATGTTATCAAACAGCATGACAGAAAGACTTGTGGGGTTTTTGCATGAATTTGCACAGATTATTGGGCAACCTATTTTTACCTTTAGATTACCTTTGGAAGTAATAGTCAATTAGTAAATAGTTGATCAATAATTAGTAAAAAAAAATATCTATCGACCACACTCTAATTTATTACTCTAAATTCACTTGTAGCATCAAATCTTTTGTACATTGTTTCACGAGTTTGCGCTTCCTCAATGATAGTAAATCATGTTTGACGAGCTGCAGGGGGCGAGCTGGG
>JAUMHI010000058.1:15684036-15727092 GCA_032359435.1 Enteromius unitaeniatus | reverse complement strand
CCCAGCTCGCCCCCTGCAGCTCGTCAAACATGATTTACTATCATTGAGGAAGCGCAAACTCGTGAAACAATGTACAATGTTGGTAACAGCTGATTTGAGTTTTGTACCCAATTTCTCCCGAAATTGGTTTATAACTACATTTAATTCTTCAATCTGAGTGTGTGTATGTGTAAAAATACTTTTAATAATAGTTAAAATAATAGCGATCTTATATGGTAATTTTTGTTTTATGTACTATTTATAGTCTATTAATATAGATATGTATATAATAATTTATTAAATTTTTCAAGACATTTATGAAATTAGAACATGTAAATAATATTGCTAACCAAACTTATGAATGGTTGGAATGTTTTTCTTTTGTTTTTTTTTTTTACTTTAAAAGTAATTAAATCAGAACAACGTTTTTAATTAAATTGAAAAATTATGTGATAACTAAAATAAGTAAAAAGTAAAATGATAATAACATTTATATAAGAAAAATTGGCTATAATCTGGGGCTTTTTGTTGCTGGCATGTCAAGGCCTTAACACATTAAAAAGCAACAAGGTTCATTGTGTTGTGAACTTGAGTGAAAGGGGGTTTTAGCTTTATTTTTAAAAGTGGGTTTACACCAGGTGTGTAAGGTAGGAAACTTGATCTACTACATAATTCTACATTCCATCTATTTTAAGGCCACTCTTTTCCTCTAATACGCTATTGTGGATCCTAATGCCTATACGCTATTGAAAGACACTGCTTCTTAAGATGTTGTTTTCCACCAGTTTCTTCCAGCACAGATGATTAAGGGAGACTAATAATTACTCATTAGTACCATAGTGAGTGAAAAGACCGATTGAGGTGGCGTATTGTGCTGTTGCTGTCCTATTTTGGTTTGGCTTTGTCCTCCTGTTCATGGCCACTGTGCTGTTTTAAGGGCCAATGATCTGTGGCCGTGAACCTAGTGTGAATGTTTGCCTTTAAGACAATCGCCTGGCTTAACAGCAGCCCTTTGGACGTAGGTGCTCATTATACAAAAACATTTGTTATGCTTCATTAAAACCGCTCCAAAAAGGTACTTCTAATTTGCGGTTGGGCTCGTCAGATCAGAGGTCTTTCAGTGCTGGCAGCCTTCATTTTGCTTAGTTTTTGTGTTGTTCTCTCACCTCTTCTGCCTTTTTGCTTTTATTTGCAGAGCTGTGGCCATCAAGTGCAATCAGACCCTATAAATCTGAATCTGAGTGTAATTTACTGCATTAGACACACTGCATTTTCTGCACCACAACAGTTTTGCGTTCTTGGAGGGCGGATGCAATGATTGTCTTGTTTTAGTTGGAAAACGGCATCACGGTCTCTTTTTGACCCTGTGAAAAGACCTTTTGTTTTCTGTTCGTCTCCTTTTTGTTATTCTTGAAGTTTTGTTGACAATTAGGCTGACATCAGCCTATGGCGTTCAGGTTCGTTTCATAATAGTTTGGCCGTCGTTCAGGACGGGGTATGATCCAGTGCTCTCGGCCTGAAGATCGTTCAAGATGTAGTCGTGCCGTCAAGCAGACGGCCAAAACAAAAACAGAAACCGAACTTTTTTTGAGTGCAGGAAAAACGATACCAAAGATGGGCTATCATATAATACGCTTCAACCAAGTCCAAGGGCAGTTCGAGAGAGAATATTGTCACAAGATGACCTATGATGTAGGTGCAAACAGGAAAGCTAATGCCTCCGAAACACTATCCCAGCCAGCGCAGAGTGGATTCAGAGTTTCACTTGATTTACCTCTAATTCCCCTCCTCCCTCCAGATGCATCATGAAACTGGAACTGCACCACCGTTTCTACCTTTTTCTTTCTCTGCTCTCTCAGAGCCAACAAATTAAAGCTGCAACAGCTAATCGATTATAATAATATTGAAGAGCCTCCATCAGTGACACAACTTTAAGATAGTGAGAGATGATTAAAAGTGAGAGTGAAAAGTTTACATTGTTACTTTTCTATTTAATATAAAATGCTGAACTTCAATTAAAGGGTCCTGAAAAAAGTAATTGTTTCCACAAAAATATTAAACATGATTAGCATGATTTTGATGATGTAGCACTGTAAGGGTGCTGAAATTCAGCTTTATCACAGGAGTAAATTCTAATTAATAATATATTACAATAGAAAGCAGTATTTTAAATAGTTCACAATATTAATGTCTTTACTGTCTGCTCACCAAAAATACATTTACAAATAAGTGCAAATTGTACAAGTGTACAAAAATCTTGCAAAACGAACTTTTGAAAGGTTGTGTGTATCTTTTTAAAATAAGTTAAACTTTTGAAATATTTCTGATTTAATTTGACTTTTTAATTAATAAAACTAATTGTGACAAATCACTAAAATCTTTTAAAAGCATTTTAAAAAGTTTATTTTATTTTTATTTTTTTTTTAAGAATTTTTCTTTACTGTATATTTTATTTTGCTTTATTAAAAATTTATCAGCAATTATTAGAGGAAGGAGAACATTTTACACCTTCCTTTTTACTAGTGTAGATTTATGTTGTATCAGTCCTTATTTAAACTGGTCCAACGCTGAGAGGGAGAGAGGTGAAATGGGAGCAAGACATGACGCAGGCCAGATTTAAACTCGGGTCAACTGCACAATCAATACCTTAATCCATTATCAAAGTAATTTTTTAGTTGCAGGCTTATCCCAAATCCCCAGCTCCGCAAGGGAAATGTGACGCAGTCAAATTAAACTATTACTTCCTGTTTGCCCTCCTAGTCGCGAAGTCATTTAGCAACCGATTAAGCCGTATCATGGCTTTGGTTGTAGCTGTCGGGTTTAGTTAGATAATGCATTTTTTTTTTTTTTTTTTTTCCTCCTGTTCAAAGCCCAGATATGGCATCATGACTCATGTGAGCGGTCTGGCCATCGGAGCCTCCCTGGGAGAGCGAGTAGGTGTAAGTTAATCAGGAACACAGCATGAAGTGTGGTTTGCCATGAAGTCAGACAACTACAAAGGGAGGAGAGACCGAACTGGGATCACGCGCCGCCGAAGCCCGCTGCCGTTTTTAGCTCTGACATCACAAGTGCCACAGGCCCCCTTGTCCCTTTAATTGTTTCTGCTAATTAAACCATCCGGCAGCCTTCCTCCTTTTCCTCCAAATGACATGTGTTTCTGTGTGCTGATCCGTAAGGGAGCTTAAGGGTCTGGCCAAGGCAGAGCAGCGCCACTTCCTCCTCGAAATTTAATTTGGTCCTCGTATGGGGGATGAAGAGAGAGAGGGGGGGGTCAAAGATATTTGTACAGATACCACAGGCGCGGAGGCCGTCGTCCAAAATGACTCGAAATGTTAAGTGCACTTTAACAGGAGCTCTCAGCCCTATGACAAGGCATCTGTTGTATGTGTTTTTTTTTGTTTTTTTTGTCCATATAAGAAAGCTCCTGCACGTCTGTAGAGAGGGAACTTTGTCTTGGGTTGTAATAGTAGTGCTATGTAGCTTTCATTCTCGGAGAAGCCCACAGCTAGTTGACCTGTGCCTGAAAAACAAGTCCCTGGTGGATAGTGTTTCACGTCTCTGCAGGCCTGTAGCTGGTGATCCGTGTCTAGAAATGGGCTTTTCCTTTTCCCTGCCCTCCACAGTGGGACCAATGAACAGAGGAGCTTTCAACACTGTCTGACTCTTGTTCTTCTGTTTATTGAAAATCTGCATGTTCGCTGAATGAGAACAGTGTGAAAACAGTGTCCAACCTCGATAATTTAGATCATGTGACTTCATGTTCTCCTGTAGACATCATAACTGTCTGTCAGGCATGTGACCATTGTTGTTGTATGTATTTTTTTTTAATTATTTTTGTTTGTTTACAGGTACCTCAATGCTATTCAGACTATGTGCCCACACATACTGCGCTACCTGACCACAGCTGTCATCACTAACAAGGACGTCCGCAAGCGTAGGCAGGTGCTGAAGGATCTGGTGAAAGTCATCCAGCAGGTATCAGACAGGACTTTGGTTCTTCATTTGTCCATCAGTCAATTTTTTTTTTTTTTGTTTAACGCGTCATTAAAAAAAAAGTTTACATTTATTAAACAATTTATAGCAATACTATATAAAATGTTGTTTATACTCATTAAATAACAGTGGTAATAAATAACAGGTTTATAATATTATTTATATTATCATGAGCTCTTATGATCTTTTATTTCTATAATTATTTTAAATTAGTATTTTAATAGTATTTTTAATTTTACAAACCGTAAAATTTGGGGTGTTCTTGTATATGTATGCCAAACAGTTTAAAAAGTTATTGGTCAGGTGGTGTTCTATTTCATAACGGTTTAGTTTTTTTATCAGTCTTCCTGCAGTCATCCACATTGGCCTTGCATCTACTGAAAGATGTTTTCAATGGGAGGTTACCCACACCAGACCAAACAACACTTTCTTTTGTGTTAAAAAAAAGAGTGTGTTTTCATTTGAATTTAATACATCCAGCACAGGGAATCCTACACCTCACTGCGTCAATGGAAATGAGTGAATGAAGAAGCAGTGTATATTGGCCAGAAAATAAAAACTCTGTGTCTTTATGTGCCTCTTCAGGCCGTGTGAGTCTTGAACCCATTAGATTTGATGAATGGTGCTGGACAGTCTGATTGTAGTGTTCCGATGTCTCCGTGTCCAACAACAGTAGCTTCTTTAGAGATCAATGACACTGAAATCCAAATAAGCGTGTCCCCGCAGCCTTCGCGTAATCACTTAAACATGTGTCCTGAGCTGCTCACCGTACTCCCAGCACAAGTTTCCTCTCTCATGGTTACTTAAGCATCTGTGGTATTCAGATCCAGGGAAGACCCAGAGACTATCACATATCCAAATCAGACTGATCCCATCAGGTCTTCTGCTAAAGGGACTGTACTAAATCGTTCAGCCTTTGGCTGTTTACAGACATGGCACATTAGGTATAGATTTTTGCTCATTATTATTTAAAAGCATGTTGTTAAAAAGATCTTTGAACCAAAGTTCTCTGATCTGCTCACTTTTATAATGTTTGAAATTGAGGCCAAGAGTTTATTTATATTAAATGTATGTAACACAAAAGATATTTTGTAGAATGTAAAGGCTTAAGTTAACGTTTGAATGTTTGACAGTTTATGACAATTTAATTAAATCGGTTTGAAGTAAAAATAAATTGGTAAATAAATAAATTGCTAAGACACTTTTATTAAATGTAGACCAAAATGATCCTATACTTAAATTTATACGTTTAGGAGTCGTTTCTGTATGTATTTTTTCATTCACATCTTGGTGTTCACATCCAGCATTTTTATGAAAATATGTGGATGAAAAGTCAAGCTGCTGTCAAATACAAAACATATCCTATAAAAGTTCTCCATGTGACTTGTTTTCCAAGTCTTCTTAAGGAAGTTTTACTATTAAAAATAGTTCTCGTTAAATCATGTTACATACTGTAGGCAAATTATCTGTCAGCAGTATTTTTGTGCTTGAATTTTATTTGTTAATAAAACACTTGCATGCATGTCATCAAATACGTTTACAAATGAGAGTATAGGTAAAAAGGACATGTCATTTGTGTGTGCATTATTTTTTTTTTGTTTTGTTACCTTTTTTTTAGGAGTCATACACCTACAAAGATCCCATCACGGAGTTTGTGGAGTGTCTGTATGTGAACTTTGACTTTGATAGTGCTCAGAAGAAGCTGAGAGAGTGTGAGGCGGTAAGTTCCAGCTGTCTTTTCCTGTTACCTTTTTATTAGCTTGTTTCTCAGCGTGTCCTTAAAAGCACGGCACACCCTCCCCTTTATAGGGACTCTGCAGATTGATTGTATCTTCTGTCATGTTCCTGTTTTTCCAAAAGCATAAGATTCATAACGTAAGATTCATAAGGTTTCATAACAGGAGAAGTATAGTCTCTTCAAACGCTTTTGCTAATGGAACCTAAGACGTTGAGCTCATCCTTCACTGCTTGTCTGGCCACAAAAAAGCCTTTCGCTTTGTAATTTACGCAGATGATGCCTCAATTTCCCTAATGATGAGATGTGATGTCATCACAACAAATTTCCGACCTCTGATTGGTCAGAGGCGTCCTCTGAACTTTTCTTAGAACTGGTGATTGTCATTAGCAATGCTGTGTGTCACTTTTCTGCAGCCACAAACAGCCTACCCTTCTGTTTCGGGGCCTGAAAGGGGTCTTAAAGCACAGCGGTCTCTGCGTGCCGCGGTGTCATGGCCAGCTGTGGAAGTGGGCCCCTGAAAGAGCCTCTGACTCACCATTTGTCATGTTTTTATGATAGCCAGTAATTGTCAGATCAGTGGGATGGTTAACAAGAAGTGCTTTTGGTGAGCAGAGGCGGACACGCACTGGAAAGAGCTTTCTGTGGTACAGACAAGCCAATGATCTGTATTTTTGTTCCCGTTTAAAAATGGCCTTCCATAATGGTCACTTCATCAGTTTTCACCCTTGCCCTGCTGTGTCATTTTTTCTGTTTTTACAGTTAAACTACTGACTTATAATGCCAACACGGCACCGAAAAACAAAAACACAATGAAATAGAGTAACAAGCTCTGTTTCAAAGGAATAGCTCATCTCTAAAACTCTAAATGGCCATTGCAATTGTAAATATAATTGTTTTTGGAGAAATTTTGATCTTGAAAAACATTTTTGATCGTCACTGCTCCATGCAATATTTACTGAAATGAAGCTGAAGTTTCAGAACATCCAAGACACTATTAAAATATCGTAGAAAAGTTGACAATTCGACTTATTCCAAATACATTTGTATAACTTTTTAGTTTGTGTCTGTATTCTTCCACCAAAGTGAGCAGTCATCCATTTGAATGCAGTCAGATTAGAATCACAAATGTGACCCACAAAATCAGTTGTTAGGGTCAGATTTTGAGATTTATACATCTGAAAGATGAATAAAAACGATGTATGGTTAGTTAGGACAGGGCAATATTTGGCAGAGATGCAACTACTTGAAAATCTGGAATCTGGGGTGCAACTACTGGGAAAGTCGTCTTTAAAACTGTTCAGATGAAGTTCTTACCAATTAACTTTTGTAATTAAAAATGAAGTTTTGATATTTAGGGTAGAATTTACAAAATAAATGTACAAAATTGACAAAATATCTTTATGGAACATAAAGGTCTTTTCTTTATATTCTAATTATTTTTTGACATAAAACAACAACTGATAATTTTGACCCATACATTGTGTTTTTGGCTCTTGCTACAAATATACCCCAGCAACTTAAGACTGTTTTAAGTTTTGTGGTCCAGGGTCAATCTTTCAGAATAATCCACTGAAAAGATCCAAAAACTATGATTTGTTCATAAATAAGACATTGCTTTTTCTCTCTCATGTTTGCATAGATGTCAAGATTTTATTCTACAGTATATTGTTTATTTTAGTTAGTATAACTATTAACTATTTTTACACACAGGTGTCATACGGCTTCTGAAGTCTTCGAATATTTGATACGAGTAATGAAGACCACTTTTCTGGTGCTTTTGCATGTTCTTTAAATCTTAAAATCTTTTAAGTCTATTAGCTTTAGTCTACATTCATAATCTTAAAACTTTCTCCTTTTTAAGTTCCACATAAAGAAAAAAGACATACAGATTTGGAACCTGGTGATAGTAAATGTAAATAATTACTGTATGACATGATTTTAGTTTTCCCATGGTGCTTGTAGAAGATGTTACTACAATAAACTACCAATTGTAGACTTTGTATTTATTTTTTTTTATTGAAAAGGGTTTCAAAAACAGTTAATGTGCTTTTTCTTTACAATACGTTGGTACATTGGTATCATTACCATTGTGTAGGAATAGAGCAAAGACTTTTGCTACCATGCGATTACAGACATCGTTGGCACAGCACCGAGATTTAGTCGCCATTCTGACCCTGGAAAACATTACAGTTCAACCTAAATGCATTTGGTAAGCTGCCCCACAAACATGCCAAATCTTAAACGGCAAAAAGTATTTTACTTTGAATAAGAAAGTTTCAGTGTGATAAAAGCCAGAAATGGCCTTCAGGCGCATTCTTGGTTGCAGTAAACACATTACATTACAAAGATTCATCCCAAGCGTAATTAGCCTGAGTGCCTTTAGCCTAGTGTGCACTTATGTTGAAGCTCATTCCCGTTCTCTAAATGATTATGAATTCAAAAACCAGTTGCACTGACCATCTTCTGCAATTGCCTAAAATAAAACAATTCAGCTTTGTTTAGCAACAAGCACCTCAAATGTTAAGTAGCAGGCTTTTTATTGGAGAATTTAAAAAAAAAAAAACTTAACATTGAAATGGGAACCTTCCTAAAATGCTGACATGATTTATAAACATTTACTCCTGTGAGAGTGCCCATTTGATCAGGCCAGCTGTTTTTCATTCTAGACGTTTATCGTCAAGAAGCAGAGAGGAAAACGAGGCCCAAATCACCAGGAGTCGTGTTTTTGGTGGGGGTCTCTGCGGGTCCAACTGATCGAGTCATTTGGGAGATCTCCATTACACTTTGCATGCTTGGAGGCCAGGCTTTGTAAGGCTAGCAGTAATTAGCACACCTGCATCTGTGAGATCTTGTGAGAGCCCTCCGGCTACTGGACCTCCAGAACCAGGCTTATTCTACAACGAGAGCTCAGCCCAGGCACTGCTTAAATGGTCACTAATTAGTCTTGACCCTGATTATGAAAGCCTGAGGCACAATCGAGATCACACGCTGCAAAAAATGTTAAACCGTGTGGCATGTGAGCATAACTGGCTAGGCTCAGATGTATGTCAACTCTAAATGCTCACAAATTCACAGTCTGATTGAGTGGTGACTTGGAAAATCAGAGTTGCCCGTCTACAACAGCCCAAGGCTTTTCCTGTTAGGCTGCCGAAGTCTCGCAAGTCATCAGGCTGTCTGCGCTCGACTGCCTTTGCTTGTACAAAAACAAACATCCTCTTACTTTAAAACAAATGTGGAAAAAAAAAAAGAGTGAAATGTTTTGGTTTTTTTTCTTTTATAAAAGAGGTGCATGACCTCTCCCCCTCAGGAGTTCTTTCTAAATATTATGTACTTATTTGCATATTTGTCTACTGACCATTTATACAAATCTAGTAAGAGTCTGAAACCAATTTTTAAATTTTTTTATATATGTGTATGTGTGTGTGTGTGTGTGTGTGTGTGTGTGTGTATATATAAAAATATGTGTGTGTGTCTGTGAAAATATATTAGTGCTGTCAAACGATGAATCATGATTAATAAACAGTTCATAAATCTTTTTTTACATAAAACACATGCATGTATATTTTAAAATGTATATGCTATGATTATATATTGTATATTTCTATGTAATATAAGAATATAAATTAATATACATGTAAAAAAAAAAAATTAAATACATAATAAATATTAATTATTATATAAACAAAAACTTATTTTGAATGTGAATCTTTTTTTTAATTTTTTTATTGTGGATTCCAATTAATTGTCAATCAAACTGCAATTGGGTCATTTTAATTAGGTTACAAAAAAATACAAAACTAACTAAAATTATAATTAAACATCATAAAACAAACGTAAAAAAAAAGTCTAGATTTTTCAACGTTTATTATTTCAAGTCTTGCACATGAGCCAACAGAAATTATTTAATGCTCAAGAAACATTTGTTGAACAGTTAATAAACAGTTAACGCTTAATATTTTTGTGGAAACTGTTATTTTGAACTTCCATTCAACAAATAATATATGCATCACAGTGTTTTTGGGACGGATTTGAAATGGAAAGATTTTGTAACATTATAAAAAGTTTTTACTGTCACTTTTAATCATTTAATACAGAATAAAAGTATATTTAAAAAAAAAAAATACTGACTCCAAACTAGATGTCTAAAACAACCTAAAATTACCCAAATACAGCACTGTTGTTTACAAGCAATTCTTTAGCATATCATCAGCACCCATGGCTCCAGAGGTTCTGCAGGCCTGTGATTCAATCCAACTGGACACGGTCCTGGATCTGTAGAGACCGACCGCATAAGTGTTCTGGGATTTTCTTCAAGCTGTGGATCATCACATTGCTTACTTTGCATCTTGATTACCTTATCATGCTTATCCAGTCAGATTTTGTAATTTTTCCTCCTTCACATGATCCATCTCAGCGGAGAGCGGCCATTTGCACAATGGTTTGGGCTCATAATGTCTATGCTATGCATAAAACATAGACACAACCTTATGTAGTCCTATTTTCAATCTTTTTGTAGACTGGGGGAAAAAAGAAAAATCAAAAAGCTGCACTTTAACATTTCCAGTAAGCTGAAATTGATGCTCTTTGTGCTACTTTGAAATTGTTGTAGTCTTGTTCTTTTCCCCGTTACAGAAAAACCTTGACGGTAATTATAGCATTTAAGCAAACTGTTATCAGCTTAAGATAAGACGTTGTCACTGATGAAATGTGTGTTGGCTGATAGGGCCATGGCCATGTAGTTGGGATTTCTTCAAGCAGAACCATTGAGATAGTAGCTTTCAAAGCCTAAGCAAACAAATCGGGGGCTGTGAATTTAGACACGCACACAAAGTTACGGGATGAAGGACTGGATGTGAACCATGTAGGGACAGCGGGGGCTCACACATGTCTCAGCCATGTGGAATGCACTGACTATTTGCATTTTGACTGCAAGGTAAAGTACACCAGGTCTCTGCAGGATGTGGAGGTTAGTATGCGGTGATCAGAACTCAGCTGCTGAGCGTCTGAGATTGATAGTAGACAGTAGTTGAGACGTTTGAAGCAGTGGCACTATAAATTGGTTCCACCACGCAGCTCGGTGGACCCTGCGGCAACAGGCAAGACAAACGGTGATAAGTCACAGCCATTGCGGTGAATTTGGTGGCTGGCTCTGTTCCTGCCCTGTTTCATGTGGGGGCTGTGGAATTCCAAGATCTGCGGTTAGTTTAGAGTGCTGAGAATGACCCCGTTATTTTTTTTTTTTGTGTGTGTGTTTCCAGATACTGGTTTTCTCCTGTGAGGATAGAATTAAACACCATTGTATATGTGTTAGCTATAGGCCTGCATTCATTTCCATAATTTTTTTTTTTCTTTCTTTCTTTCATTCCATACCGTTATTCCCCAACCAGGTGCTATTACAGAGAACAGTTTTTATTTCAGTTTATTTGGAGTTTATATAAACTTCTTGTTCTGCTCATTGTCCAGAAAAACATTCAGGTTTGAATTTTGTTTTTATAAAAAATAATGTATGAAAAAATTTGCTGAGCAGAATTTTAAGAGGCATTTTAATAAATATTACAAAAACTTTAATTTTATGAAAATTACATGGTCATATTTGGGGCTCTTAATAAATGATTACTTGTGTGTTTTAGAATAATCAGCATATGACTGTCTGTCAATGTTTAATATCTTTTAAAGGTGCTGGTGAATGATTTTTTCCTTGTGGCCTGCCTCGAGGACTTCATTGAAAATGCTCGCTTATTTATCTTCGAGACCTTCTGCCGAATTCACCAGTGCATCAGTATAAGGTAAGCACTCGGATTTCGGTGCATTAAAAAATTACCTTGCTAGATCATATTACAAATCATTGAATTACCATTTTAAAAGTAAACAAATTGATAAATTGTTTCAGGAATGATCAAAAAGTAAAAAAAAAAAGGTAGCAGGTCTGAAAATGTGTCCACAATGTGGGAACGCTTCCTGTTTCCTCTCTTCCATCCCCACTCCACTCTCTGATAAGTTTTTATTACCCAGTGTGCTGGAGGAAGCATGTCCAGAGACCGGCTGCCAGCACCTCAATCTCACACATGGAGACACGCATTCAGAACCAGACATCCCAGGCACATCCACCCATCTGTTTTGAAGCATGTCTAAAGGGTCTACATATTGGCCCTCTGGAGGATCTCATGGCTGCACCCCGTCTGTGGATAACACAGCGGATTTTTGTCTTCCAAGCACCATTTACTCTGTTATTGTCGGTTGCGTTGTCACATCCTTGTTAGGACTATAACAGAATGACTCTTTGAGGTTTTTATGCACGCTAATTCACTTACAGCACAACCGAAGAGGAATATTGCCACAGTTAAACAAATTATAAAGACTAGTAAAGGTACATTTACCAGTGATTCTTGCTGACCATTGATCCAGATGGTTCAATTACTACTGACTCGATGCGTCTTCTGAACTCCTCATAGACTCTCTGGTCTGAATGTGGCAGGTGTTTTATTACCACTTTACTCTAGTTGCGCTTTTTTTTTTTTATTGCCTCTTTTACGGTATTTATACGGCATCGTAGGCTTCCAGAGAAGACACGCAATGGTTTCAAGTCCCCAAGATTTTCCATTGGTGGAAAAGAAGTGGTCTGTATGGAAAAGGAGGTTTGGGCGGGTGTCACCGGTTTCCCTCTGCCTGGTTCCTATTAGCCTTCCAGTGACGGAGTGCAGAGCAGAGAGGCCGCGTTGCCCTCCTGCCTGTTTAATGAGCTTTCATAACTAGTAGTCTTTGAGCATCTGTCCTGCATTCTTTTTCCCGCCGTGGCCTCTGAGCGCCAAGCAGAAAGCACTTGACGGCAAACTGGAGATCTGCTAACAGGTTGCATCTACCTCAGGAGATTTATGACATCCTGTAAATCCCAAAGGGGACCATGTTCGCAAATGCACACGCTCACCCGACACAATATCATATACCACGTTTGATGAAAGCCCTGTGAAGGCTTTTTTTTATTTTATTATAATTTTTGGCGGTTTCTACAGCAGTGCACATGCATAGTTGTAGCTATTCGGAATCTGTTATTTCTCTTCTAACCGCACAGCCGACGATCAAAAACCAGCCATCCCCAGGTTCTCACACTATTTCCATGCTTCATTGTACAGCCTAATTGCTTGCTCGCATTTTCTGAGCTGTATAAAACCGAGAAGGGCTGGAGTCAAGGTTGAAACATGGAATGTGATCAGGCTCTGTCCAAATCTCCAGTTGCAGATAGTCTGGAATTGATTTGGAGTCCTGGCTCTTTTTTGGCAGTCTCGTTGCAACTGAATCCATTTTCTTGTCAAAGGTGACAAAGGTAATGCTGAACTAGGAAACTGAATTGTGATTACTGTTTATCTGTTCAAGTTAGTAGCTCAAAGGAGTCGCCTGAAAGGCTGCATTTTGTTGGTTTAGGGGATTGAAAAACATCCATTTTTGGTTTATTAGTGCATGTTACTGGTAAAGTACCCAGAAGTCCTCTGCAGCTAATTGTGTACTCAAATTAAATATATGCTGGTTTTGTAGCACTTTTGTTATGTTTACAGTCGTTGGCCTTGAATGAGTAGGCAGGATTTTTATTTTTGCCCTCAGCATGCACCAAGAAAGACCACAACTACAAATGGCTTTATATATAAAAATGTCTGTGAAAAGGCTGTATTTGAAATCTGGTTTTACGACTTTCACTTTTGATGGCCCTTTTGCATTTTTGTGTCTTGCCCTCAAAGACTTAAATTCCCAATTTTGTATTCATTGGCCCTGATTTTAGTAGAGAGCCTGTAAAGCTTGAATTTTAGTTTTTAGTTGAATGGTGTTTCCAATCTTATCTGTAAATCATTATGGCCTCTTACAGTCCACAGTAATTAATTCTGCAGTTGATTTGCAGGGCTGCTGAAAAAAGAGGTATTGTTGTATTTCGTCTGTTTGAATGAGCCTTAAGGGAAGGAAAACAAACAAACACACTAAGGATGTACATATAGAAATGAGTCATTAGTAGAGATGCCAACTGAATTTATTTAAGAAAAACAAGCATATGTCATTGAAACTACCAACATTTTCTTCTCCGTGAAGAGAAGATGACGTTTTAATGGGATGAGGGGAATCACTTTTACCCCAAGCTATGAAGCAGGGGTAACTTCCAGTGATGTGAATCTCTTCGTGCCTTCATATGGAAATGTTTAACAATGTATTTGTTTTGAGTCTACTATGTTTAAAACTTCTGTAGAGCAGGTCAGCGCTGTATCAATTCGCAGCTGACCTTTTAACAGTCTACGGCTCCTGGAGTGAGACCGCTTGCCCCAGTCCCAGCGGCCTGGAATCGGAATTGGATAAATCAACTGCGAGGAGCCGGTACATGCAAGGGGTCGAAGTGAAAACGATCCTTACCCTCCATCCCCCCCCCAACCCCAGAGGACCAGGTTTAAGTCTGTGTAAAATGAGACTGCAGCGAGAGGAGTGAAGCAGCTTGGCTTAAACCGCCCTGTTAGGCACTTATGCTTGAGTGGCTCGTTCACCCAACCTCTTTCTTTTCCATAATTACTTCTTTCAGCGTTTGTATATTTTTGGTTTCAGTTCAGACTTTCGTTCATATTAGTGGCAAGCACATGTACGTACTACCTTTTCCCCCTTTTCTCATTTTAAAGCTGGATAAAATTAGATTAGCGCGTGTGTGGGCCATTTCATTGCGCCGAGGCTGTGGTTGACCTTGGTCTCTGGTTTAGCTTGTCCCGGAGGGTCAACTCCCCTGAGAGGAAACCTGATCTTATTTGTTTTGAGTCGATCCTTGACTCTGGCTTGACTGACATGTGTCACCACTTAATTAAACTAGTGAAGTAATATTCGTTGCTGGTTGCGTCACTAGAGTAAACCGGCACCAAGTTTGTTTAAGATGTTTATTTATCATGCCATTCTCCCCTAAAGCCAGTCATTTGGACTGATAATGAACTCTTTGGCATTTCCATTGATTTTTCTGTGAAGGCTCACGAGTCTGCTTCATTTCAGACATGGTCTAGACCTCTAGGTCTGCAGGCCTGTAATGGATGTACAGCTATCTATACTTCCCAGTGTCTTAATTGGTTTCCTGTTTCTTTTCGGCTGTAATTGTTCATCAGCGTGCCGCATGCTTCGCCGAGTGCTTTGGGGCTGCCGAAGAGCTTGGATTTCATGTCCTTGCTTTAACCCCTGGAGTCGACAGGCATTCCTTTTTCCCGTAGTGAGTGTCACCGCTTGATGTTGGACATGTGTTAACCATCACCAGCTTGGAACTCGTGATGTGACAACCGGCACATTCGTTGGCGGTTAGCTCTTAAATAATGAGCTTTATGACCAATCTAGCCTGTCACGCATCATTTTCTGAGGGTTTCACTGGGAGCAAAATGATATAAGCTGTCATCTCTGCCTGTCTCCAGGCCCATGCTGTTGCCACGGTGGGTGATTGAGTTAACCTTTCACTGTGAAAGCATATTCATTGTTTGGAAACCTGGTGTGTGGAACAGAATGGGACAAGCCTGCACTTTCTGACTTGCACGAAATGAGCTTAGCCGAAAAGAAAGCCAGCTGCGGTAGTGGGATTTTGCATCAAAGAACACTAGAGTCCCTGCTGCCACCTTCCTCCCTCAATGACACCTCTGCACAGGAGACACCTGGCTTCATTTATGGACAGTTTCTCAAAAATGTCAGGTGGATGGCCAGTAGAAGTCATGCAATGTCCTTTTTGCTCTTGTCTGCAAAGTTTCGTTGCTACCCTGACCTCATACTCGCTAAAGCGCAATGATGTAATTGTACTGTTTTTATGGGTTTCTTAGTGCGATTTAGAATCACAGACTTGATTACATAATGCAAGGCATTTGTCACTCTTGAACAGACGTCTAAATGCTGAGGTATGACAGTATACCCATTATCATCCAGCACTTTTCATCAGCACTTTAAACCTGCGTGTGCGCGCACACACTCCACGAGCTTGTTATACACCTCACAATTTTCACGTAATGTCATCAGTGTATATAATGTTCTCCCTTTACCCAAGTTTTGTCCTAATGGACTGTGTTGCCTCGCAGTATGCTGGCCGATAAGCTGAATATGACTCCCGAGGAGGCAGAAAGATGGATTGTCAACCTCATTCGTAATGCCAGGCTGGATGCCAAAATCGACTCCAAACTGGTGAGAGTCTCTCATATTTTATTTCACTCTTGTTTCTCTGCCTCCCTCCTCAGATAGCGAACGATTGATAGATGCTGCGTTAGTGTCCTTTAATTAGTCTGAAAATCAAATTCAGCCTCTTTTGTGCAGGGATTGTGTTCTGCTTTAAAACATAAAGGACAGGCAATCAATTGCATCAGTTATTCTGCTCAGTGCTCGCTTACTCACCATATCCTTCCTCGAGGGTTAGAGGACTGTCATTACAGTCCTGAAGGAGAGTCATTCTCAATATGGTGACATAGTCATGACAAAGATTAATATTGAAGAAGACCCATAGAAAGCATTCTATAATTTTTTATTTTTTTTTTTACTTTATTTTATATACACGTGCGCACACACATGCACACAAACAACAGTTTGTAATACTGTGTAATACCTTTTTTCTGTATAAAATAACATTCAAAATTTGATATAGTCCTGTAATGGAAAAACTGAATTTCCTTTAGAAATGATTTTGACACGTTAATTTAATGCTCAAGAAACGTCTATCAGTTTTAAAAATTGTTTTGCTGCTTCATTTATATTTTATTTTTGGTGGAAACTGTTATGTTTATTTCTAGTATTCTTTTATTATGTTACTTTATATTGGTGTTTTCCATAATTCTTTGAATAATGGAAAGTTTAAAAGGATTTCTTTTGTAATGTTATAAATATATTTACTGTCACTTTTGATTAATGTCTTTACTGTTTAAAGGTTTTTCCCCCTTCTTTCTGCAGTGTTATTTAATATTTGTGTGAAAGGAACGTTTTTTGCAACTGACCCAAGAACTTGGTCAAAACACCCAAACCAAAGTAACAGGACTTCTGATCTCAGAAATCACATGACATTCTACTGGAATGACCTAGAATTAGCTCCTGTCTGTTCGTGAGGACGTTGTGAAAATGTGTTTGTGGTAACAATAAAATGATCGGTGTTCTCTGAGTTTAGCTCTGACTGTCTTTTCCTCTCCTTCATTCTTTGGCAGGGTCATGTAGTGATGGGCAACAACGCCATATCACCTTATCAGCAGGTGATCGAGAAAACCAAGAGCCTTTCGTTCCGCAGCCAAATGCTGGCCATGAACATCGAGAAGAAGCAGAACCACGCAAACAGGAACGAGGTCAAAGCAGCAGAGCATCTCCTTCTATCTGATCTCATATCTGTTTGTCTTGAGCCCTGTAGTTTACACACACAAATGATCTATTCAGAAGAATGTCGAGCGGCAGTCAGCCCAGAACAGTCTTTACATGGCGTAAACCAGTAAGAGCAAGTTTAACAGAGTGAGCGCTTTCATCATGCCATTTTTCTTCAAAGGCCTAATGACAAGGTAGCAGAGCACAGCCATAAAGAAGAGGGTCTGAGTCCCATGACTCAGCGCTGCAGAGTAAATAACGCTTGCACACAATCGCACACACTCCGTGGAGTTCCCTGCGTTTAGGAGTCACCACAGATGTTTTGCTTGGGGTCCAGTCGGTCTTCGTTTGATCTTGGCCTTGCGCACTGATTGGCCCACGACAAACGTACCCTTGCTTCGTTTGAAATGGAGCATTTTAAAATAACGGCCTTTAAATGTCTCAATCCCTCAAAACACGTCATTTAACTGACTCACTCACACAAACACCACAAAGGCAAAGGCCATAACACACAGTCCTGTATTTTGATGTGTTTGGCCAGACACAATTTAATTTAACATTTTCTCAGGAAAAAGGTGCAAATGTGAACTCGGACTACTTGTACTTGCAAAATGACCACAGTTTTGTAGTAGATATTTTTCAAGAGATTGCAGGCCAAAACCAGGCAACAAGCAGTTGCATTATTCCAGTCATTCTTTTAAATCAATAAAACAAACAGAAAAGAAGATAAATGGGACTGTAGGGGTTGTTTGGGACAAAAATGCAATAATGCAGAACACGAAAACAAACTAGTTTGCTTTTACTGCTTTTACAATCATGCTTTTGTAAAATCAAAATTTCAGGGTAAATTTTTTCTTTTTTTATATTTACACACACACACACAAACATATATATATATATACACGTATGTATATGTGTGTGTGTGTGTGTGTGTGTATGTATGTATATGTATATGTATATATATATATATATATATATATATATATGTATATGTGGTTTGCTTACAATGATGCTTTTGTAAACAAACTCAAACTTTCAGGGTAATTTTTCTTTATTTATTTTTTTTATTTACACACACACACATACACACATACATACATACATACACACATATATAAGGCTTTAATTGTGAGGCTAACTTCTGGTTTGGCCTGCAAAAATATGTCCATCACTGCAGCAGTCTGTAGTAGGGATGCAGCGATTTAACCGGTTTTGCTATTAAATGCGATTTAAATCGTCCCGGTTAACTAACAGTAAAGGTTCTGCTAAACAGAGTTTTTTTTGTTACACAGAAAGGGAATGTTGCATCTTACGCAAAACTAAAACGAAGTTACACTAGCGGTGCACCGGCTTAAATGACGCGCTTATAGAGACACCAAGGTTGACTGTGACAGAGGATTAAACAGATCCTTTATTTCCACCGGAGAAATGTCTGTTGATAGTGCGAGACCATTTTGGGTACACCAAGGTGTCATTTAAATATTGCCGTAAAAAACTGCTGCTAAAGAATGAATGCATAATGAATAACGGACGGCTAGATGTACATTGAACGATTTTAATGCACGGCGTGAAGCTATGAGCTCATTAGATCAGCATTGTGACTGCTTAAGATAAAAAAAGAGATGAAAGCGTTGTAAGATCACATTTACTGACAGGTGTGAATTAGTCTATCCTATTTATGGGTGACAGTTGATTATAATAATATTTAAGTTCATTTCCATCATTAGTAACAGTTTCCCCAGTAAAGGTAAATAAAGTTAACATTAGTTGTATATTAATAAAACTTCAAAAACTTTTATTTACTATCCCTGTTGTAGTATTAATCATAAGTAAAAACCATGGTGAACCAATTTTTCGCCATGTCTAAAATCTCTACCTCTGGCCCGAAAGAAAGGTAAAGAATGTAAAAACTGAAACCATTAAATACGCTTGTAATCTATTTCTATTTGTAATTTTCAAAAGATGAATACAGTCATGGATGTTTACAGAGCAGTGGTCACTTTTTTTAAATTCCAATGTGAGAGATGGACTTATTGCTGTATTAATGCTTAATGTGTTATTTCTGTTTTAAAAGCCAGTGAGAGCACTTTAATATCTAAAGAGTGTTCATGTGATTTCATACATTAGTTATGTTATGAAATGAATGAATGCATAATAATAGATCGTAGTACCGTGATTATTCTTCAGACTATAATCGTACCAACAAAATCTACAGTCATTGCATCCCTAGTGTACAGCATGTTCATTCCTCTGTAATGAACTCACTTGTGTTTGTGTTGGTTAATAACGTCTTTTGGCTCTCTCTTCCTCTCCTTTCAGACTCCAAACTGGGCTCCTCAGGATTCTGGCTTTTATTGAGTGGATCTTTGCGGACCGTACACTTACATCTAACCTTCCAGCATTCCCATACTGCGGCCGAACATCCTGTTCTCCCTCTCGTGTCCCTCAAGGGAGCGAGACAGAGGCCTTATTTTTACACTTGGGTTCAATGCATCTGGTATTAAATAAAAAAACCCTTACAAAACCATCTTCACCTCATGCTTGCATTTTATTCCTGGACGTTACGAATGGTGGTTGAGGGTTAAGTGGTTGTAATCTTTTGTGTAATAGATGAAGTTTTAATGTGCTCTGAGTCACTGAGTGGGGGGGGGGTTTGTGCCGTTGCACATGTATGCGCCGTAATGATGAATGAGTGTTTAGTCTGCTGCGTTTACGGCGCTGGAGCGGCCCACTCCGCTGCGGCGAAGAGGGCATGGAAAGGTGATCATCCCGACTCTCGTTGTCATTTTCCACAACGCTCGTCCTCTTTATTCGCACACGGGCACGTCAGATGCGCTGCACAATCAACATAATGCCTCCCCACCTTTCCCATCTCATTCCGTCTTCTGCGTGTGACACCTACAGTCTGCCGCTCTATATGTTTTCTATTTCCATCCCTCGCTCGCAGACGCTGTAGGCTGGGATTCGAAGCGTGTCTTAATGTCTGCTTTGGCCTCTCTATCAGCTGACATGTTTATGGGTCCTGTCTCTCTGGACGAGTGAAGAGGGGGCTTATAGCTGCCACAGTGCTCGGGCTTCTAGCCAGACATCTAAAACAACTGACGTCACCTTTACTTTCCCAGTGAGCGAGAGAGTGAGTGAGCGAGCGGCCGAGTGGAGAAGAAGGAGCGGGGTGGGCTAAAGTGATTGGTTTACCGGTCCTGTGCCATGACACATTACGAAAATAAAACCCTCCTAGCCCTTAATTATCACATTCACCTTAGGAGTGCTGTCTCAGATGTTGTTTTAGTAAGACATCCAGACCAACAGCAGACGTGTGGCTGAGAAGGTTGTCCACCACAACGTCTGTCACTTCACTTAAAGTAAATAAACAAACACCCAAACGAAAAGGTTTTGGTTAAAAGGTCTACATAATCTTTCCCTTTTTCGCATTGTTCATTTCTTGTAAAGGTTAAGGCATTTGTTCAAAAACAGGCCACATAGTTAAAACATACAATGTATGTTCCATAATAAATTTTTCTCGGGATTATTCCTTGAGTCCTGTTTTCCAAATTGCAAACGTATTTTTTTATTATTATTTTTAACAAGAGCAGGCCTAAATTTAGAGCAGCTTTTTTTTTTTGTAATATGAGAGATCATTACTTGGAGTCTTTTCCAATGCATAAGCTTCGAGTTGTCAGGGAATCACTTCAGGTGCTTCACTTTTATATTTAGATTATTGTATGCACTTTAATGTATGTGCATCGGTGAAAATGGCTATAATTATGAGTAGACTGTCAAGCAACCTGATACAACTCAAGCGTAATGAAGGCAGATGAATAAATATGTCTTCAGTAAGATTTCTTTTAATGAGAAATGAAACTCTATTGTGTTTCACTGATCGAGACAAATAGCCGTCATATAATTAACATTGAATTTGGGGTAATTTCACTTTGATCTGAACATCAAAGAGCTCTGGAGAAGAGAGTGTCATCACTTACGAATGACAAATGTTTTTTTTTTTCTCTCTCTCTCCCCTTCTCTCTCTGAGGAGGGTAATGGACAGTCCATATAGACTATCAGACGTGTTTAAGGACATATGCGTTGTTCTGTGGCGTGTATGAAGTGCTGTGTTGTGTAACACCTGTTTGTATAAATCAGTGTATCTGTACTCAGGTGCTGCACAGTTTTACCTCACCTGAAAGAATTTGAGCCAAAAATAATAGGGCTGGAATAAGACATTTAAGATGGAGTAAAAAAAAAAATTGATAAATAAATAAAAGATTAAGTGCCACACCTAGTGGTCAAGCTGGGTAAAGCAATGTCTATTTTGGCTTCTAAACGAAATTGCCTATTCTTTTTGCATTTTAAATGTTTTAAAACTTAAAATAATATTAATGTCTTAAAAGAAAGCTGTTAAATTGGACCTAAAGAGCATCATGAGGTTGTATTAATGCAAATTTTTTTAACTAAATTGCAGTCTTTTAGATTTTTTTAAATGGAATTTATTTTCCAAATATCAATCAATTGAAACATTTGTAATTCTAACCCCAGATATCATAAGAGGACCCTTATTTTGCCTCTCACGTTGTATGTATGTTTTATTACGTTTTCTGAATTAATTCATTCATTTACTGGTATCCTGCCCGGGAAAGCTGATGTGGAGCTGGTTTATGGAGTCACAAAGCTTGGCTAATAGTCCCTATTGAAACCAGCAAAACCATGTTCAAATTTGAATACATTTCTCACAACACTATGATACCAGTGAAATATATTGCAGTTCTCAGGTACTTTATATACCGTATTTTAACTTGTTTTGAATATGGTGCTACTTTTTGTATTAATCTTTCTGTTCATGTGATTTAGGAGTGGGGGGGGGGGGGGTAAATAAATATACGATTAATCCATAATGGTATTAATTTAAGTCAATGCACTAGGACCCTGGGGCTCATAATGTAGTGTATAGATACAGCGGGTAAAAACCCATTTGTCATCTTCTACAAATTTAAACAAGGAAGGGGGGGCAAACAACCCTCTCCCTGACCAAGGGGCTTCTGAAAGTGCTCCGAGAAGCCCCACAAGATCTTGGGAGTCTCCACGTGACAGCAGCGCCTATATAGCATCAGCACCAGTAGAGTGATACTCCATCACCAGCCGAGCACTGCAGCATATGCCACAGTTACACACACATCCTCATGCACTTCTTGGGTTTATTCTAGAGCTTTAGCAGACTATTGCATCCATGTGTTTTCTCGCTCTGTCTAGGGGACGAAGGGACTAAACTTTTCCTGCGAGAGGGATGCTGAATGTTCCGAGTCCGCTTTGGCAGTCGGAAGGAACTTGATGTATAGGCAAAGTTTCTCTTTTTTCGGACTGGATCCGCGCAGGTATATTTCTTCCACTCCTCGCATCTACTTTTGAGGGCATCCACCGCGTCTCGTGCGCTTTTGGAGATTCGCGAATTCAAGTTGTTTTGAATGAAAGCACGCTGATCCGTCAAGGTGCATTTGCTCCTCAAACAACCTCAAGTTAAAAGCTTTTTCTCTCTCCACAGACCAAACGAGACACTTTTTAAGAGCATAACAAGCGCGTTTCGCTCTCTAAAATGACATTAACCGGTGGTGAAAGCTGGTGTTTTCTCTACCCCTCTAATGTGTGACACAACTCAGTCCGGACTTCTCAACTCCCCGCTCCTCTGTGGAAAAATATACATATCGAAACCTCATATAGGAACCTTGCAGGCTCGCGGCGAGTACCTTTGACGCTTTCTACCGTGAGTCGGGACGATCACACAGCCGCCCAGATGCAGTTTCGTCTGTTCTCATTTGCGCTGATCGTGTTGAACTGTGTGGACTACAGCCACTGTCAGACGCAGCAGTCTCACCGCTGGAGAAGAAACAAAAGAGGTGAGGGCAACAGTGCATGTGGCTTTGATAGATGCTTTATTAATGGGCCGATTAGTTATTTGGCCGGCGCTTCTATACAAAGAGACTGTGACAGGGACTGTCCCACCTGGTGATACGCTGCCCAAAATTACCATGGTAACCGCTTTCAGAATCTTTCTGTGATTCGACTTTATTATTATTATTATTATTATAAATTTTGTAAAATATTTTTTTGAAAGAAGCACAAAAATGGTTTTGCAACAGCATGAGTAGCTAGCTGTAACTCTAATACTCTGGCGAAAACTGTTTTACCATGGTGTTTTTTTGTAGAATGAGGTTCGCTGTCTCGCTCAAGGGTTCAGTGATGTTCCTCGGGGCACCGCAACTTCTCCAAGTTTTAGGCTTCAACGTGCATGCTTGCCAAAACGCTAAAAATGAAATAATTTAATGCTATTAGTATAATTAAAGCGATTTTAGGAATACGCGTTTTGTTTATTTTGGGATGCATAAGTCAATGCAAGAGTGCGCTTTTTCCTTACACCTGAAGATCATTAGGAAGTTTACCTTAATTAAAGACATCAGGGTATGTTGTACCTTTAAGAAGAAAATGGTGTATTAGAAGTGCGTTTCAGCATCAGTTCTCGTCCGAGAATGCGCGTGGTGCGTTCATCCGTGCATATTTTTCATTATAAAGGTATTAAATTTCTTGTTACGCCTTTAATTTGGCATAAATAACGGCGCCTTGAAATATTCTCCAACTGAGACGGGTATAACAGCATTTAAAACGCATTTTACACTAGGAAAGTATGACATTTCAGATTTCAGCCACAGTTTCACATAGTAGGTGTAATACAGACTAAGTATTTCTATTGTTCAGTAAATTTAAAAGTTTGACAAACTGAGCTAAATACAGGAGTCCCGTTGGTCTGCGGATGTAACCATAGCAACAGTATACGCTTTCAGTTAAGTACGTCTAGCTACACGTAATCGTCTGCGTATGATTTGATAACAGTAACACTTTTTAATATTGTTTTTTCTTTCAAAGTTTCTTTCAAGTACGCTGAAGACATTAAAAAGTCACTGAATAATTCGCACACTTTGCTAAAGCCTTGATCATCTCAAATTTAATTATGGCTCAGAGAGGTTGGTTAGTTCCCATTTGCATGAGAACATCAGTGACCTACTGTATGAGTAATCTTAAAGAATCTGGAACATTCGTTCTCAAGTAGGCTACCAACTGTTGATCAGATGATCCTCACAGTGTGGCTGTCTGGTGGCCATTTGATGAATAGAGCTTTCCTTTACCCTTTTCAAATGCACTGACCCTCCGTTTGCCCTAAGCCGCTTTTAATTGATCTCTCGGACAGACATTGATTAAGCTCTGAACAACTGGTGCAAGTATAACAATCCACTCTTAAGAGCCGCTGGGATTTAACCCATCAGTAAATATGAGGGTAGCCTTGCTTAGCCAACGCATATGGACACAGAGGGGCTGAAAGTCAAACATTTCAAACTTCTCCATCCCTCCCCAAAGCCTTAAACCCTTGAACATCAGTCATTCACTGCATGTGACGGAACAACTGCCTCCCAATTGAACTCGAGCCCAAATAAAGACACTTGCTGACACCACGGCTGATATGCGCTCTTGAATCCGCAGAGATGTAAATTGGGAGGCGTTCATAGATTTAATCACATGCATGGCATGCCAGGGGAAACCTCTGCTCCCATCTGCAAATAATCAGCCAGACACTGTAGAGAACTGGCACACGCAGGTTTTCAGCCCCACTGTTTTTCTACAAGATTTGCGATTTCAGATACTACGTAATATCGTTTTCTTAATAGGATCAAACTTGTTGGCAGAGGCAGACTTTTTAAGCATTTTTAGGGGGATAGGGGGAGTTTAATGGGGGAAATGGTGTCAAAAGTGCATCTGGAGGTGAGTGGGATCCTATAGTGTATGTGTAAATGGTGATTTGTAAAACATGCTTTGGTGGTGCAGTGAGCTCAAACTTTTAGTTTGAACCTGCGTGTGTGTGTGTATTGGGTTGTTGCAGAGAGTGACAACGCCGCCAAGCTTTAGATTTGCTTCATTTCTATATTTATCATACTTATCAAGGGCTGTTCAATTGAGTCTAAAATGCTGAAATGGCTTTCTTGCCCTCAGTGTACTTGAGACAGTCTTTTCTGGCATGCTCGTGTGCAATCTACAATCCCACATCACTCCAGCGAGATGCTCAATCCTCTTGAACTGTTTTACAAGACTTTGTCTTAACCGCCTCACAACTGTTTTTATTCTCATCAGATACTCCATTAAATCTGAGCAGGAACACATGGCTTTTTCTTTTGTTTTGATTCATTTATGCTTCCATTTCAGCTGTTTGAGTCAAAAGTAAGAAACATATTAAATTTACACCTCTGTACCCCCCATTCAGTGCTTTATGGATGCCAGTGTGTTTGCTATGATATCATTGCTTAGCCCTGGGGTAATACTTTTGATTTTTATTCTCTGGCTAATGATGCCACCTGCTGACTACATAAAAACTGTGGGCTCACGTATACCAGCGGAGACCAGAGAACAAATTCACGCACATGACTTGCTGGTTTGACAAGCCGGAAGGGGTGTTAATGCATTAGCCTAGAGCTACTGCTCTAAAAAGTCAAAAACAGCTTTTTAGTATGTAAAGGAACATAAAATTTCTCAGTGCACAAGCCATTTGCTTGCACTTTAAGTGAATCTCTGCATTACGGGAGGTTAAGAAGCGGCTAGCTCTGATGAACGGTCCGATTAAGCTCATGGTAATGGAACTAATAGAAGTCTGTTTCCAGAGAAACAGAGTCACTGTAATCCATGAGAAAGTGGAGGAGAGGAAAGGCTTAGCTCCATCACTGAGCTCCTCAGCTTCTCTCTCAAGAGATTAGGGGGAAAGCACCTGTATTTTAACACTATCAAACAGTTATATCTTAGTCTGCTGGCAGCACACTGCGATTTATCCCATTATGCCTCGTACGTTGTTTTGCATATAATTATTTAATAAAGAAGTATGAAATGCTAGTTGATCAGTTTAATGGTTCACAATTAAGTAAATCCAAACAGTATCCCAATTATTATTTTTGTTTGCATACAGATTTGGGAATGGATACAGGTTTGGAACAGTGTAAGGGTGAGTAAATGATGAGATTTCCAACCTGACATAAAAAGTAGTAGCCTATAGTTTGCTATTCTGATTTTGACTTTGTATCTTACATGTTTTACTTTTTCTCACATTTTCGACTTTTCTTTTTCTTATTTAAACTCTGGATTGAAAGACATAGACTGAATTAAGAGGAAAAAATAGCTAATTGTGAATTGACATTTCCGTTCTGATCTTTTCTTCAGAATTGCAAGATACAAACTTTTAATATGTGGGATAAAAATGGTGCAATTATCTTTTTTTCTAGTTTCATGTTATCGAAACGGGCTTCAATAGATGATGGAGTTGTCAGTTTTGGGTAAACTATGCCTTTGCTGCATGCCTAACAAACTGGCCTGAGTGTAGGATGTAAAAGACCTCTTTGTTTTACAGTGATCAGGTCATTAAAATTTGTTCGGGAAGACATAAAAAAGAGTAATGACAAAAACTGTTTAGAGCTATGCTTTGCGCAAGTTTACCCAAGGTCCCAGGTTTATGGGTGTAAGTGTTAATGTTGGCTCTTGCTATGTTCGTGCCACTTAATCTTCTGATGAAGTGTGTGACAGGATGAGTGACTCCAGAGTGACTCCAGAGTCCCCTTATTAAAGGAAATAACAATCGCATTCTGCCACTCTTCCTTTGGAAAATTTGACATGCCGTTTCATTCTAATCCATATTTTAAGTGATGTTCTATGGAATTGACGTTCATTTAGTTGCGTCAAGTACATCCAGCTCTCTCACCCATCCGTTCATTCGCCTGGCCAGTAGTGACTTTGTTATTCCAGCAGGTCAGGTGGAGTTGGTTGTGCTCACTGTGTCCCTCTCCTGTTGCAATGCAGCCTGCCGTCAGTCATGTGGCATGATTCTCTTTAGTGAATCTCTGCGAACTGTGTGTGCGTGAGAGAGAACATCATTAGACAAAGAGTTTATACCGAGGGAGGGATGGATGGCATTTTTGAGGAGATCAGTTAGAGATGGTTGGAGCACCATCACCTGAGACGGATTAAATCTTTTGGTGTTCTGAAGGAACAAATATCTGATGAGACCTCCTTCTCTCTTTCTGTTTTACCCACTTATACCCTTTACCTATGCTGGATACTCCTAAAAATAAGTGTTCAAGTTCATTTGTTTGTAAATAGAATTAATTTTAACAGGTTCAAAGGTTTGCATCTTGTGTCCAAATGTGTTCTTCGTTACCAGGGTGCTGCCTCATGTTCCAAGCACATAAACTGATGAGCATTGAATACATGCAGCTGAGAACACACACTTTCCACGCCTTCATTCATCGCAACAGAGAAATACCCATTGTGCGTTCATAGATTTATTTATTTATTTTTTTATAGATTATAGTAACATACACATGGGGATCCTCACCACTGGCCTCAATCGTTGTCATCAGAAGATCCCATATGTTGGCAAAGCTAAATGCCAAACAGATGGTTTCCTCTCCGGCTACAATTTACCACACTGTAAAAGTTCATTTTCGGAAATGTGAAATAAAATAGACTTATTATATGAATCTTATTATAATACGCTCCATGCTTTCCCGATGGTGATTGAAAACCGTGGTGCCACAGACAAAAGGTCCAGTGTGCCTTTTAAATTCCAGGGAGATATTTTTTATATGTTCACTTCTGTTATTTCCTCAACAGCCAGCCCCCTGAAGTAATTTTACTTTAATGCATTTCTTATAAGGCTACTAAATATGGTAAGCCTGTTGGGTTTGATTCTCTTGAGGTTATTGAGCAGTAAAACTGTTGAATACTGGACTTGTTTCCAAGATGTGAACATAACACAAGTTGTTTTAACATTAAACAAATAGTTTAAAATAGCAACTTAAGTCGTACAAAGCCACAGGTTAGTGGTATTAAGAGGTGTTTGTTGAATAACAATACAAATTCATAATATCTGTTCACACTGAATGCATTATTTAATTTAATCTGACCTATTTTTAATTGTTATTTAGGGTTTCCATTGTCAAAATGTGTCACCATTTTAAGATAGCATGTCCAGTAGCTCCCTGCATTCTCATCTGTTTCACCCTGTCTTTATGTTTTTGAATGCAAGAACGCATAATGTAGAGTACATTCATTTGCACATCTGTACCATGCGTGTTATTCAAAAGCATTGCTTTTTACATCAAGTGCTGGTTTTACTTGGTATCATCTGGACATTTGATGAAGTGAGACAAACATTGTGCATGTCACGGACATAGTTTTGCCTGTTCTGTGACAGATATTTGATCGCTTCCAAGCCCTAGTGAGCTTCCTCCATAGCCAGCATTTTAAGGCATCAAAAGTGCTTTTCCAACATGTCTTTTTCTGAAAAATGTGCATCTTGATTATGCTTCCTTGTGAAAAGCCTAGTTTTAGTTGCCTATTTTACAAGACGGCATTGCTGTCCTTCACGTAGAAGCCAGTTGTAGAATGCATTGCAACAAGACAACATACCTGTATGCACGTTAATCCACTGTGTCACATTGAAATTAAGTACAATATAGAGGTTTTTACCAAATGATTGGCTTCTGTAGAATGTTTCAAATCACTGAGCATTTGGAGATTATGTTTCAGTTAGAATACTGTTCTAGAACTACCTGGTCTCATGGCATAAATGTAACTGTCAGGTTGGTTTTGGTTTAGGGCATATTTCCAACATGATAGAGCATTAACATTTCGTAACCGCCGCAATACATACCTACATCAACTTAATAGAAAGTGCTAGGGTTTACTTATTGAATATTTGTTTAAGCGCCACTCAGTGGACATTTCTCTTTGAAACTGTGGTGAATTGTACAGTAAGGCATGTAAAAAAAAGTGCACAGAGGTACATATTTTTATGTGACCGGGTTTTTCCAAGAAAAAAATTATGACATTAAAAATAAAGGTGCTTCACTGTGCCATGGAAGAACCGTTTTTGACTAAAAGGTTATATAAAGAACCTTTATTTACCATTTCATGAAAGGTCTTCAAAGCATAAAGAAAAAAAGAAAAAGATGGTTCTTCATAGAATTTGTCTTTGTTGAAACAAAAATGGTTCTTCTATGGCATCGCTCTGATGCTCCGAGTATAGGCAGTGAGCAAGTTCACCACATTTTTGAAACGTAAAGGTTTCAAAAACGTAAACGTAAAGAAACCATGCTGCTCTTTTGCGCCATGCACTTCCATATGAATTACCCACCCCTCCCATCCTGATCCAGCTATATGAGAAAGGACGGGAGAGCACAGACAGGGTAATGGAGTGTCAGTTGAGTGTGCTGGACGTTTTGAAGAATTTAATTGGTGGTTCAAAGTGCTTTGGAAGGGTTGGAGAAATCGAACTGCCTTGAGTAGGCTCTCTGTGTTCCCAGGCCTTGCCAGATTCTATTCTGTACTGCATTTATGTTTGTCCTTCGCGAGACCGTCGGTCCGTGTGTGTGCAGGCCTCCTATTGTACCTACTCCCAATCGATCGCCGAGGCCTTGCTGTAACATGAGCTCTAGAGGCTTCCTCAGACAGAAACACACATACATACGCAGGCGTGTGAGGTCTGTCTCCGGCTCTGATGGATATTTACTTCCACGCCTACACAAATCGCTGGAACAACAACAAGGGGGAGCAATGGGCTGCCGTTTCCCCCTCCCCTTCCCACTAACACCCGACAGATGGACAGGCCTCCTCTGTTCCCCTGCGCTTGATAGGACCTCTAATTACGCATCCATACCACATCAAACCAGCCATCCACACGCCTTGCTTTCAGTATGGTGCGGAAGTGAGCCGGTCAGGGGCAATAAAGCTACACCACTCGCTTGTAATTTGTCCGTGGATTGAGCTTGGGTCTCGTCCCCTTTGCCCTGTCATTGTGCCCGTCTTCATTGTGGGTCTGGGTCAAGGACGTCTGGGCTTTCTAAGAACTTGGAAGGGAGGTAGACACCCTGCCTGCTGCCTGCCTGCCTGCGCAACCCAGAAGCCCTGGTGTGGTTTTAATCAAGGCCAGGCATGGTAGTCATTATAGTGCCCTGGCGCTAAGCTTATTGTCTTTCTTTGTCTCTCTCCCGCCCTCCCTCTCTTTCTGTGAGGATTCAACATGCATCTCAGATGTGAAGAGGTCCTCAAGGGTCACTAGCCGTTGATGAGAAAGTGAGTGTCAGCGGTTTGTGAGCAGTAGCCAACATGTATCTGTAATCAGCGCATTTGTTTGGAGTTGTGAGTCATAGGCGACCTCGCTTAATGCGACAGAACTAAACAATAAGGTCTTCAAAACATTCTGTTCTCTATTAAACAATAAGCTGTGTGCTTTTTGCAAATGAGAAATGGGAAATGAATGGGCGATTCTGTGTCAATCTTATGAATTTGTTATGGCTAGGAGTATAAAATGCTCAATTAACTTCATTACTATCATGCCGTCACTAACTTGGTTAAGTTCACTCTCACAGACTGAGGTATTTGTTCCTTTTTTTCAAGAGAAAAAAGAACCTGATGTAAGGTACACAGTGATTTATGTTAGGAAAATATGTGCTAAGCTTGCACTATACCATTAAAAAGTTTGGGTGAGTACATTTTCATTTATTTATTTTTATTTTTTATATGTATTTATATAGCGAGAGAAATTAAGTTTAATCCTGAAAAGTTCTACAAAATTATTAAGCAGCACATGTTTTTTTTTCAATTTGGATTATAATAAGAAATGCTCTTAAGCAGCAAATCGACATATTAGAATGATTTCTGAAGATACTTATGGCTGCAAAAATATTACTATTTTAAAAATAATTTCTATTTCTATTTTTACAGTATTTTTGATTAAATACACAAAAGTCTTTATTCAAAAACATAAAAAATACTTACCAACCACAACTGGAGAGCCTTATATAATCCTCTTTTTTTACATTATAAAATATATTGATACTTGAAATATATAAATACTTGAAGCTACATTCAATATTGAGTTCAATTTGAGTTAAAAATCATTGTGTATACAGTTACATTGTCATTATATATACAGTATATATATAAAGAAAAATTCATTGCCGAATGACAAATCAGAATCAAGTTTTCCCATGAGCTGTGTGATATCAGGAAGTTTCAGTCTATTATTGCAGCAGTTATTGTTGTCTGTTGTGTGTTGTGCGTTGTCTCTGCTGATGCTGGTTCATGTGCGTGCATGTTATGTAGTCTGGCATTGTGCCACCTAAATAGGAAACAACTGAGGGAGAAAAGTCCTGTTTTGTGCTTTGTAATCTGTTGCGCATAATTTGGGGAAATTCACAAGCTTGAGTTATGATTTTAATGTGCATGTGGCCTTGAAACGCATTCCTCAGACTCTTCAGTTTCAGAAAACAGAGGACTTCAATTGTGGTGAGTTTATGCATTGTGCGACTTCAGTATATCTCTATTTTTGTTTCTTTATTTTCCATTTGTCTTTAACTACAGACTGAGTAGTAGATATTTAGAGGGGGTCAGGCCAGAGGCGGGGGAGATTGGTAAAGAAAAGGTTAGGGAGGAGGGGAAAGAGAAAATATCCTTGTACATTTCACAAATTCCTCCTTTTTTCATCCTCTCAGTTATCCACTTGTATTACATCTTGGCTGACTTCAACTGTGTATTATTTTATCTGAACCAGAGCCAGACCTCAGAAACACACCGTCTTCTCTTGTGTAAACAGCTGTCACGGAGAGGATGGTACGTTGGAGGTATCCGCAGGCAGGGGTCACATGTAGTTTTCATGTTCATGTGCTAATAATGGCTTTTGTGGTAACACTACAGTAATAGACACTAGTAGTTTGTCATTGTAATTAACATGCTCTGCCTTTACGTTTTTTTTGCACATTTTTTCACAATGTTTTTTCAGATTTAGTCATTATGTCATATTCATTCATTTTAGCCAGTTTTAGTCTTGTGATTTTAATAATGCTTTAGTAAATGCTGAAATTAGCATCAACTATAAATGCTTAGAAGTATTGTTCATTCTTAGTTCGTGTTAACTTGTTGTTAAGTAATTTTAACTAATTGCAATCACTTTCTTTTTGAGACTGTTCAGGATTTTTATAAACAAAGTACTTTAGCTTTCTAACTAGCATGTATAGTTAAATTGTATATTTGCATAATTTTCTGTATTAGCGTTAAAAAGTTTGGGGTCGGGAGGCAAATTTTTATAGTTTAAAGTCTCTTTTTTGTTTACAAGGGATGAGGTTGCTAGATCAAAAATGCATATGCAAAATATTTTGAAAAATTATTATATTTTTAAAACTACTTTTTTCTCTTAGTAAATGCAATGCATTCCTGTGATACAAAAGCTGAATTTTCAGCAGCCATTCAGTCTTCAGCACCACTCGAATATTCAGAAAACATTTTGATATGCTTATTATTATAACCAATACTTCGGTGGAAACCATGATCCTTTTTTTCTATGATAATGAATAGAAAGTTCAAATGAACAAATGCATGTAACATTATAAAAGTATTTTATAAGCGACAATGACATATTTTTGATCAATTTAGTGTCTTCTTTCTTAATAATAATAATAATAAAAGTTTTGATTTCTTAAAACAAATGTATGTTGTAATATGTTAATGTTGTGTATATAGTTAATTTATCTTTACAGTGATCACAATGCTGCATTATCATTTTGCAATTAAACATTTTTAGGATAAAACTTCTTGGTCGAGATCAACACCGCTTTCATGTCTCAAAGGCAAAAGAAGAAAGTTGCATGATGTGGCCAACGTGTTTATGGGAGTACGGTGCCGTATCTGAGATGTATCTGGCTGCCAGACAGGTCTGTTTTGGTAAGAACAAGAAGAGGTTGAAGTTGAGTGATTATCACAGAGCTCTTTAGTGTAAGCTCTGCCCGGGGGAGCAGATGAGACGAGCGGCCATTACATAAAACCCTGCCCTGGTGTTCATTTGTATCTGGAAGTGTTCTGGCATGTCCTCGCTTGCCAGGTTTTCACAGGGATTTGACAAATTTGTAACAATACACGCAGATTTTATACATTGTGCCACCCATGTGTGCAGGAAACCGCAACTGTAGAACCTGTTTTTGTTATTTTCAGGCTTATGCTGATCGTATGCATGCCGTTTTTGAAGTCGATGGCAGGGGTGTTGCGTGGTATCCTGTTGAATTTTTGCTTAATTAGCTCAGTAGAAGATTTTGGAGGGTCTGCTGCAGCTATTTATGGAGTAGAAGACTCAGTCTTGGACATCAGGCTTTGAAGTCCCCTCTTAGTGGTTGGGACCATATGAGGTTCCTCTGCATGTTTCTGACTACCACCCCCGTGGTGCTCTCCACTTTTGACCTCATGGATCACTTCTGATCTGGCCTGGTAGGGAAGGGTTTTGCCAGGAAGGTGGAGAAGAGGTCTTGTTAAAGGGTTAATGAGGTAATACCTTTCATGTTCCCAGCATAGCACAGAGTCAGGCGTGAAAGCAAACAATGCAGTTTTAGAGGGAGGTCTGGGTAATGTGTCTGTATGTGTGGGGGAGTTTTATGTGCATTTATAGTTCTATACAGATATTCGAACAACCCTTTAACTGTTACTATTAAGCTTCTCAGGTAATTTATCTGTTAGATTAAGAATGTGACTGATTCCTCAAACTGTAGCTTGAGAAGAGCTGTGTTATTACTTTTCCAAGCAATTCAACAATATCTTTGCTGTCATGATAAAATGAAAGAAAAAAAAAATAGAACTGACTCATATCTACCAGAATTTCACTTAGATCGGTTGATAGCACGGCAAATACCACCCATGTGCATTGGTTCTTAATCTTTTTTACTCAGAAGCCAACAATATTTGAAGGAATTTTAGAGAATTTTTAGAAGAACATGTATCCTATGACGAGAAGTTCTTTGCAAGAGTTTTATTACAAGTCTGGAAATCACTTTTAGAATAAAGCTTCCTCATAAAGCTTTGGGGAACTGTAGTGAATCCTGGTTCTTTAAATAATAAACAACAGTTACTGACAGAGTAATTAAAGTGGATTTTTGGAAATGACATGTAGTGTGTAACACAGCTCTAAGTCAATAAAAACATTCTGTAAAGTTAAAATAGAACATGCGTATTGTCGTATTGTCTTTAAAAAAAGTTGACTCTGAATTATTAAGGCGAGTCATTTTTAAGACAAATCCCAAGCTGTTTCATGCTGAAGTCAACATGAAACATTAGCATATTGCCCACTCACTTGTTAGTCTTTTTGCATTGGTTTGAGTAAAAATGCAAATTCCTTCTTTGCCAGTAGGCAAAGTAGGCATAAATGCATATTTTAAGACAATGAAAGTGTTTTTTGAGCTTGCAAGAATGTCAACCTGACTCCCAAAACCAAAATAAGAACCGCTCTCTACCCATAATAAAGGCACATTAAGAAATATCTTGAGTTGTTGTTGTTTTGGCTTTTCAGTATTTGTTCTGTTTATTCAATTTAAGTCATCTTGAGTGCCCCTTGAAAGATTTTTAAGACCCCTAGTGGCCTCTGTGCCCTTAAGTTTATTTATTTTTTGAAATATAGTTCTACTTCCTGTGTCAGTGTTGGTAAAATGCATCATGGACAATGCCTTCAATCTTAGGCTCATGTTTTTTCCAAACCTATATGAATTTTTTTGGTCAAATGCCAAAGGACATGTTTTTTGAATGTCTGTGGCTTTACTTTTTTCTCCATTAAAGTCTACCTAATGTAATGGACCCCAGTGTTCTTCAACTTATCTTCTTTTTGTGCTTAAGTCATACAGATTTTTTAATGACATGATAGTCAGTAAATTGGTGAAAAATCACTCTCTTTGTATTGGATTGTAGGATTGCAGTGGTATTATTATGAAGTGGAATGAGACTGGATCACTGGCAGGTGGAAAAGGAGGGTCTTGTTAGGTCCACTAATGCTCAATGGTGTGAAAAAATCCCAGGCACGCTGTTTCTCTGATCTTTGGCCATGACGTTGCTCTTTCTCCATGCAGGGAACTCGCTGCTAGCCCCTTAGCATGTGTGTAGAACAGCATGTGTGTCTGAATTGCGGGATTCAGAACCCATTGTGCCACAGGTGTGAAAATTATGTGTGAGGTTTATGTGTGATAAATTACCAACAGGTGTGCTAATTTTAGCCATTCCACTTCCCACCCTCTCCACCACCACCCTCCTGTCTTTGCTTCTGTACACTCTTTCTTTACACTCCTATCATTTCAAGGTCTTTTAAAGCATAAATGAAACAGTTTAAATATAAATAAATTAATTTTAATAATTTTAAATATAATCATTTACTAATCAATGCTGCCAGTGGAAGAAGAACATTCTCATACATTCATGATAAATTCTCTTCTTTTTTGTATCTGTCTTTTCCTTTATCTTTCTTTATCTCTTCTTTTCTTTCCACACCTCACATCTTCTCTAGAAACCTGAGAACATTACAGAACATATCACTCTGAGAAGAATTCACGGAGTGGAAAAAGTTGCTGACTTCCAAATTCCATTCCAAAAAAATAGTGAGCTGTGCAGAAACATAAAACATATCTTCTCACACACAGCCAGTCGTGACAGATTGCGTTTTGCACTCTATACAGCACCTGCACATCTTTGGGCTACACGTAACGCAGTCTGTTTTTCATGTTTACGAGATGCATAACAGGCGAAGTGCTGTTTCACCTCCCATTCAAATGAGCCATTGTTCCAGACTTGCAGCATAGAACTATTCATTATATTTTTTACATTGTATTTCTTATTAATCCATTAATGTTATAATTCAAAGTGAAACAGGATATCCAAAATATGCCTTAATTTCATTACATTTTTATGTCATTTTATATTATTAACTAATTTATTCATTTAATTTTTAAAAAATGTTTCTTTAAACTTTTTTTCTCATGTATCATACCTAGCAGGGATAGAACCAACAACCTTTTGGTTATGAACACCAAACTTGAAAGACTTCAATAAAGTAAATACATTTTTAAATGTCTTATCAATGAGGAAACACTATAGCTCTGTAATTGGCTACCTTAAATAGCCATATTTAGTACTACTTGAATGAGTTAAACAAGTCAACAATAATCAGTCCATGTGTGTGAGTGCTCTACAATCTCTCTGTGGACTAAAAAGCCATGCCAGGGTTTTAGCCCTCAGGTCCTCTGAATCCCTTTTTGTCCTGCGCCAACTGCAAACAAACACTAACACCAGTACCAGCTGCCCGAGCTTACAAGGTATGTTTAGATATTAATTCCACCGATTCAATCGCAGTGATCCAATCCACAAACCTATCGGTGCTTGCCATGTCTCCTGGGCCTGTATCACGGGAACACTCTCACTAAGCTAATAAGCCAGTGCAGTGAAACAAATGTGTTTGCTCAGACACATGGTGCAGAATCATTATAAGTAGTGGGATTGCCCTAAATTGTAAACATATGCATACAGTACAATCTGTTAAAGTAAACTTGAGTTGGGGGGGAGGGGGGGCATGGATGCCTGAATCCTGACTATTTCCAGCTGCAAAGTAGTCGGAGGTGAAGTCCAGCATATTTTCTGCTAAATTAGAGGAGAAATGTGCTTGTAGAGCAAATGTGCTCTTGCCATATACAACCATTCTGGCTCTGGTGTAGTAATCTTCAGCAAAGTGTGATTTCCATACCCATGACCATGACAAATAAAGTCAGATGCAACAAATGCGGGTGGATTGATGCAGTTTTCCATGTACTGTCTTCAACCAAGTGGAACAATGTGGGGACTGGCACACTTTTAGTGGATGATCTGAAAGTTTTATTGCATATTCCCATTTTTTTTCCATTATAAGAGGCAAGCATTTCTGATTCTAATGGATGGTTCACCCCAAAATACTTACCCTTATGTTGTTCCGAAGCCATATGGCCTTCTTCCTTCCACAAGTGGAGATTACAATTGAATATTGAATTGTGAGGCTGTCATTCAGCCTAACATTTTGTTTTGTGTTCCAGTGAAGAAGGTTCATACAGGTTTGGAATGATGTAATGAGTAAATAATGACAGAATTTTAAAATGAACCAGGCAATGAAGACTGACCTCATTCCCAATAATGTGAAGCTTATTGCTCCATAACAGCTTTGAACTGTGAATGGTCTTAGTATTGAATCATATTTTATTACTTTGTGGTTTGATAGATCAGTGGATTTTGATTGGTGGTATGAAGCACTGTTGTTAATTAATATTATAATAATATATAATACTAAATACTGTTTTACAAATAAAGTGTGTGGAATTTTTAACATAAAAAAATTAATTAACAAATAAAATAATCTCGTGTGAATCACCTCTGAAACTATGTGTGTAATATTATGAATGATCAGACTGTAAGATTCGAAAAGTTCTGTCCAGTTGAACAAACTTCAAATTAGCCTCAATGTTGTAGATGCTATGATTCTTCATGGTTTCTTTTTCCTCTTTCAGAGGAATTTTGTATTTTGACTCTTTACAGCTTTTGAATCTTGACATATCATATGACGCATGATATCATCAGAATTGTAGGGACGGGGATGATGTCACGGGATGGTGTCATAGGCATTTGTTAAAAAAAGAAAGAGAGATCACTAGAAGTTGTTGGCAGTGTTTGTTTGAGGTGGGGGTTTGCCATTTCTTCCCAGCTCTGCTGGCCCAAGGCGATGAACGTCATGGTTGTTTGAGAGTCTTTAAACATACCTTAGACAGTTTTTTTCTGTTGGATCTCACTCACACTGTAATTACTGTTGATCAGGATTCAAAACAAAGCCAGCCAAAGCTGAATGAAGGCAACACACTCCAACAATGCCGTCATATATTGTGTTATGAGCTTGTGATTCGCATGAATGAAGGACCAAGAATTTAGCGTTTACCTGAATGAACCACAGTCTCCCCACAGAAACTGGGCACGGTGAAACTCACAGATTATTGTTGGACAGATATTTCACTCCTTTCAAGTTACATTTCATTGCACAATTATCTTCAGATGAATATTTGTCAGCAGATGGCTGCTTTACCTGTCATTTGTTGTTCCTGAGAGATAATGTCAACAGGGATGTGCAGTTTATAGATAAGAGAGAGAAGAGTAAGTGCCAAGAAAAGTGTGGCGAATGAGAAATTGTGAGAATAAGGGAAATAAATGAAAAAAAAGCTAAGAGCTAAATAAAATCTTCAAAAGAGGAACAACACTTTTTCTTCGCTCCCCCAACAAATCAAGAAATTCACCTCTAGTCCATTTGTACGGCTGCTTTTGAGTTCCCTCATATAACCTCATGCTCATGACAGGAATGGTGGAGATAGTGTGACCGAATAGTTTTTTGGCGTTTTTACACAAAACAATGTCACAGATCGTTTGCTGAAATTGTCTTGTCTTTTGATCAGACTGCCGTCAACTGGAATTGTGGAGTCTTTAGCACAGATGTTCAAAGAGGACAAGACCTTTGTAAAAACAGTTGTTTAATGGATCGTTTAATGCATGATGAAAGAAGGCACTTTAGACATATTTTGGTTTCGTGAAACATTTGTCCCGCGCTCTCAGTGTAAACTCTTTCACTTTGTTATGGGAAAGGGCAGTTCAAAGAGTGGCCATGTTGTCAGGTCAAAATGCATTTGCAACCTAATTTATTACTGAATATGGGTGTAAAGCTACATAATTGCATTGATTATGAAATGTAATAATCCATTATAAAATATAATGTGTTACACAGGCTATCTCATATTACTGTACTTGCAACGGAGGCTAACAAATGCTCCATTTAAATGTGGAAAGTTCTTGCTGCTGAGTTTGTATTTCAGCAAATTTCACTTATAGGAGTAAGTTAACTGTTGTCGTTTTTTCTCCCATATTGTGATTTTGATTCTTATTTTAAATATTATGTATGTTTTAATTTGCCTTGACCTATAATGATTATTTGTTAATTTACTCATTTTGAGGATCAATTGTGTATAGCCTGTAGTTCAGTGAACTGTCTGCCATTGAGGTGGACATCTAATACCAACCTGATCTCACGGCAATTCGTACATATTTTATTAGGTGGCTAATTTGTACGACCTCATTCGTACGAATTCATACGATTTCTTCTAAATCGTACATATTTTACGAGTTGTCAATTAATATAAATTTGTAGGAATGACTAACACCTAGACCTGCCCCTAAACCTACCCGTCACAGGGTTTTAGACAAATTGTACAAAATGGTACAACCTCACTCGTACGTATAAGTACGAATTAGCACAAATTTGGCACCTTGTACGAATACGTACAAATTGGTCGTGAGACTGTGTTGCTAATACACATATTAACAGTTTACTTAAAAGTTTAGTTCACCTAAACATTTGTCATTTACCCCCATTGTTAGAAACTATTGTGGGACACAAATAGAGATATTTTTGCATACATTAAAAGTCAGTGATTTGTGTGATGCCAAAACATATGCTTGCCAGTATACATGTAAGTTACACTTATACTTACACAGCAGCTTAACAAGACAGACTTATGGCAAAGTTTTAAGCTCACGTTGGTATGGTTCTTGGAACAAAAACCACTCTTAGCAGCCAAATTAGGCTTATCCACTGTAATTTACACAGAACTCAAATTCTGCCAGACCGACACACTTAGATAATTAGCGTTCTAGAGTGACTTAAAAACATAGCCGGAGCTAACATAGCCACTCGGATCGTTAGGTTTTTCTTGGATGGCTTTTTCAATTTAAACAACGAGGGCGAATTGCTGCACAAATAAGACGTAATAAGGATTTTGACATAACTTTAATTTCTATTTAGTTCAAGTTTAAGTATAAATAGAGTTGAATGCAAAATATGAATAGGGTCCCACTGAGGCCCTATTTCTTGTTTGGTTCCCCTCTTGGGTCCCGGTGTCTCTTTAAAACCCGATTTGATGGTGATATTGGAAAGCCATCATATTTTCTGGCTTAGAGCTTGAATCTGATCCCCTCTATGAATTGATGAAAATACGACGCGCAATGGAAGACTACAGTCATAGCTTCAGGTATAAATCAGCTGGCGGTGAAAAGATTTCCGTAAAATGTGGAAGCACTGGGCCCTCAAGGGTGGCTCTTGGACACCCTTGCCCTAGACGCACCAGATCCCAGCCTCCTTTTTGACATGCCTGTGGTCAGAGCTGGGAAAGCCGTCCTCAGACATGCTACTGATCCAAAAATCTCGAATGAGGCAAAAAAACGTCTTACGTCTCCTACTTTTTCCATTGATAATTGCTAGACCAGTGAGAGCACAATCCCATCAATATAGGTCTAAATGTCATGCAGTATATACCAAACGCAAGGCAACGAGGGAAACGGCATGACCGTGCCAAACAATCGATGCGCTGATTCAATCATTCAAGGTCGATCGAGTTCATGTTGACAGCAGCAGTTAAAGAAATCATTTAACTGATGCAAGGCTTTGCTGAAACAGCTCTGACAGTGGGATGAAGGAAATAACACCCCTATGATTAGGGAACAGGGGAAACTGTATGTGATATTGCCATACCACCCTCAATTAGGGGAATTCAATAAGGAAAACACTCTGATAGTTCTCGGCTTTTTGAAGTTCCAACCTCACGCCAGTCCTAGTTTCCGCCTGTTCTCTGCACTACGATTGCAATCAGGTCTGAAGTGTGTGGGCTGAGTTGGGGAGATTTTGACCAATTTACGGTGAATGTCAGGTTTATATAAACATGTTCAAACTGTATACCATATGTCTTTACGTGTGGTTTGGGAAAAAACGTGTCCAGATCATTTCCTCATCACAAAAACAGGTCACATGGCATGCAACAAGCTACACAATAAAGTTGTTGTTACCATGAAAACAGCATGATATTCTACATACAAAAGCAACAACAAAAAAAAGTATTTCCTGATGTACAAGGCTGGACTGATGTAGGCATCCTAATCTTAAGATTTTTGTTGCAGACCAGATGATTGGCTGTATTGCATTGCTATAGTGTGAATTTGTGTATAGCACAGTACTGCCTGTGTGGAGTAAAGATAACATACATGTTGTCTCATTAATGTATTTTTAATAATTTGACATTTTTATAATTTTTTTATAATTAGATGTTGTATAAAACAGAATCTGGTTACTGTATGTCTGAGATCATGTATTTATGCCTCTGATCTCAAAATGTCAATGGTCATAGTAATATAATATATTGTAATAAAGTAATATAAATATATAAGTAATACGTAAACAGGGAGCTGCCAGTGCTTACTGATTTTAAGGTGGATTCTGGGAATTTCCTGGGAGCAAACCTTTAAAGACAATGAAACGAGAAATTGCTCAATTAAGAAGCGGACTGAGACACAGTGATGAAGTTTAGAAGGTTAAGAATCGTGTTTTATAGCAAACCTTTATTCTTCTTGTATGGTTTGTCCATCTCTCTTGAAGCTTTCTTTTGTATAATTTTAAAGAAAATGTCTATAAATGGCACTTGTTACGTGAAAAATTTTTTTTTTTATAAGCCATGCTGAAATTGCATTCTCAATTATTTATTCAGACTGAAGAAAAAATGATGGGAAAAAGGGAATGGGGAAAGGTCAGCAAAGTGCATGATATTTTATAAAGCATTGTGGTGGGTCGTCCAGTTCGGACTGTTACTCTATCTTGGTTTGTGATATTTAAAACTTGGCTTCAATCAATAGCAATGTCTCTGGTTTGCAGCTATTGTGTGCGCCCAAGGACATTTTCCTGTAAAGAGGACGCTAAGGAACTTACATTAAGAGACCTTTATTGTGAAACTGTATGGTTGTTACTGGCTCTTTTGTCTTGTACCAGCAACATGATCCTGCTCAGAGTCAATGTGGTTTTGGGCTTTCAGCGGGTGTCTGAACTCTACATACAGGAGTTGAGCATTGAATCAAATCACGGTGCCGCTCACATTGAAAATGGTTTCCTCTGCAGAAACGTCAGGCCTCGCTAGCGTCACAGTAATGACAGTTTCTTTAGTCAGTGAAAGTTTTATGTGTCAATGAAAATGTCTGTGACAGTTCTATAGCGGCACACGTTTAACCGTTCAGCAGAGCACTTTGCAGTTAGCTTGCTCTGTGGTGTAGTGGTTTACAACTTAACATTGCTGGTTCGGTTGCAAGACACAAGTCATGAGCTATCACCATGTTCCCTTGAGTGAGACACTTAACCTGAGTAAGTGTAAGCATACAGTAACTTGTTTTGGTAAAAATGTGTGCTTGTGCATTCCTACCTACTGTATTTTCTGCGTATCTTTACTAGGCTAAGATTAGAGTTGCCAGTAGTCCTGTATTTAAGCAAAGAAACTTGCATTTAATATTAAATCCATAAAGGATGCAGTCTTCATATATTTCAGCATCTTCCACCAAACTTTTAACAAAGCTTTAGAATATTGTTTTCTATTTGTATTGGTTAACTATTCAGGGCACATTTGCATGCAAGTGTCAGTGTTTACCTATTGCATATTAGAAAGGAAAAGAGATTGCCACTGTCAAGGTACAGAAAAGTATGAAAGACGTCATCTGAATGCACCATCTGCCATCAGTTGTTCAACCGTCCATTCGTGCCAAATATGATAACTATAAAGATAACGATAACTATATTTGCGTCCACACCAGCGAATTGATGTCGTCTGTTTATTCTAATAAGCTGTTTTAAATTCTCAAGCGCGTGATAGCAGGATGGGTTCTGATTGGTTGTCAATCAGCTGGAAAAAGTTGTCCTGAAAATGATTCCAAAGATATCGTTTTTCTTTGCCTTTATCGTTATAGTTGTGGTGTGGACACTGCTGTTCTTTAACACTAAGAAAGATTTTTAGAACTATATCTTTATCGTTATCATGCTTGGTGTGAACGGGCCTTAACGCTACGAAGCTACTGTATGAGAATACTTTTTGTATAGAAAGAAAACTAAAACAACTAGTTTATGTAATGATTCTATTCTATTCTATTTTACTTCTATTCTATTTTACTTCTATTTTTAGTTCTATTTTTTTCTTTTTTTTCCTAGTTTAATCTTATTTATTTTATTTTTTTTAATTTAATTTCTACCGTACTCCTCTATTTATATTGTATTCTTTATTTATATTGTATTCTTT
>JAUMHI010000058.1:15647774-15683936 GCA_032359435.1 Enteromius unitaeniatus | reverse complement strand
AATACATTTCACTACATTTCGTACTGTGTATGTTTGTGTATGTGACAAATAAAATTTGAATTTGAATTTGAATTTGATTCAGCACAATAGACTTTTAAGACCATAAAGCCACCTTGACAGTGGCAACTGTTTGGTAGTCAATGGGACAGTTACCAGCCTCCCAGTTTTCATCCAAAATATCTTAAATGTTCTGAGGACTAACAAATCTTTTACGGGTTTGAAATAACATGGCGATAAGTAATTAATGACAACATTTTTGTCACCCTTTAATTGCTTTACTCATAAAATGCAGAATTGTATTTTATTTACTTTGTGATCTATTATCACTAATGATTACTAAAGATATCACTTGGTGTTACTAGCTGGTAAATGTATCTCTTTTGTGTCTTGCAGCTAGCTATGGAGCTTATCCCATATGTAAAGGCTGCTCGGTGTGTTCCAAGGACAATGGGTGTATGAACTGCCAACCCAAGCTCTTCCTGTTCCTGAGGAGGGAGAGGATGAGGCAGTATGGCGAGTGTCTCCATGCCTGTCCGTCAGGCTACTATGGCATGCGTGGGACAGAAATCAACATGTGCTCCAGTAAGATCCTGCACTTTCCCTCTCACATACACACACACTGCCTGCTTTGTAGCACTGGTGTGTAAATGCTAATGCACAGACATGTTGGTTTAACATGGATTTGAGTGAGGGCTTAGCTCTGTAAAAATCTATTTATGTGGTCACGTACTGTGAATACATTAAGTGAATGAATACTGCCATGGATTTGATGTTCCAAACGCTTGTAGCTTGCAAATTTGTTTTGAGTGAACTGACAAATCTGTTAATTTGAGAAAGTTATGACTTTGCATATTGACCTTTCCCCCCAGCATTTTCCATGTGCTATTAGTGGTTTAAAGGCTTTCTGACATGATCATGTAGGTCCCTTAAAACAGTACTTTTCTCAAACCTACGCTGCATTGTAACTGCAACAAGCCGTTTCACCTGATCCTGCTCAGACACACAAAGAGAACATGGTGCTATATACAACAACATCCAGCAGTTCTATAATCTATGTTGTAATATTGTGTTGATGTGTAGTCTATATGTATGTGATTTCTCTAAATAAACACAGGAGGATGTTTATATGATTTCATTGACTAGTTAGCTGTTGGATGTCACCCATGCTTAGAAACAATAGCAAAACAGAAAAACAAAATTCCTATATTTGTCTGCAAAGAGCAATATAATAGTCTTATTGGAATTGTGTATCACTTTCCTTCCATGCCCTGTATTTTATAACCTTATTTTAACACTTGCGCCAGGCCTGAGACACTCTGGACCTTTGAGGTTAAGTGAAAAGCCTGAGGTGTTGGCTTTGCGTTTCATGTGAAAACAAAACTCTAACTCTTTGGATTGTTAAGCCAAGCTCCTGACAGACAGAGTTAAAACCTCAGAGGAGTGTGTCAGGACCTACAATACTAATAAACCCAGATGCTGTACAGACACCCTTGTATAAAAATGAATCCGTTCTCACTCAACAAACTTGATACAGATTTATCCGCCAATTTTATCAAAAGAGGAGGAGGGGAAACATTTAAACGCCTCATTTACCATAAACTGGGTGTACCGGTTGAGGCTACTTAGCATTACAGAGTTTTCCCATTCTCGACTGCTAATCGAATTCATCAACCTACATTTTGTAAGTTCTTCAGCTGTGGAGAAAGGAAAAAGACATGTTGTTTTCTGAGACTGTGTCCTCCAACCATTCGTCTTGGGTGAAATTTGATTTTAAATGATGCTGATATGTGGCCAGTTAATCTGGATTCCTTTCATGGAGAACTTCTCCCAGAACAAAACCTCACATTGTCACGTAGCATCAAATCTCCGCGCAAAGCCTACTTTGATGTGATCACTGTTTCAGTCATGACTTTGTAATCCAGCTTCGCATTTGACCCTCCTCCTTAAGTTATGCTTTTTCTGTCGTCTTCGCTAAGCTCTTCATGTCTGTCAGTCATAATGGGATGTTCTATCAGGGATAGTGCAAGAACTAATCGTCGGGTCACTGGGAACAATTTCGAACACACGACAACCGTTCAAAGTCTCTTCGCCTTCTCTCTTGTCCAGGTTTTCAGCGCAACTACGCTTTTCCAAGAGCCTGGAATGGTGGATTACATTGGAGTTGACCACGTTTAAAAAAAAAAAACAGGCTCTGAAATCACTTAAGCAGCAGCTGCTTATCATTAGACCCTAAGTGTGTGTGTGATCCTATCTTGTTTAAAAATGCTTTGCAGAATCGTCGGGCCTGAGTGAAAACAAAGGCAAAGAGGAGACAGGTTTGCACTACATCAGTTCAGACTCTTCCGCTGGAGCCGTGGGGTGGGGTCGCACGCTTTTGAAATCCTCTCACCAGATTGAACGTTCTGACCTACCTCTGGCGAGCATCATGTGCGTGACCCAAGCATCCCGAATGAGAAGAAGGCTGGACTTGTTTTCTGAGCATACTTGGAGACTAAGAGACTAAGCTTACTTTTTTTTTTTGGCAAGAAAAGCTGCTTGTCAATTATATTACATATTTTATATATTTAAATGTATAATTATAAAACTGTATAATTGGCCTAAAAGGAAAGTTCACCCAAAAATTCTGTCATCATTTAAACACGTATGTCAGTGACTTTCTTTAGTTTCACTTTATATTACGTGGCCTAAACTACTGTTGACGTACTTACATTAAAAAATAAGTAGAATGTACTTATTGTGTTCATATCGTATTGCAAAACACTTTTGCTGTTATTGAGATGGGGTATGGGTAAGGTTAGGGACAGGTTTGGTGATATGGGTAGGGTTAAGGGTGGGTTAAAGTGTAAGGTATGGTTCACCAGTGTAATTATAAATGTAATTAAAGTAATTAATTATAGATTGAGATGCAGGTGTTTTTAAAATATAATGTAAAAACATGTATGCACACCAATTTTTTTATTTAAATGTAAGTACATAGTAGTTAAAGCCACTTAATATAAATTTTGATGAATAAGTCGAAATTAAATAAAATATAAATATTACATGAAAACCTTTAAAAACTAGAAATGTTGCCCTAGCAAATAACTGAAATAATTAAAATTATTATAATATAAATAATAATAATAGGGTTAGGGGTTGGGTTAAAACAAATAAAAAAGTAATACAAATGGCAAGTAAAAAAGAAAGACACAACATTAATAAATGGAAAATTCAACAAATACAAGCAAATTTAAATTATTAAAAAAAGCTATAACCGTATATACATAATAATAAAATAATAAATCATATAGGTTTAGAACAAGGAAATGAAGACAGATATTTAATTTTTTGGTGAACTATTCCTTTAAGAGCAGAATTATAGAATCTAACACATTAGGATATCCAGTAGTTTAACAACATCATACCGAATTTATTAATACGCCTACGTTTTCAGTAAATGCAATGAAATAAACAAACTAAGAAACAAGCAAAACACAATTATGTAACTTCTTGACCAAAAGCTGGATTTAGCTTTTATTGCTACATTGAAAACAGCAGGGAGTTCCAGTTTGTGGAATCCATCCAAATTAAGCAGCTTGCTAAAATAAATTGGTCTTCATGCCGTTATTAGAGACAAACTTACTTGGAGAGCAAGTTTAATCATTACCTGATTGTTTGACTGTGCGTGCGATAAAATTTGACATAAATTACTACCACTGAAGCTAACCAGATAAAAAAAAAGAGTGTGGGAACAAAGGAGGAGAAATAAATTGTAGAAAAGAGACTCTGAATGTAAAGAGATATGGTGCGATGGTACCATCAGTTTTTCCACAGGTTGTCAAGTGAAAGCTCTCTTCCTCATCCATCTTGAACCCTCCTTTTCTCCTTTTACATTTTAAGTCTTTCAGTGTCGCCACAAGGAAACCCCCCACGCCCTCTTTCTCATGGACACATAAGCAGATACATGAAAAGGTTCCAGACTGAGAATTAGGATAAAATTTGCAAGCACAGACTAGTTTCAACCATAACCTTTACAGCAGCCATCAAGGTACTTACCAGCTAACTGATACTTCTCCTCATGGAGGCAGGGCTGTGAGTTGTAATGCTGACTTTATGACTTCATGAAATATCTTGTGATTGATAGCCTATGTTAGTAAGCAGCCTTGCACTGAATAAAAGATATTGGCCCCAGATGACCTCCTGTTTGTCCGCATGTGAAGTTCCCTGTTCTCTCTTTACTCATATGGAAACCCTTTTTAGAGCTTTCTGATTGCCAATATCCTAGATGTGTAGTTCAAGTATCACAGTTCATCCAGGACTAGTATATGTGCCACATGAGAGCCTCCATGTCAAGGATAATTGTTTCATCCAATTTTATACTATGTTTTATCATCCCTGGTGTTGTAAAATCTGTTCCTATTGTTCTATTGTTGTAAGTATTCCCACTTTGTCACTATTTTAAATGGGCATATCAGTAAGTGTGCTCAAAACCTTCCTAAGCCTCTGAGTTTTACGGGTAGTTTCGATAATCCAATGGGACCAAGGTGGACCTCAGCCACACGAAAGGACTTAAGCTGCCTAAATTGGTACCCAAATGTAGTTAAAGAATCAACGCAATTCCACAATATGCCCTTCCAATGAGGTAATGAGTCCTGTGCTGTCTGGGAAAGAATGGGCTGCAGTTAAAGTGATGTAATTTGGGACCAGCAAAAGAACAGTTGCCGTTGGCCTTTCTCTCACACCAGAGAATTCGATTTGCCAGACAGTGTAAGTGGTGCACCTATCCTTAACCCAGAGAGTTTCATAGGTCAGTTTGGTCATCAAGAATTTAGATGGCTCTTGTAAAGTTGAATTTAACATATCGAACATTTACAACTACAAAAAGCATGTTTTCAGTCAACTTTTGCAAACACCCATGTAGCGCATCAAAACTCAAACATCACACAACTATACCAGGTCTACAGAAGTGAACATTATGCTAGATTCAATCAAAGGTCAAACATATTACGAATACTTTTAGCTTGAAGTTTAGGTTACCTGTCGAGAAGAATCTTTCCCAGATCAAATGGATCAACTGAAACCCAAACATTCCATCAAATTCTTCCATCTTGTAAAAACAGTGCCATTGTTTACCCTTGTTTTACCCCGTTGTCTGTCTCTGTGTATTTGGGCAAGTTTTAGAATTTTGGCTTGCACTTCTGTAATATAATATGAATTTCTTTTCTACTGGGCTAAAAGCAACAACATTTTATGGTTCTCAGATTTACAAAGAAATCACAAAAAAACTGGTGAAAACTGGTAAACTTACAGTTAAGTAAATATAAATATATCCTCTCTTGCAGGAAGCTGCAAATAGATGCTCCAAGGTCCTCAAGAAAAACCCAGAGGGCTTGTTGTACCCACTGGCACAGCAAAATGACATTTCTGGGTGTGAGAAAGTCAACCGCACGATGTGCTCACCATAAACAAAGCAGGTCAGACGGGACAGGCTCTTTCAGCGAGGCACTTTCAGTACGAGAAATGGAAAAATGTGGCCGTATTTAGCACTCCACAAGCATGGGGCATCCCTTTAGCACCGCAGATGGCTGCCAAATACTATGCACTGGTTACTGTGACCTCAGGACTGGTTACCAAATTTACCCCTTGTTTACAAGGTGCTGCCATACCAGATTAAAAGTCAATTTTTCGTAGTCACTGTTACATGTTTAATTGCTTAAAAAATGAAATAAACTTTCAACAGCCCTGGCCAACGTGGTTCGCAGCCGCTTAAATATGACACTGGCTCGAACGTCCACAGTATAATTTGCTTTATTGTTTTTTTTGTTTCATCCAGACCACAGCAGAGAGGCATTCCTGCCACAAGTCTTTCAGGATTAGATCACCCCTAAAGCTTGATGATTCAACTCAACATGCACTTGACTTGAAAACCACACTGAAAGCCAAGTGGAAAAAAAGGACAAACATAAATCTCAAGCAACAGTTTGCTGCAGAGTAGGCAATGTCAGCTTCTTTAAATGTTCTGTTTAGGCTTAGTTTTGCCCCTCTTGCACTGGGTTTCATCAGATTCTCACTGTCAGTCGTTATTCCCATGTCTGTACGAGAACAAGTGATATAATCATGTCATATTAGTCTCCTGTTATCATCTAGGTCTTCAAAAGTGGCACCAAGGTTAATCCTATGGTAATAGAAGACCACCTTCATTGCATCTCACTTGATGCAATGAACTCTTTTGTAGCCCAGTGGTCTCAAACTCTATCTCCAGTTTTAAAATTATTAAACTAATTTCTAATAAGATATTGTATGGTTTGAGACTCCTGATTTAGACCTTCTCACTGATGCGAATAAGGCTTTTTAAAGTCAAGCTCACGTATATCATTTCTAATTTCTAACTGATATTCCAATGCAGCGATTTTTGATATTGCAGCATCTGCTCATGATCATGGATGACAAATGACATTTCATGACGAGTCAGTCCAGTCACTGTCTGAGTCGTGTGCCAACAGTTGCTCTTTCGCTTTTTCCCTGTTGAAGTAAGCGATCCAAAAGGTGATGACAGCCACCCTATGACTGCAATATATCAGGCAGAGGACAGAGGCGGCTTTTCTGTTACAAAGCTCATTTATTAGCTGTTGCTCCCTGTCATAGATTGGACATGTAGGGACATAGAGACTCCCCGAGCTCTGATTACTTTGGGAACAAAAGCGAGTGGATCCATCTGTGTGGCCTTCTTCTTCTCCTCAGACTCCACGCCAAGATCTCTACAGCACAGTGTAACTCGACCGGCCAGAGCACGTGTTTATCAAACAAAAGATGCAGTTCTGCCATGGTCTCTTGGCTGATGTAAAGACAAGTGTTAAAGACAATGACATGATGAAAATGTTTCTTTTTGTTTTTTTGTTTGAATGGCATGTTTTGCATTCTTGCCCTGCAGCGAAATTACGAGACAACACGGCTCGTCTCTTTAATCTGTCTCATCTGTTCAGTCTAAGTGTGTATTACGATTACGTTTGTTGCAACCATGACTTAGCAGTCAGAATGCGTGTAAACACAAGCAGTGGTGCTCATAATAACAATGAAAATAAAAATTAAAAAAACATAAAATAAGTGTTGTGGGTCCAGTGAAGATTTTGGCATGGCAGAGCAGAATTAGAACTCAGTTGGCTGAAAAATTCCTGCATAATTTCTCCTTTGATTTCCTGTCTTTTCTCTGCTAATAATTAAGCAAAGAAATATTAAGGTTGGACCTATTGTGCATGTAATTAGGCTTAAGGAGTGTTGCTTGACATGCAGGATGTTCAGGACTAGAAATATTAGTTTTGAAATTTGCGAAAGGTCAAAAAATACAGTATCACAGTCATTGGCCTGGGAGTGATAATGATGGTGATTATGGTTGTTGGACTGCAATATGTGTGCGTGTTATTTTCTCTGCATGAGATTGTTTGGACTGGTTAAAGAAAGCGTGAGAGATCAGGAAATGTGGGTGGAGGCATCAGGGGTTCAAAGGAAGAAGGGGAAGGACTCGTTTGTTGGGAAGGAATGTAGTTGAGGAGACAGGCTGGTTTGCTGGAGATGGTCTAATTAGGGGGGTGTGATGGTGAGAACCTTCATGAAACCCAGAGAGGGTCAGAGATTAAAGCACAAGCCTTATCTCTTTGTAAAGTGCCAGCTTTTTTCTTTTAAATGCATGCTAACCTGTAGACCGGTAAAACTTACCAACTTCCCGCCAAAGATCCACAAACAGTGTGTCTTGATATACCTAAGTGGAACCTGCAACATGGTTGTAGATAGCTGCAATCTGAGATCCAGTGCCTATCAGGCAATCGGGCCTCTGAAGAAGCTTTTAAAAAGGGCCATAAATTAGACAGCTCTTAGTGGCTCCTTTTAATTATACAGGCCAGCGCATCGCCCTGTTGGTGTGGCTCATGTAATTTTGCTCTGCTTGACGTGCTATTTGCAGAGTCACAACCTGATGAAATGCTGGCAAGTTGCCCTTGATATGCTGTGGCAGGGCGGGGCGTGGGAGGATCGGTGCGGTGGTATTGTGACCCCTCTTTCCCTTCCATCCAACTCTGATGCTAACACAGCAGAACTTCATGACGTTCTAGACTTAATCTGTTCACTTAGGCCTAGAGTGTGACCTTTTAAGATTTTAATACTATATTATCATATTAATGTGATTATGTGCTGAAGTTTTATCCTAATGGTTATGAACATGATTATAACATCACAAATATTTTATGCTAAATATGATTTTATGCTTATAATTTGTCAAATTCTTGCACAAATGTTAAATTATTTTTTTCATTTGCTCAGGTTTTATTTTTGATATTTTATGCTATATGTTTGTCAATAATTTGTCCAGGTTTTGTTAAGTTCTTGCTAGTCTCACCTTTAGTCAGACATTCAGACAGACAGTAGAATGTCTGGGAACCTTGGCCGTATTGAATGGTCAAAGTTTAGGGGCATGGAAATGCCCCCACAATAACAGACCGGTGTGTAAAACTCTTGGACATATTTTAAAGATTCTATGCCACAAACTTTAAATATTTCACATACTTTTGAAAATCCACGCTGTAAACTAATATCATTAGAATTTCTGCCATATCTCACATTTGTAATGTCTTTTGACACAATGTAAAGTCTGTAAAGCAACTTACGTAGCCATTACCTTCAAGAGTTTTCAGGAGAGAAATATTTTACAAGACAAAAACCTGCACATATTCTGCATTGGTAGGGTACCTGAAAGAAAGAAAATAATAGCAGTGAGCCATAAAACTAAGCTAAACAATATTTAATTTGTTTTTATTACTTAAGAGGTACCATAAATACTTTTACCAGATATTAGGGAAGAAAAGATGAACAAATTATAAATAAATTCACATACCTGACTTTTATTCTTGGATGAATTCTGATGTTTCTTTATCAGAGTCAGGTCTGAGGATTTCTAGGAAAGAAGAATGGCAAAACCAGCAGTAAATTCAACTTGAACCATTGTAATTACCAAACGTACCTATTAAGACATATTGCTTAAGGTATACTTAACTTTTTTTGTTGTTGATGACAAATGTTGATGGCATTCTGGTGGTTCAAGAGTAACCCCCTCCATCTCACTAAATTTGTTAAATTGGGTCTGTCTTGTTCTTGTTATCACCATCCATCTTATTATATGCATGAAAGGGAAGACAGTTACTTTTCTAATATGAAAGTTGCACAAATTATGTAAAAATTCAGTGTATGTGCAAATTAAAACACATACTTGTAGTTTTGATTTTGTGAACGTGCTCTCCTCACTTCTACTGGCTTTATGACGTGAAGGACACTCTCGGTACATGGGTAACGATGATTTACCCTTTCTAAGTTAGATGGAAAGTGAAAAATGATTTCAGATAATATGACTTTTTCTGTGTTCTGTTTTTTCTGTTTCCGTCACGTCATATTTGTTAACGTTACCTCTGATTAAATTAAAATCATCATATAATCGTCTTTGTGGAAATTCCCTCATGTAACGTTAACTAAAATGGCACTTAACGGTTAACGTTATTTAACAGAATGCAACGGAAACCAAAATAGGGAGCATAACTTGACTACTGTCTAGCGACAAACATAACTAACGTTAACGTTAACTGTCAATGAGACCTCAAATAAAAAAATCATAAGCGTTTAAAAAGATTAGGCCTAACGTCCGAGTTCAAGTTTTAAAACAAAACGTTTTAAAATGGTCTTTGACACAGTTGTTAACATGACAGCTTTCTTCTTAAATGATGGGGTTTGGCATTATGGCATCTTAGAATGCAACACACAAATCTCCTGGAAATCCTGCATAATATAACCAATCCGATGACGACTTTGACTCTTTTTTTTGCAGTATTCTTTAGACCTTGTAACAGCTTAGCTGAGACTAATTTATTGCTGAAAATGTGCTAAAATTTTGTCAATAAATAATGATTTCTTGTTGCATTCTTGATTAAAAAAAAATTGCTAAGATTTTATATTAGTAGTGCTTTTATGCTAATAAAGTATGCTACCGCTTGCTCATTCAAGAAAGTTAATGAGAACAGAACTTTCCCTCTAACTCTGTATTCTTGAATGCTCTGAGATGTTCTGCTTTCCTTTCTTTCTGTGAAGGGGTCATGATGAGGTAATTCCTCATTCCGGATGTCATCACATCTTTGGAGTTCTATGCAACTCTAAAAACTCTCACACCCCACACTCCCTGGCTCAACATGCATGTCAGAGGAAGTTGCACTGCAACATCTCACTCCCCTATAAAGAGAAAAGCTTCACAAGGCATCAAAATGCCTAAACCCTAATCCCTCTCCCCCCAATCCCCTCCCCCACCTTTCAGTCTGTTCCAGATGAGTTTTTGTCAGCTGTCCCGACTGATGTCTATCTCTCTTGTTTCTTCACAGGGTGTAGGATAGATAACTGTGAGGCCTGCTTCAGCAAAGACTTCTGCACAAAGTGCAAGCCTGATTTTTACTTGCACAAGGGCCGGTGCTTCGAAAAGTGTCCAGAGGGCTTTGCTCCTCTGGAGGACAGCATGGAGTGTGGAGGTAAAGTAAACCTTGTTATACAAGCCTACTGGAGTATCTAGATGACGCTGCTAGCTGTTCTGGAACATGATAACTGGTTTGTAATTAATCCAAAGTGGTCATTATTGTTAGATAGATCTTCAATATCTGAAACCAAATGGTCAAACCAATTTAATGAGGTAAAGGTAGCTTTTGGAACATAGTGGCTGATCAATCAGTGAATGACTAGCTTGAAAGACCTAACCTTTTCAGACCAGTTACAACCAGTTACTAAGTTCACAAAAACAGCTACCTGTTTAAAATAGATTTTAGACATTCTCTGTCTCAAATATTCAGTTCACAAACCACATTCAAAATCTCTAATTAGGGCTAATATTACTGTATTGTACCTTATCATATCCAAACATTCATAACCTTTATCAATTGTTTTCATCATTTAATTGTCTAAATTATAGCTCTTTTTCACCCAATAGAGGGTTGTGAGGTGGGCCAGTGGAGTGAGTGGGGGACCTGCACCAGAAGAAACAAAACCTGTGGTTTCAAGTGGGGTCTGGAAACCCGAACGCGGCATATTGTGAAGAAGCCACCAAAGGACACGATACCATGTCCGACCATTGCCGAGTCCAGGAGATGCAAAATGGCTATGCGACATTGCAGAAAAGGTGAGCATGTGTAATTGAACCAGCATATGTGCTCATGCCTTCAGTACAAGCCCTTGTTTAAGAGACAAATCATCCATTGCATCTGCAAATCATCAATTTCATGAGATTTCCAAATCTTTGCTCAAAGAAGGAAATATCACTGTGGCCTTTCCGTCTGCATCTCACCTGTTGAATCTTGAGCACAGTTTTTTTGGACTGAAAAGTCAGCCGCCCAACCTCAACCCCTCGATTTGGGTTTTCAGTGTCGACTGGCATTTTCATTCATGATTTATTAGTATTTTTCCATGCTCACTTTAGCCAGCTCGTCTTAGGTTTTTTTCTCTCTCTTTTCTTGAGAGCGTATGTGTTCTCTCACTTATTCTCCTCTCCTCCCAGTGGAATTCCTTAAAGTATGAAGTGCAGGTTTCCTCAATGGTACTCTGTTTCCTTTCTCTATAAGAGAGTTATTTGCGGTAGGTGGTGCATGTATTTTACCACTAAAACGAGAAGTCAAATCGGAGGGAAAATATTTTTTGAGTAAATAGAGCCAAGGAAACATATTTTATGAAGTGTTTAGTTTGAGAAGAGATGGGCCAAGTTTACTCGTGGAAATAATTACTGTATTCAGGAGGGCTTATCAGGGAAAACTCACGATGATAATTAATCGAGACGTTTCCTCACAGCTTTTTTCGTTCTGCTCACCTGAACAAACTTAAATCTTTTGCGGTCACTGACTTATGATACTGTCACACCGAGTACACATGTAATTTCAATTTCAGAGGTCAGTAAAGGACAGCACATTCGCATTGAGAACGTTTTTTGACTGATTATGGAAAGGTTAATTGTCAACCCAGAGACCTGAGGCAATACAAAGTTGAACTTACTCAGTTTCCACTGTTTATTTAGGTACCTCAGTCTTACTATATCTAAATTTCCATAAAGTCCACTTCAGTATTAAGTCACAGCCACTGAATTTTGCTTTATGAGCTATTACCAGTTTAGAAAAGTGCATCGTTATAACTGAATCCATTCATCTTCCCTTAAATCATTTGTAAGACTTAAAAAATGGCCTACATTTATACATAGACACCCTGACAGTTGCTTTAGAGAGGTGCTGATAGAGCGAATATGTTTTAAACATGTCACATGGCTCTTTTCCTCATCCAGTGGTTGTAAGGTGGGGAAGGAAGGTTGGAAATAGTGATTTTCTGGCACGTCTTCCTTCTGTACCCTACGTTGGTTCTCTCCACAGGAATTTTTCCCTCCCTAATTTAGCTCCTCTTGACCTTTTCCAAGAGTATTTTATAGTCATCTTTAATTAAAAACTGGCATTTTGATTCATGGTTACTGGTCTTAATTATCTCATCTGAGGTTACAGTGAGCCATTGTTAAAGTCTTAAATGAACACGGAGTGAAGCTGTTACTTTGTTACCTTTAGAAATCACTTTACAAATGGAAGTTCTACTTGGTAATATGGTCAGCATGACTTACAGTAGTACATGGTATTTGAATAATAATACTTATACATAATACTTACAATATATATATCACTGAATATAAAAGTAACTTGCACTTCAGAAAGTGAGTCATTTGTCAGACTGATTCGAATGTTTGAACAGTCCAATAAAGATACATTAGTATCCACTTCAAAAGAATCATTTGTTTCTTAGTTGGGGCTTCGCTGTCTAGCACTGTGTTTTTAAATCACTAAAATAAACGACTCACAATAATTATTTATTTGTTAATTTCTGAATGTTGTTGTTGCATTAAAATGAAACCGACTAGTAGTCATTAGATAGTGAATCAGGTTACACTAATCACGTTCTGTTTTTGATTCTTTAAACAGAACTGTCTCATACGAGTCATTTGTTAGTGAACTAGACTACATGGGTTGTAAAGTTTATGTTTGTTTAACTAAAAAGAATTTTACTGTTCTTTTTTTAGTCCTAAACAATATGACCATAAATCTTACTACACTGATCTTGTTGTATATTGTATTATATTTAAGGCGGTGCACTAGAACTAGTGTTCAGAGACTACTAGTGAACGTACTAGAACATGTCCATAGATATTCTATGATATTCTCTAGAAATAACGTTGTCATAGTCATTGTCTTACATCCCAGTGTAGTTACTATGTCAGAGAATTTATAGTGCAAGAGTGACCAGGAAGTAGCCAAGGCCTCTAGATATGGATAAGGGTGCTTGGTCTACAGTCTTCATTAAATGAATGGCCAGGATAACATAGCCCCCAACTGACCTCTTACATTACACTGGATTCCAAATACTTTGCGAATAAGTCCCTGAATGCTACCTAATACGACAGCTTTGCTCTGCAGTATAACAGATTACTTCGTAAGACATAAACAGGATTACAGCCAGACTATAAACATGTACGCATGTGTAAGTTTATGAATGCCCCGCTGCCGGGCAAATTGCTCTACAGTACATAAGAAGAAAAATGAGGCAAAAGGTGACTGTAGGGGAGTGTGCAAGAATACGACCCCATTACCATAATGCACATAACATCAGATACTAGACACCCGCCTGTGGAAATAGGTATAAGATTACGTAACAGCAGACCTTGCAGATTGCTATGGATTAGACATAGGCAGGAAATACAAGAAGGTAAATAACATCAGAGGAATTCTGCATGTGAATGTATTTCTGGCATTGTTTATCTGATCATCCAGCTTCCATTTCTATGAGCTTAAATGTCACTGGACATCATTTACAGACCTTTAGCCCTAGCTTGAACTTGATGCAGATGCAACTTAAGAAAAGATGAAAACATCTGGACACCAGTTGTTTAAATTACTCACATGCACCAGTGCAACATTAAGTAGTACGCCCATTTTTCTTTAGGGTTAGTATTACTTCAGACCCTCAAGTATTACTAAAGCTGGCAGAATTTGATTCTTTACTTATTGACAGTTGAAAACTGTGTTAACGTTGGTTTAATGTTATTAAAGCATTTAATCATGGAATAAAACATTATTTTCCAACATTTATTAATATTAATTTTACACATACTAACACATTTTTAACATTTCAGGTTAGTAATAGTTACTTTAACTCAGCTAAATTCCACTGACTTATAGCTTTGTTGTTCTGCGGGCAACCTAAATTTGAATTCTAACTTGAGGATTTTGCCGATCTCAGCTCCATACGGTATATCTCTCCCACTTCACTTCCTGTCAGGTCTGATTTGTCCTGTCATAATAAGGGCAAAAATGCCCTTATTTAAATCAATCTTTAAAAATGGACATCATATAAATGTTTGAATTGCAAAAGGCATATAATTGCAGGCAAATATATTTACTTTTACATTTAGCAGATAAATAAATAAATAAAAAATTACAAATAAATAATATATAGCAAATGCTACCTGAAGAAAAAAAACTAAAAGACTCACCCAAACTTACTTTATTTTTTTGAATGAATGTCTTTCAGTCATGTTCAACTCAAGAAATGTTTTGTTGACTTGAGGATAGTGAAACTTAAAGGTACAGTAGGCAGTTTTGAAGAGTCCATCTGTAGCAAGGTAGCTTTGAAAGCATAAGATCCCACCCTCACTGCAAATCACTCTTCAAAACCACACCTTCAACAAAGCACACAGGGACAAGATGAGAGATGGCGTTGGTGGAGGTTTGAATGCAGAACTGACAGATTACCTCCTATAAGAAAACCATACAAAGCCATACCAATATTAATATAATGATGCCCTCCATTCTTGCTCGGTCTGCAACAGGTTGCGCAGAGGTATGCAAGTACATACAATACCGTTCAAAAGTCAGTAAGATATTTAATGGTTTTTAAATATGTTTCTTATGCTCATCAAGGCTGCATTTATTGGATTAAAAATCCAGAAAAAACGGTTGTGAAATGTTATTTCAATTTCAAATGATGCTTTGTATCACAGGAATAAATTACATTTTAAAATATATTCACACAGAAAACAGTTATTTTAAATTGAAATAATATTTCACAACACTACAGTTTTTTCTGGATTTTTAATCTAATAAATAATAATAAATGATGAGCATAACAAACATCTTTAAAAAACATTAAATATCTTACTGAGCCCAAACATTTGAACAGTAGTGTATATTGACAGGCAGGTAGGGCAGCCTAGTATAGCCCTCAGACCGAAGGATTATTGGACAAACATTTAATGGTCCTATGCCTTCCACAGACAATATAAACAGCCTACATATTTAGACCACTCAACTTAATGATTGTTATTTCAAAGTTTTTGAACAAAATCACCTATTAATAATTATTGTCGTTAACTATTGAATATTACTATTGTTCATGTATCTACTTAGGATCCAAGATTCAGTTTCCGGGCCGACGCTCTCTCCCAGCAGGCTAGACAGCCTCATTTCTGCCAGCGTATTGGGACTCCTCAGGGTGGTGTATAGAGTGGGCAGTAAACACAATTTATTAATAGTTGCCCGGTTGTTTGTGAAAATGAAATGCCTGCTGAGCTCCAGCTTGCACCTAACCCAGCCCCTGTCATCAGATCAACTGACTGACCAGCCACGCTAGAGTGAGAGAGAACAATGCTATTCTGCCATGAAAGTGCTCTGTAGAGTGATATTCCAGCAGGGAGCATCTGTCAATAGTATTGCTGTTTGAAGATAGATTTTTCTTCCTTACTTGCTCTAAGGCTTTCCAAAAAGCTTTTCTGCAACCAGCTAGAAGCAGGTTACTTAGTGTCAATTGTATTAAATATTGTGTAAACAACTCAGACTGTTATTGCCTCCAATCATCTCCCTAATCCTAGTAGTAATTTCCTAACTTTGGATTTAGTGTGACTGAGGTTCAGACACAAACACGACATTGAGACTTATTGGATAATTTTGCTGTTAGTGGCAAAGCAGCTTTTAGATTCTCAGACAGCTAGAAATGGTGTATTGAATGGCATATTGGTGCATTTATAACCACGTCTGCGCCACTTACAAGTAGCTCTATCAGGAAAAAATTTTACTTCAGGAACAAGTGAGACTGCTTAGCACAGTGATATGCATGCTTGACTTCTCGTAACGATTTTCTGTGGTTTCTAGATTCTAGCTCAGGGCCAAAGAGCCTTGCATGGTGTAATTGATTTCCCATTTCTGAAACAGGAGAAACATATAGTTTTTCCTATATGCCCTGATATCTGTGACAGCTCCATGTCCTTCTTAGGTAACTGATGATCCATTGTCACTTTTTAAATGTAACATCCTGCCACTTTGGCTTTTTGCAAGAGGTGAATCGAAATGATAATGCCTTTTTTTAAATTGAGGTAGCAAACAGGTGGCAAACAGTTTTGCAATTTGAACTTAAAATTAGATGTGCTGTGAACATGTGTGGTCCAAACCTTTATGATTTTCTTTTCCAGGTATCTTAAAAAATGTCTGTTTTTGTTCTTACAATGGGGTCATTGGGGTCCAATATTGCTATGGTCTAGAGGTCTGCATTCCCACCAGAATCCCGAGGCGAATGAATTGCTGAGTGTGGGGGGAAGATACTGACGTGTGAGCAGGAAGTGGGAAAAGAGGGGACTTTTAGGACTCCCACAAAATATAAAGTTACTCAAATTTATTTTATGGGTCCTGAAAAACCACCTTATTCCTGCTGTGACAAATGCAACAAGATGAGGTCAGATGTGTTGTTGTGTGTGGGTTTTGTAAAAAAAAAAAAAAATAGCCTATGGACAGTGGTTTTGATTTCGTTTTTATATTGAAACGAAACTGAAAATCTGAGTTGGGAGTGGAAAGAAATCAAACTTATTTTTAGCAGGAGCGGCATAGAATCTTCCTAGAGCAGGACTGAAAAAATGATGCAGACCTCAATTTTGAACCCCATTTGCTTTTAATGTATTGACAAAAACATCTTTTGTTCATCAAAACATCAAAAACATCAAAAGTTGTTGGTAGCCTTAATATGAATAACTCATGCGATTAAGTAATAATAGCTTATAATTACAAATACAGATAATTTACAAAATTAAAGTTCATTGAAAGTATTTTTGTTTTAGAATATTAAAAGTTTGGCTTATAGCAAAAGCAGATAACTTTATATATATATATATATATATATATAAGTAGCCCTGTCACCTGACCTAAATACAGTGTGCTGATTCGCTAAAATAGACTTATCATCTTCTGTTCGAAAATAGTTTTCTGCAGTAAAACATGAACTCGCAATGCCTCAAAAGTGGACAATACTTGGCTTTGGCATTTTTTTTTTAATTGGTGTTTATTAGTTTTGCAAATAAACTCTTCATATGTTATCTTGGTATATACACTTGCACCACGGGATCTTAAAGGAACAATATTTCAGTCACTTTGTATATGTGTTTACAGTATGGCTAGCCCTCTTGTATCATGAATCTAATATTCCCTTTAGAAGTTGTGGAGAGATCAGTTTCTGCGGAGGCGCTGTTTGCCTTCCCTTCTTCAGATGAGGATGGACGGATATCCAGCCACCAGTAGTACTGTGAAAGAACTCCACCCATACCCCCCCCCCCAACCCTGCTTGTCAGTCCGGGCCAGTCTGGGAGCCAGATGGAGACTATGGTAAAGTGATGCCCACAGAGGAGTAATTGCCTTTAATCTGTTATTGAGGGAAGCAGGACGAGACCCGCAGCAAGGCATGCCCCTCTGTGCCACAGAGAAAACACTGGCGGAGTATCGTTTTAATGTGTGCGCGGCTTTGCGCGGCACTGGTGTGTTTATGGTTAGTTAGCGGACTGAATTTGGGGGCTTGGCAGGATAACCTTGTTCTCTGAGCATTTTAATTATGCGCCATGATCTGACTCGGGGCCTGTGTTTAGTTTGGAAAACCAAAATCCAAATCCATACTTGAACGTCTTTTGAGTGTCAAACATTCCTGCTACAGATGCGAGCTTCCACAGACAACTAATTCACTTCTTATGTGAGTCTCTTACGCTCGTCCTGTGCTGAGTGTCTCTCCAAAACAAATAGCGGACGCCTCTCGCCACCGCTGCTGAGCATGAGAGTATGTGTTTGCACTTATTTATTTAATAACTGTCAGGCTGCGTCGTGCTTCCCACTAAAACTTGGGCCTCTCGCAGGAGAAAGTGATCCGCAGATGACGACTCCCGATGAGATCCTGACTCGGTGTTGATATTCAGGAATGATAAATGGTGAATTACGCCTGGGTAATATTGCGGGATATCATTGCATTGAGCAGGAGCGCAGTGTGTGCTGCTTTCCCAGGGCAAGTGGAGCTCACTAATTGGCTGGCGTGTTGGGTGATTATCCGTGCCTTGTGCCCAGGTCTGTTGTGACTGTTGTGCCAATGGACTAATCTTTCTTTAATTAGCTGACTCTGCAGGACTAACACAGGAGCAGGAGGCCACTGTTTAGCAGCCAACATGCTTTTCTGCATTCACACAGTAGCTCCCATATATCCTTCCTCTACGTCCATTTGTACCCTTTTGGTCTTTTTTTTTACTTTGCGTTGCACCAATGCTAATGTTATTGGATCTGTATAATTAATTGCTCACTTCTTTCAGACTGTTTGTCACTTTGGATAGAAGTAAATAAATGTCCTGCTGAAGATGAAGTGTCTGCAATTTTACATTTTGCAAGCTTTCCTTAATTTGAGTTGGCTTTTCTAATGGTGCCTGATTGCAAGAAATAATTTTGGCACTTTTATCATTTAAAATCAATCCTCTGTCTATATTACCTCACCCAAAGTGGCCTTAGCTATAATTTCCTTTTGATTAAGTGATAACATATAACTTTTGCATGGAAGCCAAAAATTAAATATTACAGCGTCTTGACTTCTATAATAATAATTGTACTATTATAATTTCGACATCTACAAGGTTTTAAGACTTTGGAGGAGCACACATGTAGCTTAGCGTCATAAGTAGTCTCAATCTCACTCTAGAATCTGCTGGATGTTTATCACTGTGTTTACATCAAGAGGTACCCTGTAACTTGAAAGTTACTTTGATTGCCCCCTGAAAAAAAAACAGAAATTGCAGCTTTTAGAATGACAAGTTAATGTTCCCTATCGGAGAGACCAGGTCATAGAAGACATCTAAAAACTATGTAATAGCTATCAGTCAGGGAGCGAATCAATGCAAGCAACTTCTCACCTGCTTTACAGTTTGTGTCGCACCCTCTGCCTAAATTCTTGTGGTCTCTGAGGAGTTCTGCCAGTGGTAAATCTTCCACAGGGAGCGAAAGCCATTACTAGTCCCTGGCCGTCTTTTTCACTTTTTTATTTCTTCACAGTTGCATTCCTTGTAGGGGGGAGAGGGGAGTCTCTGATCAACTCCCCACAAAGTGCCCTGCTCCCTGACCAAAATAAATACGGCCCCCGTCATTCTGTCAGCAACTGTCTTCAGAGAGCAATATTTGAAACACCCCATGATCCCGCTGACTTTTATATGGAGAATCCGTCATCATACCACAGGCATGAATCTTAAATGTGGAGTCTGTCTATCTGTCTGTCTGTCTGTATTCGAAGATATTATATATTTGGTGTAATGATTGAAATATCACATCTCATAAATTACAGCTTCCTTCTGATTTCTAAAAACTAGTCAGAAATCTATGAATTAGCTACAGATAACCTAAGGCAGTCATTGTTTATTTTCTAGCGACCATGACTTTTAGCCGTTATTCTGTCTCATGGTAGTGTCATACGTTTATCATCACTCTAATTTGTCTGCAATCATTCAGTGTTTGCCGTTTGAATGTGGTCCTTCTGTCCTCCAGGCCTGTGCGTAGCCCACTGCATGCCCTTCCGCAAGGCCCCACACATGCTTTCATCTCCACAGACACACACACAATAGGCGTACACACATCACACATGACAGGCAAGACACTTCCTCCACATAGCCTTCAATAAACATGCATTCATACATTCCCACACATAAGCGCTAATGTATAAGCTCCACTTTTGATAGTGTGTATGCTGAGGTTCCGTTTCATGTGCCCACAATATCAGTGGGACACTAGTAAGGGCCTAGACCACCCCCTCTTCAGGGGTAGCTGGGAGCGGGGTTTGACTTTCAACATCTGGTGCACAGTTGCACCAACCGAACCGCTAAAATCTTCTGTCCTCTCTCTCTCTCAGGCGTTTTTATTGAGACATCACAGCTTGTAATCAGAGCCTCACGATACTGAGGGAAGCTGTGGCTTCTGACCTGTTCATATCCAGAGGCTTGGACCAGCGAAACAGACACCCAGACAAAACAAAGTGTCGTTTGCTGCTAGATTCCTGTGTTTTTAGGTGTTTGGACATCCAAGCTTGCATACACACAGCAGGGAATGGCCAAAATAGACTGTCGATTTACAATTGTATAAATGCACCAAAATAAACGCAAAGGTTATAAATGGGATGTGCACTATTCAAAACTGAATAGAAAATCCAGAATTTGAATTAGGTAAGTAACAAAATGGATGGAGAATTTGGATTTAAAATGTAATGAAGTAGAAGTAATAAAAAAACCCTCCTTAAATAATTATTAAAATTACCCCTTTTTCAGCTGGTTTATTTGCCTCTCAGTGTTTATCCAGTTCCCAAGACTCCATATCCCCATGTTTATACTTAATACCTGGATGTAGAACAAATCCCTGCTACCTTCTAGTTACTTTTAGATATTTTCCCTGACATGTTCCTGTTTTTCTTACCATTGCTGTGGTGCAAAACCCCTGACCTTGTTGGGCCTTGAAAGAGCTTAGCAGAACTACTTTAGCAGAACTGAGGGGAATTACTGTCACCGGGGAGTTTGAGTTGAGGGGGGATCCATAGGTAGATGATAAAAGCTGTCAGTTTCACTCAGGTGAGTGGTTTGACAGGAACCTTTGCACATAGATCCTAGAGCCCCAGAGGCCTACAGATGCAAGTTTTGTAGTGCTCCTTTTTTAAAGTTAAAGCGTCTCAAAAGGATACAAGAACCCTGTTTAGACAGATGAAAGGTCTTTGAAGGGAATTTTATGAATTGAGGAAAAGCGAGCAGGCGTGATGCCCTTGATTCAAGTATTGCACAGATTGTCCCTCCTCTCCAAAACACACACGCTCACGCAATACTGTCTTCAGTTTTAGTGTATAAGCTTGTCTGATTTGCCACAGCCAGTCAGCCTCATGGGCACTTCCTCTTTATATAGAAACCTGCTTGGTTCCTCGAGACACGAGGCAGATTTCCTCTTCGTTTCCCATTGGAGATGGAGATTGAAGGCCTTGTTTCTGAAATTAGATATAAAGAACACATCATGCTGCACAATTTCCTCTTACATCCTCCTGAAGTGCCCTTGGGGAGTAAAGGAGCAAACAGATCTAAAACTGTCAGGCGTTCAGCTCAGAAACACATATGGCCCAGGCAGGGCTATACAAGTACGTTCTCGGCTCAAGATGTAGCCTAAGTTTGCTTTATAGTATAGCTGCGCCTTGGAGGGTATTTATATACAGAACAGATTAGATTGTATGAATTTAACATGGACCTCAGTTTGAAAAGTCCCAGTGGTGACGGCGGCCCCAAATGTTTCCCATAAATTCACAATGAACGTTCGCTCTCCTGCCAGCACAACCGCACATCATGGTGTAAAATAGTATTACCTCTGCATCCATATGTACAGTACATGACAAAATCTGAGGCTTGGCCCCTATATAGGGGGGCTACGATGTTCTCATTTGGCATGACGCACAAACTCACAGGCCATACTTTCCATCACCCCACAGCACTCGCAGGAAATGCAGCTTCAGGAGTAAAATGGAAAACAAATGTTCCATCAAATAGTTTGTGTAATTGTAGTGTGACGAGGTCACATCCTTGGCAAAGCTGTTTAAATTTTTCTCCTTCCTCTCCATTTTCAGGGCAAACATGAAAATGTGCTTTTAAACATACAGTAATTGAACAGTTAAACATTGCGCACTGCCGGAGCAAGCGAGAAGTGATGGATTCCAGGGACAAGATATTTTCCTGCTAGTTTGTGAGGCAGTGAAGACAGAAGCCTTAATCATAAGCTAATTCTAGCAACTGCCTTTCCGGTATATAAACAAAAGATGTTCTTAATACTCTAAACATTCCGAGATGTTCACCGTCAAATGCCTGAGCGTGTAATGCAACACATCAGTTATTTTCTTCTGACGATAGCTGAATTGATAAGAACCTCCGCTAGTATATCATTCCACCGTTCTATCAGCACGAAACAGATGTTTACGTAAATCTGACAGATCAAAGTGGCGACTCCAGACTTAAGCGACTCCAGAAAAACTGAATACTTTTACCTCGACTGTAGCCATCGTTTGCCTTATCAGAAACGATGCGTTTGTGAAATTGTAACATATGACACAAATTATGAATATGTGGTATTCCCTTGATGTCTTTTATCGTCCCATTGCCATTTTCTCAGTGCTGGTTGGTAATAGCGTTGTATGCTCGCTAAAATAGCGCAGAGGTTCTCTTTGATAAAGCTGTGGAAGCTTTTTATGTTGCTCGTCAGAAATGTAACATAACGTTTAGGCAGTAATTAAATGAACTAAAGCTAATTATGCCTCATTTTCTGAGGGACACAAGACTAAAGCTCTATGTACTTAAGCCCAGATGTGGGGGTGAGTCAGGCAGGGAGATAGGAGACCACAGAAGCTGTTTTGCAGCCTTCTCTATGGGTTTGAGGTGGCAGGCATATCAGCTTCTGTGTGGCATAAATGGCAGCTGGCATCACTGTGGTAAATCATAGTGGATACCACTCACGTCTGCAGGTGATTGACTGATTTATGAATAGACTCATAGCTCCATATATTATTTACTTTTTTGCTTTAATATTTAAAGGAACTGTATGGAAGAAATTTATTGTAATAATCATAAAATGTCTCTTATGTTCAACAGGCATTAAGAAAACATGTTAATTTCAAGTACTCGTATCACTGACAGCACTTGTACAGTCTGGATATTCTCGTTTAAAAAGCGCAGTTGCAGCCCTCAACTGATGTTTATGTTGTCATGTTTTGTTTTGGTCTGAAGCGCCACCCTCCATCTGTCTCCCAATCACAAAGTCAGTAGGCCAAGCAGGCATCCAGGTTGCCTGCTTGGTAGAAAATACAGAGCATTTCATTGTCATGTGCGTTCGTTCCTGTTGGTGTCGTCAATCATTGCAACCTGAGTGTGCGTCAAGTCTGAAAAGGAGGGACCGGGTGAAAAACCCCTCTCCAGTATTTTGAATTTGGGCTGCAATACCTAGTTCAACCACAAGATGTCAATTCTACATACAGTTCCTTTAACAGTTGTTTAAGATTTAGTACTAAACCATTGGAAAATAGTTTTGTTATTTCTTTTTATTCTATAAATATATTTGTACGTAACACACACACAAATATGGGTTTAAAAAATACATGTCATGTATAAAAAATACATGCAACTACTCCCCCAAAATAAATACTAATAAGACAATTAGTCTAAGAAATGAATCGCACAAAAGTTTTTTTTTCAACATAATTTATAATTGTAATGCTTGTCATTTTAGTTTAGTTAATATTGCGATTTATATTTTAGTTTTATTTATTTTAATATTTATATTTATAATAATACATATTTTTATTTTACGATAATAAAATACTGTTTTTAATATAATGCGATTTTTAATAGCTTTTATTTTTCTAAAAATCATCCTCATTTAATAATTAAATGCAGGTTAGATTAGACGCTTTGTAGTTGACAAACATGCGAGCAGAGTTGGATTGACAGGTGATTTGATCAATCATAATGGCGAATCTGACGTTCTGATGAATTCTGATGTCCATTCATGTTTATTTCAACTACTAAAGAGGAAGAGATGATCGGTTCAAATGGTGCTCTAGTGATCTGTCACTACACATTAAAGAGCCACACAACTGTATTTATTTATATAGTTTAAATTGCTTTTAAGAATGACCAAATTGAACACTTGAGACTTTGTTTCATACCAAAATCAACCTGCTCTGTTTTGTCTGCCGGCACATTGCCAGCGCGATTGGGGGTGGGATTTTAGTAAAGGGTCAGTAGAGTATGTTTTAAATTTCATCAGTCTTATATAATAACACAATCTGAGCTTGAAAACTCTGAAAGCATTATTTGTATTACATTAAAATAATGTATTCAGTCTTTTCCAGTTCAGCTCCAGTTCACCTGAACACAGTCCAGTATTAACCACCAGATTAATCACTGCACCAGCCATGCGTGTTTTTGTAGTAATAATCATGATCTTTACAGCAATCTTCAAAGAACTGATGCGATACACTCACCTGCTCCTGAATCTCTTTACAATTCTAGCATTGCTCGGAATCAAGACAGTAATGATCCACCTAATCTCAACTTTAGCTTTGAGTTCGGAATGCATGTGTTTTAAATCACTCCTCCTGATAATAAGCAGAGCTTCAGAGGGAGAGAGAGAGAGGAGGGGAGAGAGGTACGATCCAGAGTAACCTTGTTAGGCTAAGTGACACTGTGCAGAGAAGCTTCTTGTCAGCTGGTTAACAAGATGGACTTCTACCTATAAAGGATCGTCTTCTCAGGGCAGTGTTGGGGAAACTGCTTTAATACTGTAACTTAAGCTACATGCTAATCGTAATTTAAAGTAGTTCAACTACACTTAGGTGTTGAGCCACGCAATGTGCTTCTAATCAAAAGTCACTTACTGAATTTATCTTTCTAGATGGCAACATTTAAATGTTAGATTATTTTATATTTAAACGATTATTTAAATTATTATTTGTTTTATGAATTTATTAAGGTAAATGTGATTTAAGTACATGCCTATTGGAAAATAAATAAATACATGAGAAATAAATAAAAAATGTATTTTAGATACTACAATGTAGTGCAAAGAGGAATTACTATTCTGCAATAAAATCTATCTTTATTTGCTTTTTTGAAATTTCTCATCTCCCAATATCTGACGGATAACTGTTACTATGCTGATTATAAAAATTTCAGACAATTACAACATTAATTACGCTGAGAAATTAGTTCTCACCTTTGAACAAAAAGTAATCATGATCTATAATTGCCATAATTTATATAGAAACTAGCTGTCATTAGACCAGTAAAACTGGATTGCAGCGGCGATGAATAAACAGGATTTAGCGCTGAAATGCTGTGTGTAAAACTTACTCAACGGTTTAGTGAATTCCCCCTCTGTGCTCTGCCAGGTTCACTGGATCTCCTTCCAGACACATTGTCCACGCTGTAAGTCAAGGGAAGCTGGCTGCAGTTACGCATCTCTTCACAGCATTATAAATGTATGTGTTAGGAGGCCCTTAATGGCTGCTAATCCAATTTCTGCAACTGAAATCGAATCTCGCTGGTGCCAGCTCTCTCCTTTACTTACAAATAATGACTTTGCATTTGGTGTCTTTATGGAAATGATGGACCACCAAAACTTCACCTTTATATTCTCTCCTACATCCACAAGAGTCCTCGTACCCTGTTTTCCATTTTGCGTCTTTCCCCCTCATTCTCTCTTTATCTCTTGCCGTTTTGAGCGGGCGGTGGGAGGAGTGGATTAGATTAAGGAGCAGCAGAGAAGGCAATTATTAATTGTTGATCCCTTGAAAGATGAGAAGGTTCTGAACAGAAGAAGAGCCTTCGCAGAGAGGCCCATTTACCGCTCGCTTGTAATGCTTTCCTGAGGTCAGGAATCGATTTCCTTAAACCACATGCTGTGCTGATAAGATTAGGCCTTTCGATTCCTGAACTACTTGAGTCATGCAGATGAAGTCACTTTGGGTTGGATTTGAAGGCTGGACAGACGTCTTTTCATTTGGTCACGGCCTCTGTGACAGAGGGTCACTGCCAGGACTGGATAGAAGAGGTGGACTTTTTATGCATTTTTGTCACTGTGTTGGTTGGAAAGCACTTTTACAATAAAGCAAAGCATAAGAAGAATGTTTTGTTTACTGTTTCAAATCAGTATAACTAACACTAAGTAACACTTGCATATCCATTAAAATGTCAATATTTATCGGTACATACACTATAAAAAATGAGCGGGAAAAAACGTAAATTGACGTTCGTAGAATTCCCTGCATTGCATTTTAAATTTTGTTTCAATTTGATGTTTTTCTTTAAGATAACTGTTTCTTATCAGTTATGTTTTTTAGGGTTGTATGTTACATCTAATGTTGTTTATTGCATATTTGAGTCTCACCGTGATGGTGTTTAGTGTTTGTGGCTCATCATGTGACTCTCATTTCTTATCTGCTTTTGGTGGTTATCAGTGTATTTCAATAGTACAAAACAGATTTCAGTACTTTAATACAGTAGGTTGGTATATTAACATTATATCAGTTAATGCACTTACAGTATTTAACTGTAAATTTAAGTTAAATCTGTAAAACCTATAATGTTGTTACCATATTATTTACAATAGAAGAAATAAATATTTATTTTATTTGTTTTATTATTATTTATTTGTTAAAATGTATTTCTTTAAATGCATTCAGTGAAAAGTAATATAAAACATGTGAATTTAAATTAAGTCATCCTTTTTAATATGCATATTTTAATATAATGATTGATTGATTGATTAATTGATATGCATTTGCTAATTTACACTTGACTTTTTTTTTTTTAAAGTGTATACCTTTAATGCAATGTAAGTCACGCTGGATAAAAAAAAAATCTTCAATTTAAAAACATTTTTTAAAATGTATCATTTTCTGCATTGAATTTCCTGGGAATCAAACCCATGTTGCTAGCTTGTGAGCTTCATTTTGATGAAATCCTTAAAACTAACATTTATTTGATATTGTACAAATAATTTATATAACAACACTGATATTGATGGTTATCTTGATGCAGTTAGAACCAGGTAGAAACTGAAAGGAGAGAATAATATGTCAAATCATGTGCTGAAGGAATTGGTGGTCAGGAGTGGAACTTCCACCCAAGGGGTTTAACATGGGCTTCATTTCACATCGCCAGGTGTTTCAGCAGATCATATCCATGCGTGTGGCAGAAACCAGAAGAAGAAAGAAAGTTATGTGGAAATCAGGCGGATGTACAGTACAGAGTGTGTTTCAACTTACACCTGTGTTCCCTTCTCTTTGCTTTTCTTTCTTGACACTCATTCACTCAGGGGAAAGCTCTCTCTTTTGTTGCCAAGGAGTGGTAATCAATTTTCCGTGCTGATATCGGAACATTAGAGCGCACACAAGCACACTGTTTCTGATTAGCACTAACTTGTTTATTTGTTTGATGCTGAATTCATGTAAAACTGAGTGTCTTTTGGCAGATGCTTGTTTTATCTACAAAAGGAAAGCAATCAGTGTCGGAAAGATTTCCTTTTTTTTTTTTTATTCCACTAAAAAACCGAAAGAAAGAAAAATAAACCAATGTTTATAGATAAAAACCATTCTGGCATATGGTTGCTTTCAGCTTTCCCAATCAGAGATGCTAAAAACACATCATTTTTTCCCCTCACGTTTCTCCGCTGTAATTCAAACTGTAGGGTTGTAGCGAAAGGCAGCGCTGTCTTGACCTCACTCTGTGAACTTTGCTTATTGGACTTGGCAATTAATTGTAAATATTAGATCAAAACGGCAAAAACGGCCCTAATTCAAACAATCTTATGCCTGACATCAATTCAGGTTGAGACACATTAAATAGTTGCAGACATCTTGATATGATTTTCCATTTCAGGCGTTGTTTTGACCTGCACAGACGTAAGGCTTTCAGTTAGTTTTGGTTGCCCTCTAGCTGTCAGTTATGAAATGTAATAAAATTTCCATCAGCGTTTTCTTAGAATTCACAACGGAGTGATGATTTGAACCTGAACTTTTACTCCACTCTGCTCCACGAGGCAAATTTCTGAAATAAAAACAGACATTTCTGAGTTCAGCAGTCAAATTTTAAATGTTATCGTGATTTTCTTTATCAAAGGTGGACAACCATATTGTACTATTGTACGTTCATGAAGTATGGTATACTCTCCAGATTACATTGTCGTGCTACTGAAAAAAAAATCGAGTTCAATAACAATATATAAATTGATAATGAGTTTAATTTTTATGTACATATTAAAAATCAGGACATTCCGGAAGGCACTTACTGCGAGAAAAAGGCGGTTACCATCTGGCTCCTGCCAGAGTCCTTAGAAAAACCTGTCCTTTTTGACCAATGCCTTTGGAATGATTTGATCAGCAATAGTTTAGTTCTCTCCTAGTTAATCACACTGCTCTCCACTACTATAAACAGAACTTAATGAGACAGGATATTGTCCTAATGGTTTGGGAGGAAAGCACACATGTTCTCTGGCCTGCAACACAGGTCTTTTTAATGCAGACCGCTGCTCTTTACTGCCATCAAACCGAGCCCTAAATTGATCATATTGCAGACTATGTTTGCAGACTAAGCACACGGTTTTGAATCAAAACGGCCTCTAAAAACAGAAAACGAAAAAAAAAATTGCCTGTGGTCATTATGGACTTGCACGTTGTGCCTGAGCAAATCTGTTATAGCCCACTTGAAGCAATTGGAAGCGACATTTATCGAAGAAGTTCAACAGCTTCGCTGTTGCTGTTGTTTTTATGTGAGGCACATGGAGATTCGGTTCAGTGAAAACTGAGTAAAATGGACCCCGAGGGCTTTTGTGGGGCATTTCTGAAGGCATAATGAGCCATCGCGTAAAGACAACATTTTTGCATTGTGCCAAACTGCAAGACCGCAAGAAATCAGTCCCAAAATAGAACGATTGTATTAATTGCAGGAAATTACTGGTGGAAGATTAAGCGAAATTGTTACATTTTTTTTCTCTCGTGCCACCAAAAGAGAGGATTTTCTCAGGGTTGTTTCCACTTAAGAAAATCATTTTCTCAGAATTCACATTGCGGGGCTGGGAATGGCAATCGGGCAGCTGCGAGTGAGCCAAGCACTGGGACCGCGTTTGAGAGAGGCCCACTTGAGATAAAGTCACCACACATTATGCTGCCTTGCCTCATTTTGTGGTGCTAAATGGCCTGAACAAGTGCAATAATAAGACTGTGAGCCAGGCCTTGAAACACAACTATAGAAAGATTATTTTCTGCAGCCTGTACGTGAACCGTAGCACAGCTAGCGGAGAATGTGTGCCAGATCGGGATCCAGATACCACCCGGCATCCAAGTCTGACTCGGTTTTTCCCCTGCTGACAAATTTTCTGTGCCTCTCAGTCACACTTTCTCCTTCGAACGTTCACACACTCGCGCACACACACTCAATCATACGCACCTCGTTATCTTATTTGCCACTGTTGGATTTAGCAAGCCACCCTTCGTTGTGTGCGATATGCCACACAGCCTTTCCCAGAATGCTTTGCCTGCGACACCTGGCTTGCATTAATTCTGGTCTGAGAAGCCTGGCTGAGAAGTGAATGAGTGTTATGCACTTTGCTCCACTGTTTTTTGAGCTGGAGTGTGAGGAGGGGAGAAGGGGTAAGGAAAGGTTCATTTGGTTTGGGGTTCTGCTTGAAGAGCTGCTGTCTTTAAATCATAAAAAATATTTTTCACAGACAGCTAAAGGTCTCGCATGCTGTTTTAACCGTTTAAAGGCCAATTCACACCACACAGACAAACGCCAACAGACTAGTTGGCTCAATGTTTGCTCTTGTCTTTAGAATCTTCTGAAAAATAAGAGTCATTTGCACCAACAGACACTGACCAACTGTCACTGACTGGGAAAAAAATTGATGATCCTATATTCACAATACAAATTTTACTCTTATTAATGTATTTTTGTGTCATTGCTCACATGAAAAGGGGCTGTGACACTCATATATTTAACTCAGGTGATGTCTATTTCTTCTGATCATCTTTGAGATGGTTTTACACCTTTATTTGAGTCCAGCTGTGTTTGAGTATACTGATTGGACTTGGAGCAACACACCTGTCTATAAAGACTTCTTTCAAAAACATTTAGAAAAACTTGACCTCAAACTATTCATTGTTCATGTGCATAATAATGTTTTACTAAAGTACAATTTAGTATACTTTTTAAAGACGGTGCTTGCTTAATAAAGAGGATGGGAATTTGATTAACTTTTGTTCCTTATTCATGAATATTCTACAAATAAAACTACCCATTGTTCCTTGCTTGTTTTCTGCTACGAATCAGGTGAGACGAACAGAAATAATTTCCTTTTTCTGTCTGTTTTGCTTTAGGGGGTTCGGGGAAGGGCCACCGGACCAAAGACCAGAAGAAGAAGTCCAACAAGCAGAGGCTGCGCTTCCGGGCTCAGAACCAACACAGCGACCACCTCGCCTCTCTTCGAGCCAGCCAGTAAAAAAATTAAAATATAAAAGAGAGCGAAAGAGAGACTTTTCAATTGAACAAAGACCACAAAGCTGCTAACCCATGCTCCACACACACCTACCCTGATGAAAACACACTCATGCATCCAAACAGGATTATTCACTCATGTGGTCACACCGTGTCTCTGTGCCTCCTGCTGCTTCCCTCACCGGTGACACACCCCCCCCGACCCGTGACCCCACTGTGATATCATGGAACACTATAGCAGCTGTTCATATAGCTCATATCTCATCCTATCTGAGGAGGAAGAAGAGAGAGACTGAGCTGGAAGCACAGAAAGCTTGGGCCTGGAGACCTGGAGGACTAGAGCGAGCACAGAGTGGCAAAAGGAGCAGAAGGGATTAGAAACGTGATTGACTGAAAAACAAGAGAGACTTGTCTGTATTTATGTACAATTTACACCATCCCCTTCCCTATGAAATCAAGGCAGCGTGTGTCATGTATTGCCTATCTTGTCCAATAGGTACTTTGTTTTTCATAGCAATGTTGCAAACCATGCATAGTTGCAAAATTATTATTCTCAGCACAAGATGTTTACGTCCAGACCGCTTTATGCTTTGACTGTATATTGTGGGTAAGAATCTTAGTTGTTCAACTAGCATGGCCACAAACTCATGTGTACATAGTTGGTGAGTTTATCTAATAACGGTAACATTGATGATAAATATATATTAAAAATTGCTGTATTTTCAATATTGACACCTTCAGAGTTTAAATGTGTAAAGGGTTATAATACCAGCTACAGTTAAATGAATTTAAAAAGAACAAAAAGCTAAATAAAAAGCATAGCCTCCACATAGCTATTACATTTATGGTATATGGTATATAATGATTTATTTATTGATCTTTTTATTATTATTATTATTATTATTTTTATGTTTGGTGAAGATTATGTCTCTGTACCTGATACTCCTCAGTGCTGAAGTATTGTTTCAACCACTTATAACAATACAAAATATCTCCAACAGTGGAAAGCAATTGTGTCCGATTTGCCGATAAATGTCCTTCAGAAAATCATTGTGTAAACCTGGTTTAGCATCTTGTACTTTCTGTTGATCACACATCCTGCAGCAGCTGAAGTATATCCTCAACTGATTGATAATGTGTATATTGTGTGCTAATAAAATGCAGTTCATGTTGCACTTCATGGTGCCGTTGTATATTTTCAGAAATTCACCCAACCTCCTGTCAAGTCTCAAAGCTCTATTATGTAAGGTTTGTCATTTAACAGCACACCAACAGATATGGCCAATTGGCAGCAGAGAATGGGGTTCTTATTGGAATGTGACATCATTCGGAGCGGCTGTATGTCTTTCTGACAGGTGCAAATGGCATCAATCTGTCTTTCGCAGACAGTCTCCATTTATCATGTATATAAAGTCAGACAGACGCCCATGTAAACAAAGAAATTATTTCCAGAAGAGAATAAACATAGCTAATAAATAAATATATAAATGAAGTAGGTTAATTTTATAGTGGTTGAATGCATGAAATGAATGAATACATAAAGAAATTGAACATTTGAACAACCTATTTACTAATTTTACTGGATGTAAGTGGGAGGGAAAGACACCTGGACAAAACTGTTGAATGAATAAGACAAAAATGTAAACCATTTTTGAAGTAGGGTTCACAAACCCTCCATGTAATTAGTGTATGTGTAAAATTGTAAAACATCCATCTGCTGTGGGTTACAAGCTAATGAAGTGCACACAGATGTCATCTCAGGGGCCACACAATCACCAAACCAAACTGTAAAATCATTCAAAAAAGTGGCCCACTTAAGTGATTCATTAAAGAGAGCTGTTATGAAGCAGATGCTATACAGGAGGTAAGTAGAATGTAAATGGATTATTTCACAGCAGAGTTCATAACATTGCATGAAGACAATGATCAGCCTTCCTCTTCCCCTTGGCACAGGTTGGTCTGGATGGGTAGTATGGAACTCCTCTAAGAGAACAGGATCTATCACATCGTCTCTTGGAACCCAAGATCTTTCCTCAGGTCCATTACCTTCTCAATCCAACAAGTACTCTAATATACCACTGCAATGTCGAGAATCCACAATCTCCTGGACTTTGTAGATGGTCCCTTCATCTACGATTAGAGGAGGAGGAGGTTCATCTGCTGGGCCAGGCTCTGTGGGGAGAGAGACAGGGTGAACATATGACTTGAGTAAAGACACGTGAAAGGTGGGGTGAATCTTTTACTGTGGTGGGAGCTGTAGTCGATACGTGACAGGATTGATCTGTTCCGTGATGACAAAGGGTCCAACAAACTTGGGACTGAGCTTTTTACAGGGCAGGCGCAGGTGAATGTGGATGGTGGTGCTTCAGATCTCTGGTGGTCTGCGGTATCCTTTTGCCTGCGCACTGCCCGTTGCAGATGGTAATGTGCTTCATCGCAGACACTTTCACTCTCCCGGAACGAGTAGTCAACTGCAGAAACATCGGAGTGCTCCCTGAACCATGGGAATAGAGGGGGCTGGAAACAGAGTACACACTGGAAGGGAGTGAGACCAGTGAATGCTTGACAGAGGGAGTTCTGAATGTACTCGGCCCAGCCCAGAAACTAGTTCCAGGAGTCTTGGTGGCCATGGCAGAATGTATGGAGGAACCGCCCCACCTCTTGGATTTTCTGTTCAGTCTGGCCATTTGCTTGGGGATGGTAGCCAGATGTTACCTGTGAGATAAATTGTGGTCCTCGATCTGAGACTATGTCTTCGGGGATACCATAGAAACAAAATACTTGGTTGAAGAGGATCTCAGCAGTTTCCAATGCTGTGGGTAAACCTTGAGAGGTATTAATCAGCAAAACTTGGAGAGTTGGTGATGAAGTCAAACCCTAGGTGTGACCAGGGGCAGTTGTGGATGGGAAGAGGGAATAGTTTCCAGACGGTGAATGGATGCGCGGACCAGATCTTGCCTTTGGGCACTGGCTCACTTGGAATCAGATCAATGGCGCAGTCCCATTGTCAATGTGGTGGTAACTGGGCAGTTCTCTTGGGGCAGAACACTTTGCTAAAGGAGGCATAGCATTCAGGGAAACTCACAGACTGTTTCTTGAGAGGGCTTTCAATAGACGTGGTGTTAACCTTCAAATGAACCTTGGGACAGAGAGGAAGATTGGGGAAACAGTGATGACACCGTGGCACCCGCTTGACTTCCCAGCTTGACTTCCCGCTTGCAGAGTGGCTCCTGATAACAAAGAGATAATATAGGCATTTTTTGACTGATCAGTAGGGTAGGGTACAGGGTTCGTTGCATAGCGAACATGATCGAGCACTGCAGCAGGAATTCCTTGGGTGGATCGGGTGCAGGTGCTGATCAAGGGTGGCGAACAGGGGAGAAGAACTCGTCAAAGGTTGTCGACGAGTTCTTGAAATGGATCGTGAGTGCTTATGATGATGGCCGAGGTCCGAGCTTCTGTTATGAAGCAGACGCTACACAGGAGGTAAGCAGAATCTAAATGGTTTATTTCACAGCAGAGTTCGTAACAATGGATGAAGACAATGATCAGGGTGAGTATCAGAGAACTTGGCTGGGTGCAGAGCCTGGCAGATCTGTGACACCAGCAATACAAAACCTGGCAACAAAATTTTCCCTGAATAATTCATCCCAACTAGTATCTTATCTCATTCCAAATATCAGATTTGTGAGCTAGTCAGATATTTTCAGTATGAGTCAGTTGGCTAACAAAGCAATTTGAATGATTCATTTGCTGATTGCACAGATCCAGTTGTCGAGTTCAACTCACTGAAATAACTTGACTAAAGCAAATTATTATCATTAAGTAACAACATGACAACATTGTTCCTCACACAAACCTTCTTATGAATCCACTGGAATTAAACATGGTACATTTGGACAAATTTTATTATACTGTTATGGAACTTTAACATCCTTTTTTAAGGTTTAAAGCGCCCAACTGTAAATGAAATGAGAGGAAAATATGTCCAATTTGACGTAAGGGTGAGTAAATAATGATATAATTTTAATTTTTTGAGAAAGTAATCTTTTTTGTTCATGAACAGGACACAAAGCACATGCTAATGTTAGGGTAGATCTATCTAATGTCTGGCCACACATCAGACATTTGCGTTGCCCTTTTCCTCTTGCCATTTTGCGATTCTCTTTTCATCACAAAACCACTTCTGTAAACTATATTAAAGGCAGCATATCATACTGAGGATGTCTGTATTTTCCTGTTGTGTGTCTGTGGTAAGAGGTTCTGGTTTAGTTGAGTATATGGCTGCCTTTTAATCTGACAGAGTGCGTTTTCATTAGCTCCATTTGGTTCTATTATTATGGCACACTTCAAAGACTGAACAAGTGGAACCACAAACAGGAAATGCTGTTTGAAAGGCCTGAGTGCTAGTGGTCCTCATTCTTGTGCAGCGCCATTTCCCTCTCATCACTCCTGTCATGAGTTTTTGCAGCTTTGTTCCAAAGCAGATGTCGGAGATGGAAGTTATGACATTGCATCGGCAGATTAATAATTTGAAAATAATTTGCTCTTTTCAATAACTATGCAATGGTTCATTGGTTGCCCATCCTGCATGGATGTATACGTGTTGCAATGTTACAGGTCAACAGTGTCTGTCGGTGTAAAGTACAACTTTACCATATGTCAATGCCCAAAACATACATAAGAGAGATGAAAAGAGAGATTTTCTACTTTTCTATCAGTAGAAAATCATTCTACTGATACGAGAGCTCCAAACGTTTTCTGTTTGAATCTCTTTGATTGCATTCTTACAGCGAATGTTGTGGAAGAAGCCCAAATCTACATTAATTTTATAACTAATGCTGTTTTTGTGTTAAATGTAGTTGTTTATACTTTAAATATTCAGTTTATCCAAATATCCCCAAAATTTTGTATTGACGTTCTCAGAGTGGCTGTTCAGAGAAGCCTTACCTCGGCCAGTTCTTCTAGAATATCTCTGTAGGGGTTAAACACAAGATATTATTCATTTTGGATCAATCTAGAAGGCAGTCTTTGATCTCATTCATCTATTATTTGTTCCAGAGCAAATGGTTTTTGGCTAAGATCAAAATCTCATGACATTATATGTTATGTAAATTTAATGCTGTATATTAGAGCACTACCTTTGTACTTTTGAGTGAATTTCAAGATTGGAAAACGGATGCTTTTTAATGTTAGCATCACATATATCCAGCGTCATATCTATGGGTTTTCATAGATGGTATAGGTTTGTTCAGTAGATGTACTTGAGCTCCGAATCCCATGTAACAGTTTCAGTTTCAGACATACAGCTACATTTTCAAACATACAGTTCAAATCTGCATAAAAGTGGATATGGCACGGTTGCATTAACAAATGCATGTTTATGTGAGTTTTGCCTTTGTTAACACTAGGCAAATTTAGTGTAGTGTAGATTTGGAGTAGGGCATATTTCCAACATAACAGAGCATTAATTTTAGCGACTTTCTGAACCATGGCAATACGTACATGAAGCAACGTAATAAAAACACAGCAATATGTACCTACATCAACATAATAAAAAGTGCCATGGATCTGTTAACCTGTTTTAGCGCCACTCAGTGGACATTTCTCTTTGAAATTACTGTGACGAAACATGCAAGGTCCTTCTCAAAAAATTAGCATATTGTGATTAATTAGTTAATTATTTTCTGTAATGTACTGATAAACATTAGACTTTCATATATTTTAGATTCATTACACACAACTGAAGT
>JAUMHI010000058.1:15637417-15647738 GCA_032359435.1 Enteromius unitaeniatus | reverse complement strand
CCTCCGGGGTGAAACTTGTTACCCCTACCTCGTTGTCCTGTGCCTGCTTTGCCATTTGTGACAATATATATATATATTGCACTGGGTGTAAATGAGATCTCAAGAGTTTAAAAGTCCTTTGGGTGGGTGATGTAATATCAGGCAATGATGCCATTTTTTTTTTCCTGAAGTGTTTAAAAGGCACCATTGTGTTCACTCAGCAATGGTATTAAAAGACTGTCTGTCTGTCACAGAGAAACATATAACTCCATCCAGTGGTACATGTAAATTATGTAATTTGATTCATTAAAGGGGTTTATCAGAATGTGAGAAATCCTCTTTTATCCGCTTTTGTCACTGGAAAGGTCTGGCCCGCCTAATGTTCACTTTCAGCCTTTAAGTCATGAGGGAGTAAAATTATATTTATGGCCTAATTTTTGAGCCTGGTCATCTTGGTTTCATTATGGCAGGTGCAGTGGTGGTAATGGGCTCGATATGATTCCCACTGGAAGGAGAATTTCTTGGCAGGTCTGGCATGGGATGTGATATTATTATGGGACATACAATATTATTCTTAGCATCTTTTCCCTCACCATAGCTAGTTTTTTTGCAAGTGACCACTGCACCTCCACACTAAGTCAGCTGTTTAATTTCAGTCAGACAACCACACAAGACCTTGCGTTTTCCGCTGAGGCCTTGAGGTCTCGTAATCACATGAGAGGTCAAAACCGTGAGTCGACCGCACCATCACCACCTTCCTCTGGACTCCAGGTCTTACCAGAAGGATCTTTAACATATGTTCTTTATCAGCGCCGCTGAGTACAGTTACATATATTTAAAAGACATTAGCTAGAGCTCTGAGCTCCCTTTATGGCCAGACAGCGGTATGTGGAGACAAAAGTCACTTTTGGCCAAGCTTCTATGCCTGTTGCTGCGGACAAAATTAAAACCTCCATCGTGATTCTGCGTTTTCCTTTTTGTTTGGCAACAGCTCTCCATTTATTGAATTTTATAGAGATCTAGTAGCTACATTAGCTAACAGTCAAGGGAGGATTAATACAAAACAGCCCCTTTTAAACCATAATAGAAAGACTGCTGCCTATAGAATTACCAGCAAGGACCCAAAAGGGCGATATCAATCCCATAGCTGACACAAATAACTGTAAGGAATGAGGGATACTGTTTTCTTTTGGACATTGGGGACTTAACCGGGAGTTATACTGATATTTTGGAAGTGAGAAACCTCCAAAAGGTCGTACAAAATGTGTTACTAAATTAATTTTACAAAATGCTTAATATAACGCAATTTTGTAGTAGATTAAACAAAAGCTGGCCTGGAGTGGACAGAAAATTGATTGCATTAAGAAATAATTTGCCCTTAATGTTTTGAATGTGCCAGAATGCCTTTACGAAGGATTCTAGCCTAATTTAACCCCTGGACATAACAATACTAATACTCAGCAAGGGTTTTTTTTATAAAGGTGAAGCTGTGTACAGGAAGTGGCTGGAGGTATAAAACCTGAATATTTTTTCCACATAGCAGTTCTTTGAGTAGTTAGCAAATTCCCACCTCCCTAATGCAGGTGGTCTATGGGAAAAATCACTCTTAACATAACCACAGATTACAAAAGGAAACACAAAGTACTGCACACATAGAGTTTAAAAGAACGCTGGGTTTATTAGCTGTATAATTGACCGTTTTTTTGTGGGGGGGAGAGGGGGTTGTGCAGAAAGAGGTGGCCACACTGAGCTGTAGTCTACAGTCTCTGCTGTTTTCACACTTTTCTGGTGCCATAGCACTCTGAGTTTGTCACCCAAATCAGCCTCCTCCAGGCCATCCTGTGCTTGTTTCTGAATAGTCTGTGAAATAAGGACCATCACAAGACTTTTCAAAATGAAATGATAATAAAATGTTACTTGAGAAAAAAGAAATCAAATGTCAAAATGTAATCATGTCAAAAATACTTATCATTAGCGTCAGACCATTTTATTGAAAGGATTTGAGCATAATTGCCATTTTATTCAGAACCTTGCTAAAACTCACACACAGTCATTTGCAGCAAGATAAAAAAAATATATATAGTAGCCAACAAATATTTGTTGTTAATGGTACAGATATTTTTGAAATATTATATCTGCAAAATTAGCCAATACAGAGGTCTTAATCTTAGATTAAACATGGGAAAAAAAGTCATGTGCTGTCAAATGGAGGACAAAATGTGTAAACTGCAAATAGTAAGAAATAACAGAAACCATTTGAGTTACAACAATAAACAATGTCCCTATGGTTATTTTTCAAATTCCCAGAGATTCTACTAATAAGATCTGCTAGGTTGAATGGAGCTGTTTATCTCCTCAGTGATGCATGGAGTACAGTTTATCATTTTAGATCGTGAGAGGTGTCATATATCATTTAGCCGTGTGGCATTTATGTGGCTGACTGATAAAGAAAATCCAGGTGAGTTTATTCTGAGACGTGATCTGTTTTCTTCATCAGTCTGCTCTTTATCCCCACATTACACATTCATTACGCTCTCCTCTCATCAGCGTGTCTGAAGCAGTGACAGGCAGTTTGTTGGAGTGGAATACCGACTGAATACATGCTATCACTGTACTCTAAATTAATGGCTAGGATTCTGTGCAAGCCTTTAATTCAAAATCTTTTACTACAGTATGTGTTTAGCCTTTAACCTTTTCACAGAATGTTTGTAAGCTTTCCGCAACCTCCCATGTATCTTCTGTCCTATGTGTATGACTGTCTACCAGCTTCAGCCGGTACGAGTCACATTTACTTTTCTGGTTTTTCTGTCTCGTGAACTGAACAAGATTGTATATTTTCTGAAGAAGCTTGCCACAACACAAGAGTGTTGTGGGTGGTTGCCAAGACATGGGTAGGATGTTATGGGTAGTTGCTATGGCTTGTTAGGGTGTTTTTAGTGGTTGTTTGCTGCAAAGGTTAATAAAAGGTTATTTGTAACACTTCAGCTTTAGAAAAGAACTGTTTCATCGTCAAGTATCTAACTATTTATTCAACTAAATGAATAAATGTAAATGTATTTTTAAAGGAGGGGTAACATGGACTTGTGCATTCAGAGTTGTTTACACCCAATAAAAGCTGGGATTCTCATACTACGCATGGACAAAGTTTTAAAAAACTATTTGGACATATGACCGAGTATTTATGTGTCAAAAATCTTACTTCCTGGTGTGTGCAAATTTCACAGAGTTTTTTCGATCGTTTGTCTTAATGACGTAGTCGAGGGTGAAACTCCTTTTATGGGCATTTCTCCCGGAAGTAAGCGCACACGTAGGCATAGACCAGAGATGCAGTCCATGGGCTCGCACGGAAAGTAGGCGTTTTTGGTTGTAAGGGAAAGATAACCTTGTTAAGCTTTACAAAAGAACCCAGCGTTAAGAAAATAGTGGATCCCGGCCATGATTCAGAACCGCAGACGGTAAGTAGGCATTAAATGTTTTCAAAAAATGCCTGTATTGTTGGTGATCGCACTCAAGAGCTCGTCACTCGTTAGCTCCGCCCACACAGCACGCCTCCAGGAGGAGCTTGTTTTTTTCCCCGTAAATCTTTCTTTTATAAATATGATAAAACTAAATGCTTTTTGGATATATGAAGGATGCAGTACTACTCTATAGGTACTCAAGATTAACATGAGATTGGCCAAATCTGGCCAATCTTTAGGGTAGCATTGGGCATGGCAATTTTTAAATGATTTAGCTTTTAACAGTCTTTTATTCTGCTTGATTGGCATTTGTTATCATATTATTAATCATATATTTTCAATCACAAACACCCTGGCTTGGACCACAAAAAAAATAAATGAATAAATCTGGTAACACTTGTTTACTATGACTTCCCCTCAACTTAGTAAACTTGTTAATTTTAGGTATTGGGTTGGATTAGGGATGTAGAATAAGGTAATGTACAATAAGTCATTGATATGTGCTAATAAATGGCTAATATTTTACTAATTTGCATGCTAATAAGCAACTAATAGGTGTAATTGTAAAGTGTTACCATAAATCTTTATTTTTTATTTCTTTTTTTTAACTTTAGTCTATGATCCTAAATGCAAAATTATTATCAGATGATTTAGTATAAAAGCTCAAAAAGGATCATTTATTTCTGTAGCAAAAACATCACAGAAAGATTCATTGCTAGCTGTGAGAGATAAAGTTTGTGTCTCCTGTTTGTGGTTTGAGCTGTTGTGTAACATGGGCATGAGTCTAGGCGCAAAGCATGGCAGGAAGCCGAGATCTACCGTGCTGCTTAAAGAGACTGTTTCTGTTGTTTTCTGGGGATGGCCCACCGCTCGGGGCCTCCCTGTCTGAGAGAGCGGCTATGAGGCACCAGTCTCTGCAGGGGAGACTTAAGCTCCAATCAAAACAGGATTATATAGACCATAGTTTAAGCGAGAGTTGCGCCCACACACAAAGACAGTAGCGTTGAGGCAGATGACATGGTGAGGGCAGCTTTCTCTCACACCACAGACTGCTTACAGCAAACCAGTTTAATCTTGGACTTGAAACTGCAAAGACGTTATACAAAACTTGTTCATTCTATTCCTCATTAACTAGCTCCCCAAAGATCCAAAAAACACAAGGCAAAACTTCCCATGCCAACAAGTGACGCATTAACAATTATGAACCTAAAAGGTGCGGAAGGCCATTTGAGACTTTTGTTAGTTACACCGAACCCCGCCAAAATTTCTTCCCAGTGGCACAGTGATGAATAAAACGACATTGTGACAGGACATGGGAACTCCGCCAACGCATCTGTAACACAGGAAGAAAATTCAACAGGAGCCTGCTGTAATTAGACTAATAAATGTTTTACCATGGATGTATTGGAAACAAAGCAGGGCTTATTGCAGCGTGCATGGCTTTCATTGCGAGACCTTGTACGCGAATGATGTCTTCTACTCCGAGTCAAAGGGCGTCTTTAGCGTAGCAATGAAACAATTTAACGGGAGCTCGAGCTCTAACAAAAAAACCCTGTTTTTGCTACTAAGGAAGAAGGAAATGTGGCACTGCTTTTTTGTGCTATAATCAACGGATGTTAGAAAATTTGTATGAGGATTTTGTTTAATTCAAACCCATTTTGTAAGCATATAAATCCTGATTAAAGACATATAAATGCGGCTCTAAGTGGATGCCACATTATGATAATGTGTGAAACATTTTGTGCAACCTCAGTTAAAAACGCGCCTGCTGCTGTTGCAGAATAAACTGGTAGAGAAGGTGGTGTGTTTTTAGTTTGATGTGGTGCTGAAGAGTCTGGCTCATTATTCGATTTGGCCACAGAGTAGGACCTGATTGGCCCTCTTTAATGGCCCTGGGGCCGCCATATCGCATTCCCCCAAGCTTTTATTATTAAAGATGTGGTTATTCAAAGAGTGTTGGGGGAATAAATAGTGGCACGGAGTGGGTCAGGAATTCATACACCACTGGTTGCTGGCAGACCAAATCATTGCCACATGAATGATGCTTACAGGTAGGTAGGCTAAAATTCAGGGTTAAGCCCCAGCAAGAGCTAGTAAGATTAAATGGGAGAGCTAGACAGGTAACCTGATGTTTGCATTTGCAGTGCATTATGGCCTCCATGTGTATATCTGTATATCCAACCTCCTACAGTAACTTACAATGCTCTGTAATTTGCACAGACTGTGTCCTGGGATGGTTAATTAATCCTGAAGACCAAACCAGAAACAACTGCCTGGTTATTTTGATTGGGACAGTTATATTTAGCTGTCTGGCATGCCACTCTGAGGTGGTTGCTTTGGAAGGAACTGTGAACCTTGGCCTGCTGGGTTACTGGCTGTCAGAGTTATAAAAATGTCAGTTTGTCACGTGAAAAAGCCCTTGAGGTGTTTCATATCACCCCAAAAAGACTCTTCACTAAGACACAAGCCATAATAAGAGACGATTGAGACAATGTGCACTTATTAAAGACCTGTGTGAGCTCACTAAAAATAAAACGGACTGCCAAATGGGTAACCGCTTTTGTGGTAAAACCTTCTTTGCCTGTTATTTTCAAGGATTTCTCATTAGTCATGATTGCAAAGTCAAATATCATTAATGCACGAATGCACGCTTTTTCTGGAAAGTTACAAATATTTATTTTATCATGGAAAATGTAAAAAATAATAATATATTTTGAATTCATAACCAACGTAATTAAATTGTCTGTGTAACAGACCGCACGTCCTGATTTGACAAATATGTTGACTCAGGGGCATGTTGCACTTGGTAAAATCGGGTTAGCGATAACACACCAGATAATCTATGGTTTACTGTTGTACAATGTGATTATAATCAACAGTTGTTCCATTCTCATGTCATTTTGAGTTGTATGACTTTCTTTTTCTTTGGACTAGTAATTTTTGAGAAAAGACAGAAAGAAAGACTTCACATGCAGTTAATTTTGAAAGAATTATTTCATTTTCCAAGTACTAATTTCCTGAAATTTACGAAATTTTTTCATTTACATCTTCAAAGAGGATGAGTAAATTATCAGGACTTTTTTATTCTGGAAGTGAACTAACCCTAAGTAAATGTTCCGGTGTTGTTTAGACCATGCACTATTTATCCAAAAATGTTCTTTTGCATTCTTATTTTAAATTAAATGAGGCTGAATAAATGATGACAGAAGTTACAATTTGGTATAAATTATTTCTTGAACATATATGTAAATCGGCATTTGAAACTGAATTTGAGCAGAAATACAGTGTTTTATCTTCATCCTTCAACAAGACTGTAGCTCCTCTAGCAAGTAGCTTGAATAGACATACCAAAAATTGTGCATGTTTTATCCATCCAGCATGACAACCAGCTTTCATAATTTAACATGGCACCTTTTACACATTGAGCATCTAATATATTTGCTCAGCTGGAATACTAGAATAGGATTATGAGTTTTGTCGAAGTGTTGAGTTGCAGAGAATCCACATCCACCGCACAGGAGGGGGTCTCTGAATAAAGAATCTATTGAGGAAATTACATGTCCTGCCAATGAAACATTCACAAACCCAGACTTTACCCTCTCATAGTGGAGAAATATTCATTTTTAATGCTGGGGAAAGTAGGTCTGGACAGACAATTTCATCTCTTGGTTAGTGGAAACTCGACAGTCCGTGGTTCCTCCAAAATGAAGCTACAGCTGTCAAATCAACCTGTCCGGAATTGCTAACAAATTGCCATAGATGAAACTGTTTGCCAGGTTATACAGATGAGACCTGCTATCCAAACACATTTATAGGTGAAGGGACCTTTCAACAGTAAAGTGTGCAGAGCAAACTCTCCATGATTTTTGTCTTAAAATAATATGAATGTCTTATATTGATGATCCTGCTCCTCATTTCAAATAAATCCTCTTCAGTTTAGCTCCAGACACCCCCATAATGGCTGTATGAACTAAAACTATAAACTATGTTCTGTATGAACAGTGACCCTCATATTTCTCATTCAAAACAAACTGGCTTTAGTTGTTGACCGTGGGGATATTTTTTAAAGTGGAGCACAGAAGTAAATTAGACCTATATATTAAAACTATTTTCTTAAGTTATTTTGTCAAGTCGCTAGAACGCAAAGAGGAATTGGATGCAAACAGGTGAATATGCAGAATCATCATTGACTGGGCATCCTATTAATGCATTTATTTTTCTTAGTAAGACTAGGCACTCTTGTTTACATTCTCTACATACTGATGCATATTAAATTTAATAGCAGAGATGAGATGCACACTTCATAATTCACATGATCCATCATTTTGCATCAGTCAAACGGATTCTGATTTAAAAAAACAAAAAAACAAAAAAACATGTTGCATACTCAAATCTTTTGGAATCTGTTCATTTTCAGAAATCGTGTGAACAAACTGATCCAAAAGAATAATTCAGACTTTCTAAAGATACATAAAAAGGGAGAAAAAATGAGGAAGAATGGATTGACTATGATGACTCAAACTTTCTTATCTCTTTCGGCAGAGAAGTTCACAATACAAATATGACAATAAAATAGCAATCTTGTTTGCTGCACAACTACTTGCTACTGGAAAAAGAACTACTACTGTATATTATTTTAATAAGAGCCAATCTGCAGTCACAAAAACTAAACTAAACTAAACAAATAGGCTATGATTATTTAGTAGTTTAGTTTTACTGTACCCATTAGTATATTCTGGAAAATACGATTGGGTTAGTCATTCATAGAGGATTATAATGCCACTTGAACTTGGAAAAAAAAGAGAGGGGAAAAAACTAAACAAAACCAACACACCTACCTTGCTGCTTAAAATGTGAGTTCCTAATATTTTTATCTTAATTCTGTTACGTGGGTGGGTCACACAGATTTGGGAACTCTGGAAAATGGGTTGTGTGCCAAAAAGGTTTAAAAATCCTTGGCTAAGGGCTCGCACAAGAGCATCTACTACATGATATTAAACCCATTAAACACAAGCTGACAGAAAGTAGACAGTTAATGTAAATCAAATGATCTAACTTAACATCATAAAGCTCTTAATGATAAAACTTGAACACATAAGCAGACACATAATCATATTCACAGTTCTTGTTCATTTAGAGAGTATGTCGTAACATGGTCAGGCTCCACCAAGTGCAAATTACTCCAAGTTATAGACTTTAAAGTGATCCCTTCCTTTTTTTCATTCATGGAACTGAGAGGGGCCACGAACAGATGAACTTTGTATGTATAGTGTTTCTTATATTTAAATGTTCAAGAGGACCACATTACCTTTTTTATGATTTTGATTGTAATAGGGTCTTATCAAAACCAGATGTATGTAGTAATAATAGGCAGCTGCATAACTCTGCCTTGGGGCTTTTCCTTACATTAAAAAAAAAAAAGAGCAAAAAGAAAACTTCCACATGGTAACATTTACACAGTGATTTCTTTTAATTGCACTGTGCTTTTTAATTTGCCTCGGACTAATGCTTTCAAAAATGTGCAGAAAGTATTTTACTGAAGCCTTGCCTAACACTGGACCAAGTTTTCGTGCATGTCCTTCTCTTTGGTGCATACCTGGCAACCTGCATTCCTTGATTCATTCCCAGAGTCAAACATGTCACACGGCATGTCGAATGAGCAGGCTTCCGTCAGTTCTTTGCTTCAAAGGATTACTGTAAATTAACATTCCTTATGTTGGGCTGCATGGACAAGTCCCAGTGAATCATGGTCGAGGCTCTGGTTGCATCCTGGACCCAAGAACGGAGGTTTAAAGCTACATGACGCGCTATATACTGAAAGGAGCATTGTGTTGAATGCAGTGTTTCTATAAACGTCACGTGATGATAAAGTCCCAAGAAACAAAGTCCCAAGAAACCTGACAGCATCAGAAAGTTTTGACGTGCATCTTGGATGACTTTCGGTACTTGGCTTGTGAAAGAAATCAGTGTTTTCATGGGCCATGATTGAAAGGCATCACTATCCACATGTTAGGTTTGTTATAGAGTCTTCAGTTTGAGCTATTAGAATATTTATTTATTTATGTATTAGGATTGTGTGTTTTACGTAGTTTTGTGGTATAGGTAAATGTGGGTGGTAAAGGTCGTTCCAAATTCTGTAGGCTGCTTTTCCTGACAGAACACTGTAACCTCAACCGTCTCTTGATTAAAGAAAAAAACTTAAATTGATGAGAAAAGCAACAACATAAATATTGTGGGTAGATTTATGGTTATGAGCTTCCAGTGGTAGTTCCTTCCAGAGGCTCTATATTTCCTGCTTTCAGCTTGTGGAAATGAGGGATTGAAGGCTTGAGGAAGAGCCCGGACCCCCAACCTGCAATAAAGCAGCTTTGCAAGATGACAGCCACGGCACCATCCACAGCATCCATCCTCCAAAAGGAAAAAAAGTGGATGGAGCAGTGTGCAAAGGGCAGATGTGTGTGAGAAGAAAACCCAAGTAAAACAAACGCTGATCTAAAGAATTATGGTGCAGATTTAACCTGAGAGTAACAGTGCTACTGTTTGTCTTCCTCAGCTCAGTTACTGAACCTCAAATTTCCATGTGAACAAAGTTATAGTCGATGCACTGGTGAAAAGCACTTATCATGCTACTGAAGTTGTGTGTACTGTATACAATGTAAAGTTATTATTATGTGAAATTAGTCTTTAATCACTTTAAATAATAATAATATTAATAGTAAAACTCTACTAAACGACCTACATTAGTTCTCTCTTTAATTAGATACAACTGTTACAACTTGCATAGTTCCCACTTCTGTATAGCTGTATATCTCAGATTCTGTAAAGTTATTTATTTCATATTCTGTATAGTTTTTTATTTTCATATTTATATCCTGTTCATATCC
>JAUMHI010000058.1:15618317-15629402 GCA_032359435.1 Enteromius unitaeniatus | reverse complement strand
TTGTAACAGTTGTAGGATTAAAGATTATCGAATGTACAAAAAGATTATTTACACAGAGCTATACAGTAGTGCAGTTAAGATAAGTGAGGGTGTAGATAGTTTCTACAGAGGCTATGTCTTTCATTGCGCCTAGTTTTAATCTAATGCATTGTTGGCCTTGTTGTCGCAGACAGTGTAAATAAAGGTTACACTTTACACCACAATTCAGCTGCGCTTATTTTATATCAGGTTCGTATTTGAACTAGTGAAGACCATTGTCAAAATATTTCACAATGTAATAAATTTGGTCCCCAAAAGCATATTCAATGCATTTACTGACATGCAAAAACTTAAAAAACAAAAGTTTATGCCTTTTCCTATGTGTTGTGCCTGTATATGATTCCCTTTCTAAATATATAGTAATGACAATTCTGAATTTCTTCCCTCAGTGTTCACTACAGTCACAGAGAGGACACAAAACTACACCTGTGCAGAAGAGTTGCCCAATGTACAATCTGAATATGCAATGGAGAGCCCAGACTGTGATCAGTATTGATCTGCACAGGATCATGTGAGTAGACTGAAGAATTGAAGTTCAGGGATAGATTATATCAATACTGAAGCTCACAGACTTTCATGCTTTTTCATCCTTCAGTGTATTGCAACATTTCTGCAATTGACCCCAGAGTGTCATAGTCCATGCAAAGAGGTGTTCGTTGGAGAATCATCCTGACTGACTGCGTCAACATCACCCTGGCTGTATTATGCACAAGAGTGAGTCGTTTTCTCCCCAACGCAGGTCATAGTGTTTATGTCTTCATGAGCATTTGAATTGACCATTAACCAGCATTTGTATCTATTTTTAAGGATTATTTGACTGAATACCGTGTACATTTTTAGGGTAAATTTATTTTCTACCATTGATATATTGTTTATTGTTGGGTAGCTTGTTAATTTTCAAACATTTCTTTTGTTTCGTTTGAAGACGAAAGAGCCCCTCAATCAGTGATCAACCCTGTGAACAGAAGGCAAACTGGTAATATAAAACAAACACTGTGTGTACAATATAAGAGAAATGTTTTTTGGTTCATTTCAGAGGATATTTCTATTTTATTTTAGGTGTTTTCCTGCCCATTATCTGTCTGCTGTGTGTTGCATGTGCATACTATAAAAACAACAGAAGCAATGTTCAAGTCACTTACAACTTCACAAGTAAGTGAAGTAGCTTTAATAAAAGAGGTAGAGCAAGGAACATTCCTATTTCCAATATCAAGGCACTAATTAATAATTTCCAATCAACATACAATGTTATGAACCTGCCTGCAAGAGGATTTGTGTCTATATCAGCCTAAAACACAGAGGACTAGAGTTTGAGTGGCCAAAGACTCACCAAGGACCACAGCTGGAGAACTGCAAAAAATAGTTTGGTCTCAGGGTCAGATAACCTTACAAAATATTGCCAAACAGCCCCTACATCACCACATGTTGTTTGGAAGGGGTTTCAAGAAAAAGCTAGGGGTTTCTCCTAGCTTATCCAAAAACAAACATCAGCATATTCACAGGACTGGAAGTTCAAATGGGACTGGCTTCAATGGTCAGATGAAACCTCAAGATGGTTTGGTGAACACCAGGATAAAAGTACTTGGCATCAAGGATTCTATCAAATAAATATCAACAGATAAAAAATCAGTAAGTGACTGACCTCATCAGGCTTTACAGAAGAAAATCTAGAGCTGTTAAACAATAGAGGTTTCAAAAAGTATTGAATAAAAGAGTGCAGTTAACTGAGGCCTATGTGTGTTAGAGAAAAACTATTTCCCCCCATTTGGAATTCTTATTATCCAATGAAAGGTTAGGTTTTTGTTCATTTTAGCTTTTTAATTTAATACTTTAGCTGTCATTTCTTAAATAAAAGTTCACAATGCAGATTAATTTTTAAGCCGCCTTTGATCATATTTACCAAGGGTGCCAATATTTTTGGCCATGACTATACTACAGTTAGAAATAGTATAGGATAGCATACAAATAGTTTACTGTACATGGAGACAAATGAAAACATTGGGTTTGATATAATTTACATTTATTCATTTAGCATACCCTTTTATCGAAAGCAATTTACAATAGAGGGATACAACAAGCAATTCATAATAAAGAGGGAAACACAGTTTACAAAGGACGTTTCAGGAATTGTTCGGGTTAAAAAGGAGAATTTAGAAAAGAGAAAGCTAATATTTTTAATTAGTATTAGAAGTATTTTAGGATGAGGAGGAAAGTTTTTAGCTGTCACTTTAAAATTCAGCATTCTAAATAGAGGTCACCAGCCAGGAATGGTGAATGAAAATGTTCTGGAAAGAGGTTTTGTGCCCCTCTGTGATGGTACCATGAGGTATCACTCACTTGTAGGTCTCAGACTTGTAGAGGGATGTTTCCCATCTTTTGATTCTTTTTGCATGGTGCAATTTTATATGATCTCACTGTAAATATTGTTGAATTTTCCATCTACCTCTGACAAATTAAAGTGCCCCCATTACGGGTAATGAACGGTTCATATTTTGATTTTGGGAGTCCCCAAAAATGCATTACTTGACATGCACGAATTGTTAAAAAAGCACTTCCATTTGTCTTACAATTAATTTATTTTTACTTTACTTTGCTCAATGACTCCCAAAGGATTCGCTCAACAGTTAATTTTTTCAAACCTCTCCTTTGCGTGACTAATCTGCAGTAATTGGTCTGATTGGTCTCATTTTCATTTCATCTTGCCTCTGATGTCTGATAAAGCAGTGTTAAAGAGTGCAGCGGTGCTTTGCGTACAGCGTTACAAGGGCAACAGTCTCTTTAGAGAGACAACTTTATAAACAGTGCACTTTCAGTTTTTATTTACTTTTCATTCAAAACGTATAATATGGGCACTTTAATGTTTTAGTGATGTTGGTATTTTACTGTTGGTTTAATGGAAATATATAAAGCATATAAAATCTATACAAATTAAAAGTGTTATCTGTGCAAAAAGATGCTAATATTTTTAATAATATTTCTTTTGTATCTTTTTTCCATTTTGAAAAGGTTTTAATTTAAATTTGTTTTGATACTGAAATATGCTATAACTATGCTATATATGCTAATAACTTTAAATGCTTTTATTTGTGGCTAAATGTGTTCAAATTCTCTTTGAGGTCATTAAATAAGGCCATTGTCTTTTAATTACCAATACTCTGTTAATTGATGCGTTTTTTAAAACTTTTTCTTGTACAGTACAGTACTCTTTAAGGATTACTTTTATTAACATTAATGGTTTTGTGGTTACACTATATTCATGCCACACAATCAAACACGGCTTAACATGTTTAAAAAAACATTATCTTTAATTCAGCTTGATGAATCAACACAATAAAACATAATATTTCAGGACACAGTAGATGTATATTTCAGATGCTTTACAAAATTATTTACATGTCTGTACTGTATTAATAATGAAACTGAAACATTGTTGATGAATGAAACCAAAAGTGCTGGTAGTTTCCATTTGTTTAGTTTCATTTTGTAGAGAGAACTGGAATCTGTAGATCTCCAGTTCTTGGCTTCTTGTCGTGGGTCACTCACATTCATCCCTGTTGTCAGGCCTGGCTGAGAGGGCCTTTGACCAATCCCATCTCTTTCCGTAGTACAGGTGCGTGAATGCTGCAGTCTCGTGCCTCACACACGCCAGGTATTCCTGCATCACCAACAATGCCAGGCTGACCCACAGGCCCAGGAAAACCACGGGGTCCTCGCGACCCATCAATTCCATCTTTTGGTTCTGCTGGATGGCCTGGCAGCCCTGTTTAGAGAAATAAACCAGATTTAACTACATCTAATTCCCAGTTCTTGTAATATCAGACAGAAAATTCTCCTACCTCTGAGGCCTTGGTGACCATCATGTCCTGGAAGACCTTTTCCAGGATCACCCCTCTGTCCTTTCTGACCTTTAGCACCTTAGAAAAACACAGAGAGCTCACTTGTATATGTAAACTCTTTATTATTTCTTTTTCTTTTCTTTTGTTAAAGGGAAAGTCCAACCAAAAAGGAAAATTCTGTCATTTACTCACACTCATGTCATTTCAAATGGGTCCCATGGACTTCCATAGTATTTGCAGTCCATACTATGGAAGACAAAGGGATCTGAAACTCTTTGGTTACCAAGATATTCTTCAAAATATCAAATTAATCATGCCGGTTTAGAATGGCATCATGGGAAGAAAGCGCTAACTGTTTCAGGTCCTATCGGCAAAAATAATATCAAGTCAATAGGACCTGAATATGTTTGGTTATATTTTTTAATATATAATTTTTCAAAAACAAAATAAATACACAGGTTTGGAATAACATAACGAAGAGTTAATGATTACTGGGCAAAGAATAATGAGAATATTAATTTTTCACCGCATTGAACTCCATAGCTTCTTTCCTTGTTTGTCCATACTGAGGAAGATAAAAGGACCCTTAACCCTTAACTCTTTGGTTAACAACATTTTAAAATATCATTCCTTATTTGTGTCTGTCTTTGCAAAGTAGAGTAAATGATGACAGAATTGACATTTATTGGTGGTTAATCCCTTTAAATTAAAACACTTTTAAGAGTAACGTCAGCCAGTACCTCTGTCCCCTGTAGCTCCTTTCTGGCCCTCTAAACCTTTTATTCCTTGAGGGCCTCTTTCTCCTTTAGCTCCTACCTTTCCTGCTTTACCCTGAATGAAATCCAGTGTTTTACAATTATTTTTTTTAAGTAAGAGTGTTATATGCCAAATTTGTGGGGACTTTTATATCAGCTCACAGGTTTGCCTGAACTTCCAGGGGGTCCTGTGACTCCTGGGGGTCCGATGAGGGTACGGTTGTTGATTGGACAGCCCTGTACGCATTTGGCACGTATAGATGAAGCATACTGGGAGATCTGAGCAGTGACTACACCTTGGCACAGCTGCAGTATCTGCTCATCTGTCAGTCCTGGACCCTGCACAGAGCGAGTTAAACAACAGACTCATATATATATATATATATATATATATTCATACACACATACACATGCAGTATAAAACAAAGTTTTTACTTAAACATGATGATACGCACAGGTTCACCTGGTTCTCCTTTAGGCCCACTCTGTCCTTTCACTCCCTGGTCTCCTATAGGGCCTTTGTCACCTCTGGGACCTGGAAGACCTGGTGGTCCAATAGGACCAAGAAGTCCATCACGACCAAAACGACCCTTCACCCCTTGCTACATCACATAAGAAAAAAGTGATGAACAACAGTTACAGAATTAAAGCAGACTGTAATTTATTTATTCACTTTTTTCACCATTGACAATGGTAATAAATGTTTCTTGAGTGCCAAAAAAGCATGTTACAGTGATATATTGGATCATGTGAAAATGAAAAGTGGAGTATGACAGTGATTAAGGATGACATGAGGAAGCAGTGTAGTCCATGTTCAAACCTGCGTCGTTCTATGTCATGAGCTGTGCCACACTGTGACGTAAAATGTTGTTAAACCTCATGGTGAGACTAACCTGCCCCTTGTCACCACGTGATCCAGCGCCTCCCTGTGAAGTGAAATTGTGACGAAACTGTGGTTAAAATAAAAACTGGCTAGTGTAATGGAAAGAGGAAGAGAGACTGATGGCTAGTTCAGATTCTAGCTGCCATACCTTGTCTCCTTTAAAACCCTTTCCTCCTTTTCGCCCTGTTGCCCCCTGAGAGAGTCATGAAAAGAATAATTAAATGAAAATCATTTAAAAGTGGCAATGTTTGTGGCTAATATTAGACTGATATTATGTGCTAATGATATCACCTTTTCACCATCTGGTCCTGTTTCTCCTTTGGCACCCTACAGAACATTGCATCATTGTTTTCTTAGTCATTGTTCTATTCAAGTATCATTTCAATTGTGTCATCAATTAAACAATCAACAAACAGTGAAACTAAGCATTTGATTGATTAATCGATTAATCGTTCAGAAACTAAAATCAGTTACATACTGTTGGGCCAGGCAAGCCTTTTGGTCCAGGTTTCCCAGGAACTCCTGCATCCCCACTGTCTCCTTGTGGACCCTATGAAAAAAAGAGTCAAATAAAACATCAAAATCTGTTGCTCTTTTGAATAGGGACAAAATGTGTTTGTTCTTGATATTGGAAACATACAGTATTAAACAATGTTTACAGTTCTGCTTTAAAAGGCACACATCAGGCCCATTTCTACAAGAAAATAATTGTATAATAAGGGGTCCCCAGGATTTATCTGTGAAGTTTCAGCTATAAATAACCCACAGATCATTTATCATTTTGAAAATGCCTATTTTATTTGGAAGCAGAAATGCGCTGCTTTCATGCATGTCTCTTTAAATGCAAATGAGCTGCAGTTCCCAGCTCCCTTTTCCAGAATAGGTCTCCAACATCTGTTTGGTTTTGATCATCATGCCTATATTTAGTCTTAAAGCCATATCATTTTAAGCTTCAGATGTTTCTCTCAGTTTCTGAGAGCACACATACAACACATGCGCACAGAAGAATGCTGTCACATGGCATGTGATTACAAAACTAAAGTTTAAAGTTTTCTTAATTTTCTTAAATTAAAGTTCTCTTTAATGTCTTATTGTGCATAAAGGGATAGTTCTCAAAAGAATACTTTTTGGGTGACATTTTGGAGAGTATCGCATATATAAAACAACGTATTTAAAGTATGTACACAAATACGTTGTTCGTGTTCAGGTAAAGTGTAAACAACTTACATTAGAATTATTATAATAACACGGTTGTGTCAGTGAAGGTAAACAGCTGGGAAAGAAATCACATGTTTTTTATTAGATTACAGTTATCTATAACAGTTGTTCTGGGACACTGCTTATGATTTTTGTGGATTAAAAGGTGCAGTGGATTTTTAGCATTATAGGGTGCTTGTGCAAACAAACTACCAACACATACGTTCAAACAACACGTTAAAATGAATTTTGCATTATAGGCGCCCTTCAAGTATTCAAGTGGCTGTGCCATTTAAATTAATACTCTTATATACCTTTTTATGGTTTAGACTAAACTACTAGTTTAGTTTAATCTAACAAGTAACTACTGTTTCAGGAAACAGCTTGAGTGTAGGAACAGATATAAATAGACATTGTAGTTTCACTTTCAGTCTTGGCTCTTGCTATAGTCTGGTAATTCCCCCAACATTTAGGTACATTCCCTGCTGGAATAATATAAACAAAACATCTGGTATAAATGTCTGGTGAATTCCTACTTTTACTTACCATAGAGTAATAATATTGCTTTTGTTTTTATCTGAAGTATCACTTGTCAAGTGAACAGAGCAAACCTTGTTTGGTTTCACATGCTATCACAAGAATGTCATGCACATTTGAAATAATAAGGAAGTGTAATATCCCCCGAAAGGGCCAAATTCTCAGCTTACCACAGTTCCTACTCTTCCAGGTCTCCCCCTTTCACCACGATCACCTTTCAAACCCTGCAGAAAAGAGGAAGAAGGAAATTTATAAACTTTCTGCCAATTCTGAAGAAGCAATTCCTTTGAAATAGTTTTCACTTGAAAATTGATATTAAATACATACATATTTATGTATATATATATATATATATATATGTATGTATATACACATATATATATATATATACATACATATACAAATATATATATATATACACACACACACACACACATATACATATACATATATATATATATACACACACACACTATATTTTATTTTTTTTGTTTTGTTTAATTTTTTACCTTAGGTCCAAAATTCCCAGGCATCCCCAAAACTCCTGGAACACCCAGAGGTCCCTGGAAAATATTTTAAAAACATTTTCCCAAAAACAGTACTTCAGAAAGTTGTTTTTCTTTTTATATCTCAAATAATGATATTCATCAGCAACAGTTTGTTACTCACATCCTCTCCTGGCTCGCCATCACTTCCTGGCAGGCCATCTGTACCCTTAGAACCCTGGAGATGAAAGCAAAAAGAACTAGAAATTTACCTACGATAAGTCAGTAATCAAGTGCAAGATTCAAGGCAAAGCTTTTGGAATTATGTCAAAACATTATGAATAAAGGGGGATCCACTGTTGTAGTTGTTGATAACCACGGTAAGTGATTTTATGAAAACAGACCTTCGGTCCTGTCACCCCACGGCCTCCTGGGACTCCTGTATAACCCTGATAGCATAAGAGGTTAAAATGATAGTATTACAGTAAGATTTCACAGGGATTTCCTGATGGTACACTATGAGTAAGAGAAACGAAAAGAGTTATTTTATTACCAAGTAACCCTGCTCTCCGTGGTCTCCTGTGAATCCAGGTGCTCCTGTCTGACCCTAATTATGCAGAAAATAAAAGTTTAGTCAGCAGCAGATTAATAATCAAATTAATAATTAATAATGCCTGTCTTGGTGCCAACCTTCTGTCCCTGTCTTCCTTCAGGACCTTGTTTTCCTGTTTTGCCAATGGAACCCTGTTGAAAGATGTGGAGATTTCTTACAATTTGTTTATTTATTTATTTTTGTAGTAGACAAGTCTGGACAAATTAAGAATCAACTGGAAATTTATCAGTTACACAATAAGCTGACAAATAAGATAAACCTCACCATTTATAGGGGTCATATGGTGCGATTTCAAGTTTTCCTTTCTTTTTGGAGTGTTACAAGCTGTTAGGTTAAACCCATAGATAAGACCTCTGAAGTTGCAAAGACTAAAGTCTCAAAGAGATATACTTTACAATTCTTTAAAAAACATGTTGTTTTAAACACGTCCTCGTTTTTCTACATCACAGAGTGGGTTTATTTCATAACACCCCCCAAATGTTCACGTAAAGAAAGAAGGCGGAGAAGGCAAACCATGTCTTCCATGGCACACCTTTCCATATTATGGAAGCCAAAGGCGACACTAAATGGTTCAGTAACTCACCATCTACAAAATGTTCTTCAGCAGAAAAAAGAGGTTTGGAACAACCTAAGGGTGAGTAGGCTGCAGAGTTTCATTTTTAGGTCATCTAACCTTTATGTTCTCACAAAATCTCTCAAATCAATGGAGTTCATAAAGCACATGTATAATTAGACTGCAAGTCACTGCTGACTTTATTTGAAAGGTCATTTATCAAATTATATTATTCATTACAAGAAATAGAAGAGTTAAACCAGAAAAACAAAATGAACAGAAAAACTCCCCCTCACATGCTAATGGGAAATGAAACTCGTGACACTGACATTTAATCAAAATGGGGAACCGTCTGACATTAAAACGCAGATATTTATGCTGATAATTGATATCTATTTTTTTCCTCTTGTTAACGTCTGGCTACTGTCGGCATGTAAATATAGGTGTTTGCTTAGTAGTCCTTAAGCAGAAGTTTATTGAGGGACAGTCCCCTCTGAGGCAAACACAGAGTTAAGCATCTAGTTTAAGATCACTATGTTGACATCTGTAGACTCTTATTGGTAGCTGAAATCGAGATTGAATTAACTAGAAAGCTAAATTATTAAAGTAAGTAAACCAGCTGACCAGCCTTAGGCCAGCAATCGTCTTGTGACATTCTGGTCAAGTACAATACATCACAATTATAAACATTTATAGAGTAAAATGACTTACCTTAATACCTTTAACGCCTGCTTTTCCAGGTTTACCTTTTGCACCAGCAGAACCCTGTAGCATTCAGAAATATAGTACCTCAGATGAGTTTCAATTTGAAATCTCAGATGGCTCTACTCTATGTGATCTGAACTGATATGATGGACTGAACCGAGTATGAAAAACTTTCGAAAAAAATGTGGAGAGAAAATGCTGGTGGTAATGCGTGTTACTGAAGATGCTATGCTCACAGTATTTCCAGGAACACCCACTCCTCCACGCGGACCTTCTAATCCAACATCACCCTGCATGACACAAATAAATTGTAATGAATTATATACACAAGATGAATGTAATTCTGGATAATCTTTTATACACATATAAAATAACACTGTATAACTCTGCAACAATAAAGATCAAGCCTTTTTCACTTGTGATTTTTGTTTTTTGGTACGAGATTATTACCTTTGATCCAGATTGGCCAGTTTCACCAGGGTCCCCTGGTAACCCGGGAAGGCCCTAAAAGGAAGAACAAGTAAAAAACATAGTAGATACTTTTTCCAGGAATTAGCTATTACACAAAATAATATAGTTAACAGTAAAGGTTTCCAAAATTCTTGGCTCACAATTGCACCAGAGAAACCAGATGCACCATCCTCTCCATCAAGCCCAGAATCACCCTAAACAGAAAGCAAGTGAGGTTAGTAAGGTGAACAGAGAAAGTCAGTTTAGCAAGTGTTTCCTGTCACCTACCTCAGGACCGGTGTCTCCCCCTCTTCCTCTCACCCCTTTGGTTCCTTTGTAACCCTAATAAAGCAACAGTCAGTTAGTTTGATCTTGTGAAATTCTGCATTGATTGTTTAACAATATAAACATTAAAATCTGATATTTTGCACATACCTCCCTTCCTTGAACCCCAGGAAACCCCTGTTTGCCTTGAAGACCCTTGGAACCCTATTAGCAAATATAAAAATACAATAATCAACTGATGAATGCATTAAACTTTAAAAGAAAGCAAACGTTACATAATTCCAAGGCATGGTAAAGCAATAATCAACCTTAGGTCCTGCAAAGCCTCCAAATCCAGGCTCTCCTGCTTCACAGTCACATTCAGTGGGTCCCTCCTGTCCTAGCTCAGCGTCCCCTCCATAAGGGACCTGTGTTATCATTGTTTTATCCTCTTTGGCGTAATCAAAAGACTCCACAGCTGTGTTGTACCGGTAAGTTTCCTCAGTGATCATGGTGACCACGGTGGCATAGGGGTCAAAGCCGGATGCTGAGTGCTCATCTTCAATGCCGCGTTTGGACTCTGCAGGATAATCGACTGAGGATGCAGATTTAAAAAAAAAACAATGAGGCGCCCTCTGATTCCTGACTGGATATACTGATATAAAAGCCACGAGTAAAAAATGTAAAAGCAAACCTAATTAATATAAAGGTTAATAATAATTTATTTTATTTTATTTTATATTAAAAAAGTATACACACATTTATATA
>JAUMHI010000058.1:15595931-15612838 GCA_032359435.1 Enteromius unitaeniatus | reverse complement strand
AGTTCAGTCGAAATAAAAATTGCTGCAACCTATTTCTTTATATTTGCTTGGCGAAATTGCTTGATTTTCATCATACAATTCACACAAATATACACAATTTATGATGTAGGCCGAAAATGAGCTTCCCCTATTTGACAGACCAGTAGCCGACACTGTTGTCGTCCTTAGTGTGAATGGGCTTTAGGCTAGTTTAGTGAACTGAATCAATTGATCAACTAACTTGTTAAAGGGATGCCACCAACCCTGATGAAAAAAAACCTTGTTTTATCCAAGAACTGTACATTTTTGCTATATGGAAAGTTTGTGAGGGCAGTGATGTATTATCATTACTGGGGAAACCACTATTTTTAATGCTCCAGAAGCGGCACCTAGTGGCAAAGAATGAATTTGTATTTTCATTCAGACCACCAACACGACAAACACCAACAAGTGGGCAGGCAATTTGCCAATGTTTCATGCTGATGTCAACATGAAACACCCTCAGATTTGTTTTTAAAAAACGCCTCATTTCAATGATGCAGAGTTGACTCTTTCTTTTAAGAGACAATAACTTTATACACGGTGCACTTTCAGATTTCAAACTTTGCTGTGTGCAAAGTTCACACAGCATGAAAGGTAATTTTCAAAAATCCATAATAGGTGCACTTTAAAGAATGATCCATTTATGACTTATATCAAGTATCAAAAATTTTGGTCTGATTTTCACATAAAGCTTGAAATATTGACTTTTATGGTGCTTTTTGTCATTTTGAAGCTTGAAAGCCTCAGTCTTCATTCACTTTCATTGTATCCAGGTTTGAAAGGACATGAGGTTGATTGAATAATGACAGAATTTTTATTTTTGAGTGATAGCCTACCATTCGCACTCTTTCCTTCGATCCATCCATCCATACATCTGCCACCTCTGTCAGGCTGTCGCTTCTCAATGTCCTCCCTCAATCACTGGAGTATTAGCATAAGTAATTACAAATTCATGTGTGCCTGCATGGGTTTCTAATTTAAAATAAATGTGTTGATCTCTTTGATTTGATTTTAGTTCAGTGCAGCCCATCTTGTACAATTAAGATAACAGGGGTTTGTGATGGGCGTCAGCAGAAGGGGGTAAATGGAATTCCCTCCCTCTTTAAGTTGTTATCTCTTTTTTGTTTTAAAGTCTTCCGAGCTTTATGAAGGCTCCAACGGCGACTCGCTCATGCTGCATATTGAAGTCTGTGTGGCTATCGCGAGGATCCACAATGAATGGGTGTTTGGAGCACGGTGCTCATGTAATTCTATTGATTTTACTTCAGAGCAAATGTGTGTGAAACACAGGGATCCATATCCACTTTAAACGCAGAATAACGCTTCACCCTGAATAAGAGCGGGATGTAAATACACAATTTAACATTGCTCTGAAACAGCCGTCGCCTCGGACTGAAATCACAGTGAAGTTGATTGTATTCAAATGAGTGTCAGAGCTGCACTTGACATGCATGCGTTCACAAAAGAGCTCTCAAGCTTACGATATAGTATGCTTTGTCAGGAAAAAAACGACTTCACAGGAGCCATTTTTCCTTCAATGCTGCAGCAAAAAAAGGAAAGAAAACGAGTAGGGAAACAGCATCTTCACTTCAACAACAGTTTCAGTAATATTAGGGGTGGGAGAAAAAAGGGATTGCATCACTATTCTCTTTTCAACGAATATTAAAAAAGCAGTTCAAAACAACTAACATCCTGTTAAAACAGATCGGTGCATTAGCGTGAAATAGACTTGCTGATGTTATGATGTTATCTGTAATAATCGAACAGCAATTACACAGAAAAAAAAAAGATAAAACTTCTTCACTGCCTTTAACTGGAAATCTTTATATACTTAACGCCCTCTCAGATAACAAAATCACTTATCGCTCGTACTGCGCTTATTTCTTCCCCTTTATTATTTTATATAATATTTTTACATTTTAAATGTCATTTAAATTTAGATTATTGTTCACACGCTATGTGACTTTTGTGATCTTTTTTGTGCCTGTATTGAACACATAATGTAAATATAAAGAGTGCACGGTGGGAAAAAAGTATGTAAACCCCTTGCTATTGATTTTTCAAAGGCTAACTGAAGTAATGAGCAAGTCACTGAGATGATATTAGAGACGTTGTTCAGAGCCGCCCTTACATTTACAGTATAGGTACAATATTGAGTATTCAATATGTCATTTCCACCATTATTATTATTCACTATGTTGAAGCTGATTTATGTCTGTCTTTATATGAAGCAGTGGGATTGCCACTCAATACCCAGCAGACTGCAAGTTTCCTTCAGCCGTGACAAGTCAAATAAAATTGTAGGATTACAAAAGGGAACATTTTCAAGGGCTAAGAAACAATGTGGGGAAAATGGAGAAAAGTTAAAGTTAGAAAGAGCAAACTAGAGAGAAAAAGACAGAGAGAGTGGGGTAAAACATTTCAGAGAAGCCCAGGGGTAGCTGTTGTTCAACACCTTGTAAGAAGATAGTCCCATGCCCATGGCTTTACCCGTAGCTCCCTATTTTGCATGAATTAGGTTGTCAAGGCCTGGAAGAGGCAATCCGATTCTGTTCATCATTCTGAGATTATTTCCAGTTGTCTCTGAAAGCAAGCCACAGGCAGGAGCGTTTGAAAGAGTTGCTTATTAAACCTGCACCAAAGGGGAGGAGCTCAAAGGCAGGAGCAGACTCTTTTTTGAATGGCTCTTCTGACAACGTAATTTGCATTCTGTAATTAACTGTCTCTCCTGGCCCCCCACCCCTTTCTTCTCCAACGTTCTTGTACTCCCCCCTCTGAACCAGAGGTTAGAGCATGACAGTTCCAAGTCTGTGAATTAGGTCTGTGTTGCCCCGGTAACAGGTCTTTATCAAAGACCAACACACTGAAGTAGGAGGAAAGCTGATGTCTAAAACGAAGAGTTTTTTTCTCCTGCTTACTATTTCCTTCTTCGCTCTTTTTGTGTGTGTTTTCCGTGTGCATGCAGCACTGCTTTGAGAAGCGCAGATATAAGCAATACAATAGAATCAGAAATTAGAAAATCTTGTGACTGTGGACAAAATGAAAAATTTAAATATTAAAACTTAAAATATGTGTGTTCTATATATGTGTGTATGTATACATATCTATATTAGTGCTGTCAAATGATTAATCATGATTAATCCAAAATATCCCAAATAAATGTTTTTGTTTTTATGTAATATATGAGTGTGTATGGTGTATAATTATTATGTATATATAAATAGGAACACATACATGAATATATTAAAGAAATATTTATATGATATAAAACATAACAAAATATAATAATATAAATGTATACCTTTATACACATGTAAATACTTTCAAAATATATATTCAATGTGTGTATTTATATACACATGCACATATAATTCAACCAAAACTTTTGAGAAGAAGAAAATAAATGAATAAAAACTTCCCTGGGAACAGGCTTAAGGCTTGTCCTAGTAAATCTGAGCTGTTTAAACTGAAAGAAACTGATCTTAAAGGAACACTTCATTTCTTTAAAAAAAAGGCTCATTCTCCAACTCCCCCAGAGTTAAAAAGGTGAGTTTTACCAATTTTGAATCCATTCAGCCGATCACCGGGTCTGGCGATAGCATTTTTAGCATAGATCATTGAATCTGATTAGACCAGAAGCATCACGTTTAAAAAGGACCAAAGAGTTTCAATATTTTTCTCATTTTAAACATGACTCTGTAGTTACATCGTGTACTAGGTCCGACAAAAAATGAAAAGTTGAGGTTTTCTAGGCCGATACGACTAGAAACTATACTCTCATTCCGGCGTAATAATCAAGAAAGTTTGCTGCCGTACCATGGCGGCAGCAGGTGCAGTGATATCACGCAGCACCTGTCATCTATTTTAAGACACAATAATATTATAATAATATAGTGTATAACACAGAGCCCATATAATGATACAGTGAGCAACAGGACTAATATGGTAACATAATATCACTACATTTATGTTTTTTATTTTAATACATTTTTGGTATTTCATAGCTACCTAACAAAGTTTCAAAGGGCCCTTTTACTCCAAAAATGTATGTGATAGATTCAGAGATTCTTTCCACCTATATAAATCTCCAGGGTTTTTAAAATACATTAAATGTTAGATTAAACATCCCAAATTCAATCTTCTGTCACTGTGCACAACAACCTCAGGGATCAGGAAAATTTCATGCTGTACTCTGATGCTGTTTGTTGCCATTTAGTTTTTGGAAAGAAAATAAAATCAAACCCTCCGGGGCCTTAAGCTGTGAAAACAGCAAGCGAAGCTAATATTTAGACAGGGGAGCGTATAATCGTTAACATTCAGCCTTCGTTCACCACATAACTGCTTGCTCCCCGTCTGCACTTGTGGCTTCCCGAGGTAGTCAATCTGCTCACCACCACTGAAATCGATAGACGTGAGAGTAGAAAAGTATGAACGGAGTGGCAAGATCTGCAGCTATTGTCCTCTTTAACCTGTTCCCTTTACTGTGAGAACTACTAGGGGCCATTATAAAATGTTCAGAGTAATAGATATTGAACTAGCATTCCAAATGGCTGAGCAAAAGGTAATCAAAGCATTCAGTAATTACAGAGTCTTCTCTAGTCCTCCCCAAAAAGACTCCATTATGTTCTTGTTCTCCTGATAATAATGAAACAGGTGTTCGCCTATGTGTGGGTGTGTGTGTGTGTGTGAAATGTAAAGTCAAAGGACACAATTACATAGGAATTGCTAGCGAGGCCTATTTGCTTTCACTTTGAGAGCCAGATAATGGTAAAAGTCTTTTCAGTGTTTTCTTAGAAGAAACAAAGCAAGCTTAAAAAAGCGGTTCCTTATTAAGTATAGCACAGAAAACTGATATCATGATACGAACAAATTATTTTGCATCAAAAGTGAAAAGTTCGTAAAGATTCGAAACAAAGCAGTTGAATCTTTGTGGTTTCAGATGGACAGATTTAGATTTGGCTGGTCTCCATTTCACATGCAGTATGTCTTCCAACTAGATTTGTTTATTTTATTACTTGAAGCTAATCCTAATAAATTAATAAACCTCTGCTGGTTTCAACCTCTTTTATAATGTTTGTTTTAAAGCAAATGTTATGTCGTTGCTAAATTGGTCCATTGTATGTCTGAGGGCTGAATATTATTTCTTTATATCTCAGGGGAGCTGCTTTTGTGGCACGTAAGTGTCGCATTGGAATTCTGCTCAGGACCAGACCAGTGTCTGACTGTCATCCCTAATATGGATGGTGCCAATTAGACCACAGCTACAGAGCCTCACACTCTATCACATAGTCTCTTATATACAATCCACTTTAAACATTTAGCCCGCTACACACTCATTAATCCAACCCAAAGTTTTGTGCATCACAAGCCACAGATCATCTCAAAAACAATTCTTTATATAGTATGTTAATATATATGTCTTTGTGTAGTCTGTCTCTGTGTAGTTTTGCTTTCTTTTCATGTATCCACATTTGCCCTTATTTGGTTGTTCCTGTCTGTTGACTAGTTATTTGTGATTTTACTGCCAGCCGTGTTCCCCATGTGTTCTGAGTTTTCCCTAATGTTGTCCTGTTGGTCGGTTATTAAGGTTATGTTGTGTTTAGTTCATGTCGATTATCTGCCTTTTATTTTATTAAAGTTAATGTTCACCAGCCGCTTTCGTCTTTGCCTGAGTGCTTCCTACACGAGCCTGACAGGTATACACACATTAAAAAAAAATAAAATAAAATAAATAATCCCTCTGTTATTTTCAGCAAGATTGTAAAAAAAGTGCATCTGAAATATTACTACCTTAATGTTAAAATGTAATTTTATTCCTGTGATAGCAAAAAGAATATTTCATTCTTCAGTGCACAATGAACCTTCAGAAAACATATATGTGTATATATCTCTTATATTATTATCAATGATGATGATGTGCAGCTTAAAATTGATACATTTCAACAAAGAAAGCTGATTCTATCACAGCATCCTATTAGCAAAATATACCTTTAAGCTGTTGATTTCTAGTTTTCTGGGCACGGTGTTTGTCTTTGAGCTCATGCACAGATTTTTCTCCATCCACTATTCCTCTTGTTGAGACTTTTGCTGGCAGCTATTAGAAGTCTGGGTGAGAAAGGTATGGCTTCTTTCAAGCTCTGTAGGGAAAACCAAACAAAACAAAACAGTATTTAGTCAAACACATGCAGTGCACCTATCTTCAAACATGCACACTGACCATTTCAGACATGTTTGTTTTTGGAGTTCAAACATTTGAGAAAAATTAAAGCGGAATAAATGACAGTATTCAGATGTAAAATGCCTGGTGCTTTCTCTCTCTTCCTGGTGCTTAATTAGTTTAAGCCCTGGTTAGAATAATTGTGCATAAGCCAAAACAAAAGAAAATTATCCTGTCTGATACTCTCCAAATTATAAACACAACACTCAGAGCAAGTTTCACTTAAAATTGCCTCCTGATACATCACCAGTAACCACGAGTCGATTTATAACAAACCTTGCATTCTACCACTATTTTAAAACACTGCATGCTTCCTTTATATTTTTCCTTTTAAACTGGCCCTTAAAGTGCTGTCACAATTTGTACTTGACATGACTCCAGACCATCAATTAGCATCATGTGTTGTGAAAAAGGTTACACTTAATTTTAATGTCTCCTTGTTACAGTGTAATTATACATTCAGTGGTTACCCTTTATTTTGATAGTCCCCTATTGACATTCTAGTACATATAAGTATCTCTGTAATGTCAATTTATTCTCATTTATTTGCAACTCAAATCAGAGTGGACTGTTAGGTTTAGGGTTAGTAGGGTAAGTTTCTCATAGGCAGCATTGTGTGTTGTGGACCCATCAAAATAAATAGTTTGAAGATATTAAGGAGACAATATATGAATAGTCTATAATATATAAAGTTACTTACAGTTAATAGAACGTCTAAAGTGGATTATACTGTTCTGATGAAGAAACAAACTCAAATAATTTTTGAGTAAATTATTAGCAAACTTTCATTTTGGATGAACTATTCCTTTAATAAACAACAACGTTGGAAAGAATACAAAATAACTGACTGGCATAAAGCACATTCCTCTCACCCAGCATAAAAAGTATTTCTTCTCTGGAAGTAACCACAAACAAGTATTCTGGTATCATCCACACAACACAACATGCACATAACTCTACCCTCGTCTCTCCTCATCTTCTTACATTCACTCCATCAAAGCTATCCTCCGAGCAGTTGAGGTGGGTACAAAGAGAACTTCAAACTTGAAAATCCAACAACAACATCAACAAAAAAAGCAATTTCCCAATTTGTTTTATTTATGTGACACGCGCTTTCCAGCAGAGAACTTATCTGCAGGCGTCAGGAGGCCTGCGAGTGGAGGAGCACCTAATCCCAAACAGAACGCCTCTGCTAATCTTAAATGGGATGGAAATCCTGGAGATCCTGAATAACTCAACACGGGCCACTCATGTAACTATGGACGAAGCAGGAAACAATCATTTGACAAATGTGATAACACTAACAATAGCGATTTGGCAGCTGAAACTGCGAAATTTGTCTGTTGCAGAGTCACAAAACTGAATCTAATTTTTAAGTTCCAATCCAATAAGCTTGGATCTAATTAAATGTGGATTTATGATGCCACTTTAATTAGTCTATATTATATTTTGAACAATGCCATCTTTAATTTTGCAAACTGCCATCAGACTTGGATAGGTTTTTAGATTTTCAGTGATTATCTTATAATGAGTTCTGCATTGATGTCTTCATATGGTCTGATGACATTTCCTCTTTGGTTTAATGCCACTATGTGATGTCCATTCGACAATTATTTGCCTTAAAACCAAATCTATTAGCATTAAACCTACAGGGTTAGAATACCAAGTAGAAAGCAATGTAGAGAACTCGTTTTGTATTTCTTAATTTCTATATATACTTATAAAGATTTTTTTGTATGGATTTTTAATAGATTTTAAATATATATATATATATATATATATATATATAAACATTTATAGAATTTTAATTTTGTACTTATTTATATAGATTTTTTGTATGGATTTTTTACAAATATATTTTTTATAGAATTATTTTGTAGATACATGTTACTGTTCAAACATTTGGAAGAAAATATTGATCTTTTACATATTTTACACAAAATAAAAAAACATCTAGTCTGTTTAAACCTAAGATCCCTATATATACACTAAATACTTTCCACAAAAAAACAAACAAACAAACAAAAAAACAACAAAACAGCACAACCTTTTCCAACTGTGAAATAAGAAGACATTTATTTTAAGCTCATAAAATCACATGAACAAACAGCATTATAAAACATATTAAGAACAGAAAATATGTATATGTATAATACATATTTGTATTTATTAATATTTATATTTATATATTATATAGGATTGAAGAAAATCATATTGACTGCACTAGCAGTACATCTCAATATGTGCAGTAACCACTAGGCCACAGCTCTAACAGCTAATTGGCTTTTATTACTCACTTCTACACTAAATTCTTCTAGTTCAAAGCAATAAAATGTATTTGCACATCTCCATCTTCTTTCTCACTTCCAAACTAATTTGAGCTGTGCTTGCAGATCAACACAAAGTTCAGAACAATATAGAACCTGGATAGAAACTTTCCAAAAAGAAAGAGCACTCCACAAAGTTAAACCGTAGCAAGACTGTCCATGATTCTGTCACATTCAGTGACTGCCTGAGGAACAAAGAGGAGGAGGAGACGTTGAAGTGTCAAATGAGGGCAAAAGGAGGTAAGGTGAAAGAGCGGGACAAGGAGTGAGGATATGAGGTGCAGTTTAAATGAGAGATCAAAAGCTGGCAATCTGTCTGGCTGTGCTGACTGTGACTTGCGAAGAAGGGTCAGGAAGTTGTCATATACCTCTTCAGACAGATCTTCCTGAGCAAATGTTTCCAGGTTCAGTACAAGCTAAACTAAAATGACAGCATGATTACAACAGAAAATAATTTCAACTTTCAACCCCTTACATTTAATTAAATGGTGGAAGCATTCAGTAACTCTTTTAGCAAGTTACATCAATCCACCAGTAGGTGGAGACTGCCTTTATTTAGTAAAAGAAGCAATTACATTAATGTTAATTACATTACATTGAAATTTCAAAGAAAGAAAAAAAGAAAAAAAAAATCCAGCAGTTACAAGTGCAATTTCTCAAATGAGACAGACTCAGTGAAGGGCATGGCCTTTTAACACGAGTCACACCGATTAAGTGCATAATTTAATCATTTTTCTGATTCAGTCAAAACACTATATTTAATCGAGAATGAAATAAGTGGCTCTTATATATTCAGGATCAGGAACGCCTGATTTCTGTTGGCGAGGAAAAACCCTGATAAGTTCAAGGTATCAGATATTAAACTTGTTAATTGAAATGAAAATAACAAATAAACTTATCACATCAGAGCATGTGCTGCTAATCAGGTCACAACTCCAACCTAATGTAAAAATGATCTGCCTGTTGATGATATACAGTATTTACTTTCTTGTTTTATTTTCTCATTTTTTTAAGCAAACAGTTTTTGCACACTTGGTTGATGCCAAAAAAGGCATATGTTGCAGGTGGCATGGTCCAAATGTTTCTCTGTACCTCAGCCAATCTCAGTACGATGAGCTGCTACATTGGACGTTCTCCTTAAACAACATTCTTTCCAGATAAATCTGCAGGACTTCCGTTAAAGGTGTGATCATGTCTTAAAACTTTCCTGCCTCCAGGCAAAAAAGAGGGGGAAGAGCATAAGTGAGGCAGACACTGAGATAATCTAAAGTGCAGGTAATCACAGAGCCGCTTTGATCATTCTTCGAGTGTTGTTGAATAGTAGATGTAACTCACCGCGAGGACACTATTCTGATGTGGAGACCTCAAGTGACTTTCAGCTCCTCTTTTTCTGAGGTTAGCTTCACAAGTTCACTGCCTTCCTTGAAAGAGGTGTAGATAGCTATCAATAGAGAGAAATGCCTTTGTGTGTGTGTGTGTGTGTGTATATATATATATATATATATATAAAGGTACAGTTCTAGCATCTAGCAACAGGGTAGTAATAATGTAATATTACCATGAACTGTATAGACCCAAAATATGCATACGTTTCTTCATTGCAAAAGATTTGGAGAAAACTTTACATCAAAAGCATTACATCACTAGCTCACCAGTGGATTCTCTGCAGTGAATGGGTGCCGTCAGGCTTTCAAATAAAAAATCATTGCAATACTGTAATCCACACAAGCTCAGTGATGTGAAAAGCTGTGTGTTTGCAATAAGCAAATCCATCAAGATGTTTTTAACTTCAAACTGTCATCTCATTTGAATCAAGAGAGAAATATGTTTTCATCAAGCACCTTTTACAAAAAAAAACAGTTCAAAATAAATATACTGGAGAATTTTTATGTGAGATGGACTTTTCCACTGGAAGAGGCATTATTATGGACTAAAGCAAAGGTTTAAGTTATTATACTTATTATACTTAACTATTTATTTTCCAAACCCCTCCTTTGCGTGACATTAAACTGCATGATTGGTCTCATTTTCATTTAATCTCACCTGCAATGCCAGAAAAAGCAGTGTTTGGGAGCGCAGTGCTGCTTTGTGTACATCATTACTGGGAAAACCACAATTTTACCGCTTCAAAAGCAGCACCTAGTGGCAAAGAAAGAATTTGCATTTTTATTCAGACCAACCTCAAAAGACCAACAATTGGACGGGAAATATGCTAATATTTAATTTTGACATCAACATGAAACTTCTTGAGATTCCATAACAACTATTTATTTTGAGAGATGGTAACTTTATAAACGGTGCACTTTCAAATAAAAAAAAATAATTACAGGTTGTTTTTATTCACGTAGAGCTGTGTTGCATAATCCATAATAGAAGCACTTTAATTGATGGATTATTAATGCTTTTACCAAATTGTTTATTTTGAGGGCGTCTCAATTTTCAGGAAATTTTCATTTTTGGGGAAACTTTAAATAGGGACTTTAAATAGCCCAAATGCAACTATAGTTTTCTTTCTTTATACTTTTAATAATTAATTTCCTGTTCAGAATACTAATATACTGATGATTTTGCTGATTTACCAGTACTTTACATTATTTCTTAATTTAATAATAAAATGTTACATGTGCGTACACCAAAGCAATGGCAGGTATGACTTTTTTGAAAATATGGTATATGCAAATCAGGTAAAGATTTAGACACACTCACAAGATCGTTCTAAAAAGAATCACAGATAATTTAATTTCAGAACATTAGCTCCTGGTTAAACTAGGTTGCAGGTTGGTTAGCGAATTGGATTTTTGCATTGAAATAATGCATGCAGAAGTGGTTCAGTAAATTTATCCTTCGATTGGTCAGAGATCAAAATGACCTAGTTATCTCTACCCCAGTTATTATGTGTGTGTGTGTGTGAAAGAATAACCTTTCAGTATCACATGAGCTTGGACACGGTTTAAATGCCTCTCTACCCTTTGGGTCCCCTCCTTTTGACTTGTCTTTAAATACACAACCAACAGTAGAGGGCACCAGTGATCTTTTGAAGCATTGTCCACTGGAACAAACTGGCTGGCACTAACGCTGCAAATATCATCTCCTATTTGTGTGTGTGTGCGCATGGGTGTTTGTTTTTGTAAACATTTGATGTTTAGATTTCTGTGAGATTTGTTCTCGCAGCGTTTGCACAGATCATGTTTTTGGGTGCACCTGTGACAAATGCATGCGTAGCAGTATCTAAGCACACGTGTTTACATAAATGTATGTGGGTGTTTCTTAAACCTAGAGCACTTTTATGTCCCAGGGGTTGATTTTACACAATTTGTTTCCCACCACAACAAATTGTTCTACTCTTGATAAAGTGTTTTTTGTTCTTCTATGTGTATTGTTTACCAAAGAAACTAAGAGCACCTTGAGGTCAAGAAACGTAAAAACTTTTTTAAAGTAAAAAAGAAAGCTTAAGATAAATATATTTTTATATTGAATTTTTATTGTGCATCAAGTTTTAATTTAGTTGAATAGATAGATAGATAGATAGATAGATAGATAGATAGATAGATAGAGGAGATGGCAGAAAGCCGAAGAACCAGGCAGACGAGGATCCGGAGGGCCACGGCAGAGCAGGAACGAGAGAGGACCAAGGCGGAGCCGGAGGGAGGGAGGAGCCTGACAGAGCCGGAGGGACGGAAGGACGAGGCGCAGCCGAAGGAGTCCAGAGGCGATAGATGGTCGACAATCAACTCAGGCGAAGCTGGAGGGTCGATCGAGCCCAGTAGAGCTGGTGGACCGAAGGGCACCGCAGGAGAGAAGGGAGCTAGGGCCCATGGAGAAGCCGACGGGTCCATGGGACGAGGCAGAGTTCTGGTTTCGGAGGCCGGAGGTAAGACCGAGGGACGCCCTGGATCTGTTGGTTCCAGTGGGTGGGCGGTTGGGAATCCCCGAGACCCCCTTCTTGTAGTGGTCTCTGGCTGTGGCTCGTGCAGCTTGAACTCTGATTGTGGCTCCGGTGACGTGAACACTGGCGGTGGCTCTGGCAGTGGTAGCTTAAACTCTGATGGTGGCAGTGGCTTTGGTTCTGGCATTGACAACGTGAACTGTGGCTCCAGTAACGTGGACTGTGGCTTTAGCAGTACAGCAGACTCTGGAGGGCGCTCCTGCAGCGCAGCAGACTCGGGCTGTGGCTGTGGCTTTGCAAGCGTGAACTCGGGCCACAACAAAAAAAAAAAAAACTCATCTCGTTTAAATCAGGAAAAAAATATTCCCCAATCAAGCATTGATTCCAAGTTCAAAACAGTTCAAAAAACAAATATGTCGGAGGATTTTGATGCGAGAGAACAGAAAATGTTTTTTTCCTTTTTTTGCATTATTATGGATAATGAACTCGTATTTTGGCCAAAAGCAAAGGTTTAAAGTTATATAATAAAACATTTTTTACAAACACAGCTTACAATCACAAAATGTAAATTGATGCATTCAAATAATTTGAATTATTGTGACATTTACAGCTGTTTAGACTCTCATTCAGACGGCACCCATTCACTGCAGAAGACACATTGGTGAGCAAACGATGCTATGCTAAATCCCTTCAAATTTGTTCTGATGAACAAACAAACTCATTTTCATTTTGGACAGCCTAAGGGAGAAGACTGCATTTCTAGCATTTTCATTTTCGAGTGAACTATGCCTTTAAACTTGTGAGACTGTGAAAGTGTGTTTATGAGAGGGCAAAGGGCCAAAGCGGCCATAGTTGAAGAAACACCCATTACACACCACATAAACAACCACAACTGCAGTAAAAGTTCTTATCTTGCTGTGCTCATTTCTATCACAAATTGTGAGCTGACCGGGGGTCTACAGCAAACCTCCTAGAGCTCCATTAGTCTGGCCACCAGCCCTCTGGAAAATTCTGTATCTATGCATCTCCCATTTCCCTCCTCCTCGGGGGTTTTCACTTCTTATCTCAATGAAATACATTAAAAGGAAGATTAATGTGGGAGACCTTTTAGAAGACTCAAGAACTTGCAGGAGGGTGAGTCCTGGGAACCCTACCACAGGAGCAGCAGATGCTCAAAGCATAAAGAGACTGACCATAAATTCATTGGTTTTCGTCTATGTGCGATCACAAGGTTGTAACTTGTAACCTTTAAAAAGCCTCTGCGCTTTATGAATTATTCAGAATTGAGTGCTTTCCCCTTTATGAAAGAATTAACCGTGTCTAATACTGAATGTACAAGGCTATAATGCAATAAACAAGACAGGACAATCCCCCCATAATAGGTAAATAGTCATTTGCAAGGCTTCCACGCAAAACATACTGGTGTTGCAAAAGGGAAGATAAATTCTCACCTTCACTTGACTTCTGGAGTTTATGTAGCAATTTATCAAGAATTAACAGCCATGAATTATGAAATCTTATTATCTATAAAATACATAGAATATTCATTGTTCCTAAACTTTGTTTATTTATTTTTTTATATATTATTTTCTTCTCAGATATTATCCTTTATGGAAATTTTTGAATAAAAAAAATAAAATAAAATCTATTAATAAATATTAAACATTCATTATCATTATTACCTAGAAATTGGGAAAATATAGTGCTCTTATTTAAAAAAAGAAAGAAAATGCTTTAGAAATGTCAAACAGTGGTAATTGTGGTAAGTGGTAAAAACTGATTGTCAAAGTACATATATATATATATATAAACACATTTAAGAATTTAAGCATTATAATTAATATACAATAAAATATTTGTAATTATATTATATTATAATATAATTATAATATAATATAATTAGTTAAACTTAACAGTGACATTATTGTTTATCTAATTATTTAAGTAAGCATTAATTGAAGGTAGTCTATATTTATGAAATGTGCATGCATAATAAAATATACAAATATTTGCCCGTTTATTGTTACATTTGAAACCTAGATCAGGAATGAATGAATGAATAAATGAACGAGTAAGTGAATAAACAAACAAATGAATGATTGAATAAGTAAGTATTGAATAAGAATGATTGAGTGAGTGAATGAATAATATGAAATCCAGGTTTAATGCAAAGGTCTAGCTCTGTGAATCAACTAATCTTGTAAACATGAAGAATTAGAAGCATGAAAATAATATCATTCTATGTTAGAAATTCACAAAGAGTAAATAAATCACAACAATACAAAAATAAATAAATAAATCAGTGCAACTGCATTAATACAGTGAATGGAAAACAGATTAATAGCTCTGTCAAACATGTATTGAGTAGATGTTTGCTTCTCAATTGATTTTGGTCATAGCTCAGCCAGAGTAAAAAATAAAAATAAAAAAATAACAAACACAACAGTCTTTTACCACCAGACCACTGAGAAAAACTTTCATGCTCTGTCTTTCTCTTTTCTCTGTCCTGTTGCACAGTGGTAGAGTAATTGACCATCGGAAAACCTTGGCTCTCAGAGTCAGAGGATAATATATCAGTCAATAACCCTGAAGAAACCATTAAAGCAGGAGAATGTTAGCCAATCTCAGGGAAGAAAAACAAAGTTCAAGCCTCTGTAATCTTCTCTTTAAAATGATCAATAAATCAAATTAAAGTTTAGGGTGTGTGAGGAAGCTAAATAAATCCTTGTAGCCACCTGCAACTTTAACGCCTGCAAAACCTGACATTTGACACGGGTGTTCATAAACACATCCTAACATACAGTACATATAGCTCACCAGAAGACCTGCATTACAAGCATTGCAGAATTAGGCCTGTCACGTTCATAATTCATAACCGCACATTCCCAGCTTCATTAATATGATATCGGAGCAAGCGTTGACAAATAGCTCACTCGATTTTACGCAGGTGTAGAAACAGGTGCCCTGTCTGGGACTGGCTGAGCTGACCACCAAACATTTCCCCTTCTGCTTCCATAAGGTGTCCCATCATAAATTACTCATGACATCATATCCTGCGCACATGATGGCTGCACGAATGCAGAGTAGCTTTCCTTGTTAACACCGAAGCAAAGAACTCTAAATCTTTCATTGGCCTTGAATTATTAAAAAAAAAAAAAGCAGAGTAAATGAACAAATTCAAAGAAGGAATGCGCCTGCTAAAGCAAGTCACATCTCGCAACTTTTTTTTTTTTTTGTTTTCTGTGGCAAAGCAGAGGTCGTAGGTCAGTGGAGGCGGTTGGCGATGCATTGTGGGAGCTGTGGTGTGACCATGGTATGAATGTTTGAGGTTTAGCGGCTACGGCGTCTCACCATAAACATAATTATCTCATTATCTACTCCCCATCCGCGCATATCACCGTTACACACATGCAGACACACTTGTTTCAATGATTTTGTGTGGGGTGTAATAGAGTTTTCTCATTAGGGGGAGTTGTGGGAGTATTTTTGGTGTATAATGATATGAAGAGGAAGGTCATTTTTCCTCCAGCAGACTGAAACGTCAGGCACCAGTATTCAGTCAGTCAGCTTTCTGATGAAATTAATGCCGCTCTTCACCCATCTTCTCCCTCTAAGCAGATTACAGCACTTCAGGGACATTATTTGCACTGTTTATCACTTCACACACCAATTGAAATGAAGTGGAATCTATGGCAGAGAGAATCTTTGAAGAAATCAAGCTGTAGTTTGCATAATGTTATTAGGACGCCATCCTCAGGTGAACATTTGAATATAGGGGCTACTATACAAAAAGAAATCAGAATATTACATATATAAATAGGGCTGGATTTATGCACAGGCATTCTAGGCACGTGCCTATGCTTGCTCGTCCAGGGGAGCCTAACACGATGAAGAGATATGTAATATGGGATAGCTACAACAGTAAAAGAACCAAAACAACCAGAAGATATTGAGTAAATAAATATAACGTACAACAGGCTAAATGATCGACTATTTCCATGTCTTCCATATTTTTTATATATGGAAATCACTTTCTTTCTCCCTCTCTCTTTCACAGTCATACAGTACAAACACGCACTCGCGTGCACATGGAGAAATTTGTTGTCAGTGCTGCACTGCCCGCAAATTTATCAATAAAATAGTTTTGCGGCTGAAAAGTTACATGACATTTCTCAGTAGTAAGGTTTTGACCCTCTCTCTAATAACTGCTTTAGCCTGCATAATCATGTCTTAAACCTCTTTTAGTAGCTCTAAAATAATGTTTTGGAATTTCTACCTGAAAAAAACGGTGTGCAAAAAACATTTACTAGTTCAACACACACAGGTTTTCAGGATAGAAACATGTCAAATGTCTTTTTGTCTATTTGTTTGCTTGAAGGTGTCATGATCAGCTGGATGTGCCAGCCTGCTTGGCAATCCAGCTCCCTGCAAGCTGTGTGTTTGTTTTGTGTCTGTT
>JAUMHI010000058.1:15564720-15581284 GCA_032359435.1 Enteromius unitaeniatus | reverse complement strand
AGAAGGTTTACCTTAAGCAACATCCTAAGGTATAGTTCGGTGAACACACGTAGGAAAGGTATAACTGTAGTTAAGGTGTACCTTTTAAGTCTTCGTAGCATGCTAAGGGACAACGTTATCGGAGAACGCAGCCATGTACTGTACATATGTGAGGAGTATTTACAGGGAAATCTGTTAAGTTGTGTTAGGAGAACTGCTGTGCTTGTTTGTGTCTAATCCAATGAGGTAAGAAGAACTTTGTGACTGGTCTCCTTCTGAGAAACACCTCCTGTGGAGTTCGGCTCAATAACAAGCACCTAACTATTCAAGTATTGGACAGATTAAACCAGAGGACACACACATCAAATAATACAAAAAACAAACAAATAAAACCAATATCGGACACTGATGTGAATATAGATGCACTACATGTTTCACATGCAAAAGATATTTTGAGGAATGTTGGTATCCAAACAGATGATGGTACCCATTGACTTCCACAATATTTTAATTTTTGCATAATATGAAAGTCCAACTGCTTGGTTACACACATTCTACCAATTTTTTTTCCTTTGGGTTCAGCAGAAGAAACTCACACAGGCTTCAAACAACTTGAGGGTGAGTACATTTTATTCTTCTTTTTAAGTATATAGTCTTATTTTGGTCTTAGTCTCTCTATGTGTGTGTGTGTGTGTGTGTGTGAATCAGCTTTAATGCACCTGTCAAATTTATGAAAGCACTCAAATGTCAAAAGATTCATGAAAAGATTAATGGCAAAAAGAAGTATACAAAATACTGCCTATTATTTAAATTAAATTTTTAAAAGGAGTAAAAAAGGTGAAAATCAGAATTCGGCATAAAAAAATATATCTTCAGAAGTATTCATACATGCGAATCTGGCTGTGAATTAAACAAACAGCTCTTACCTGTCTTAGGGGAAGAAAAAATGTCTTTGTATCAGTCTTTCTGGTATAGTACAAGACTTCTTCACCTAATAAATGTTTTTAGTTTTTTGCAACAAAAATGCAACAAAATGCTAATTATATTTTGTAAGAAAGTGTTATGTCCTAAAGCAAGAATCAGAACCTCAAATGAAGTTTTGCATTTCGTTCAACAAATACGATGCATCTTACTTCTATACTATACTTGTATTCTATACTTCTGCTGCCCTCTTACCAAATAATGAGCAGCTTGCTTGACTTGAATAACAGGTAAAAAAATCCCCTTGATCCAAAAACCTGAAATTGAGTACATATTTTCACCCAAAACACCTTGCCATGCCTTGCAGCAACATTCCAGAAACCACAAATGAAATACTATTCAAACCTATTTTTGAATGGAAATACAGCACTCTTATCTGAGATAATGCTACCACTAACTTAAAATAAATATTGCAAACCACAAATCATCTGTAATCCCAAATTCTGCATTGTACATTGAGTCCCATGTTAACGAGGCTGACACGAAAACTTCCCACCAGTCCCTCCTAGAGCATTTGGCTCCACTAATACTGTCATTTGTCCTTCATCCCGCCGACCGTCAACTGCAGAGTAATTACATTTTAAACGATTCTGCACACAACTGCTGAGGCATTACGTTTTTTAATTCGCACAAATCGCACAGAGAACAAAAATCTAATAGGAGAAGGGGGATAAGAAACGTTCATTCCGTGTTCCATTCCCTGATAAATGCACACAAGTTATCCGCGCCTCTGGTGTCCATTTATAACATTTCAAATATTTATTTATTTTGGCAACTCTGCATAATCATTTTGGCTATAGGTAATATCAGGAAAAAGTCAGAGTTCCGCTGAATGCATTATTCATAAAGGAATGCAGAGGGAACAGGATTTACAAGATAGAAAAGAAATTTACCAGAGTCATCTCTCTCTTTATCATGCACAAAAGCCTCTCGGACAAGGAGAAAAAAGGCCACTAGATAGAACTGAATGTGTGTAATGAGCAAAATTATGGGAGGATGAAGTAATGGAGATTAATAACTCGCTATAGACTATTCATTTGCCTCTGAAGCCAAGTCATGCACCTTGTACTTAAAAATAACCTTCCACCGTCTGCCTCTTGGGCCAGATTTACTTGCAGGGACTTAAACTTAGTCGACTAGCAACCCCCTTTATAGCCTCACACGTAGAGCAATTATTCTAATACCATTTAATCAGGATGTAATTGTATAGGACCCTAAGAAGAGGAAAAGGCCAATCATTATCAAGTGACGTTTTCCGCTGTGAATTATTTTCTCATTTTTTATCCTGCACTCTTGACCACTGTGTCTCACTCACATGGGCTCATTTGGAGGGTAGGGTGCAGAGCTGTAGATCAGAGATAATTGACTTCATTAAAGCGTGGCTCACACTGCGCCAGAATGATTCCCGTATTCCCGTATAAGAGATTATGAACTTCATAAGTTAATATGTTTCGATAATAGGATAATGCTTGCCCGTTCGCCACCTAAAAGATGGGGTTCAGTTGTAAAATGGATGTAGGTGTTTGCACATGTGTGTTAAAGGGTACATCAGATGCTAAATTCACTTTTACATGGTGTTTGCATATAAATGTGTCTCAGTGTGTGGACACAACCACCCTACAATTATAAAAATTTATTTACTCCTCCAATCTCCAAAAAAACCAACAGTCAAAATTCGCAAGCATTTTTTCCTCAAGATTTGTATTTTTTTTTTTGCATAGTATGATGTGATAGTGCTAAGGCCCCGCCCATGACCACTGACAGACTTATTGAAATGACGTATTAGCATATTTCTGCCCTCAGTCAATTGTATCATGTTGTGTTTCAGCAGCTGTAGTGACAACAAAAACAGATGTTTTGTATCTAGATGTAAAAGTAAAAACAGAAGTCTTTATTTTCTTAAGACATCATAGCCACAGATGTCTTTTTGAACATTTTTTTTATTGATTTTTAAAAAAAATCAAGAGAGGGGCGCGGTGAGCAGTAGCTCATTAGCATTTAAAGAGATATGCACCAAAATTGCTTGCTGTCAACAGAACTGTTTTAAATAGATTTTTCCTGATTTATAAGTTTATAATAATATAGATTTAATAATATAGAATTATTATTTTGTGATATTTGTATTAAGTGAAAGTGGATATTTAGAGTCTTTTGAATGTTTTTGTTAAAACCATATTTAGTTAAAAGTGTAAAGAGTTTGTTTTTATTTTTGTTATATCCTAACAAATGATTTTTTTTGTTCAAATTTTACACGTCGAATCCTAAGTTCCCTATGGAAATGCTGGAGAATAAAATGAATATAAATTGCATTAGATTTACTCTATATTCTGTTTGTTCTTTTTAAACAAGATGTTTATAGTTTCAACTTTAATTGTTTTACCACTGAATGTATCATGTCAAATCATCAGATTTTTCGTAGACATACTGTGGATGATGTAAGAAAAAGCATTTTTGAAATCTAAAAGTGGTACATTTGGTGCACATTGCTACAAGTGGTTTTTCTTTATTCATAGATGTGATGTATTTTTGGTTACTCAAATTTAACCATTTAGTGGACCATTTGTCATTTAAATGACTCACAGAAACATTTCAAATCTGGGCAAAACAAGATATTCAAAAGTGACAGCTCATGTAGAGTATTTCCACTACCGGAACTTTTTTCTCTTTCACAGAGAGGTTTCACCTGGGATCTGAACTTCTGAACACCTGTTCAAACACCTTCAACCCTCGGGGCAAGCCTCCAGCGACCCTCTGCTTCACTTTAGCCATAAAGCAGCATGATCGAGCAGAGACTCTGTGGTAATTGTACAGAGCTCCTCTCTCAACCTTCCCTGTCAGTAGCAAAAAGGAGCCCATCGCTCATTGCTGCCATTACTGGCCTGCATGCCGTGAATAATGCAATTTGTATCCTCCATGGAGTGCATCCAAAACAACAGCCACTCCAATAGACAAACAGCCCATTTTAGTGGAAATCCACTTAAAGCAATGGTCAGGCCAAATCTCTGGGTATTACACACATGCCAATGACCTATGAATTCACCCCTAAATCTCATTGCTAACTGTGTGGAATGTCATCACAGTAATCCCAGATGAGTTTGGCCAAATTCTGGTCAAAATTCCAGCCAACAGAAACTGTTGATGATTTAAGATAAACTTTTTCACATAAATTCATGTGTGTTTGGAGCTATGAGAGCACATGAGAGTGAGAAACTATTCTTGGATGTGCTAAATATCTCTTAAAAAAAGTATGGCATTCACAATACTGATCTGACAATTATATTTGCCTTACAGAATGTCCTATTCTGTTTAAAAAAAAAACTGTGGAAGCTTATTTCTATCACAGATTAAAAATGTAGTGCCAGTATATCTCTCAAATGTTTTTTTTTTTTCAGAACTGCGAGTGAGAAAAAGTTATAAATCTCACAATTCAGACTTAAAAAAAAGAAAGAAAAAAGAATTGCATGAAAAAGTAAGAAATATGAGTCACAAAATAATCTTTTTTTAAATTCATTGTCAGATAAGCTTTAACAAAGAACAATATATAATTACAGTAACAAAAAAACCCCACACATATCAAAAGACGCATATACCAAGAATATTTTCAGAATTCATAAGAAAAAAAAATAAAACTCATCAAAGGTCAAAAAGATGTATAAATATGACTTCTTAAGATTAACATTTTCTTTTTATTAAAAAGTTGTGACTCATATTCATGTGGTATGTACTGCTCAGCTAAGTAGGGGAATTATTTAAAACTTTTAAATATTTAGAAGATGTATACTCACACAAACACACTCTCTGTCTTTCTTACACACAGACAGACCACACATACACAAGCCTTCAAAAACAACAGTGCTCTTTATGCCCTGCTGGGAGATGTACAGAGAGGTGTTAGATTTGTTGTACCTGGGTTTTAAAGGTCAGCAGTTGACCTTCTCTGAGCGCTAACAGCCACTGGAACTGAAATGAATCTGTTTTGGTGGGGCAGGTGAGGAAAAAAAAAAGCGTCTGGCTTCAGAGGAAGTTGCTCAGTGAATCATCATTAATTTTAGAAAAGGCATTAACCGAAAACATATGTCTCAGAATGTGTGCAAAACAGTCTGCATAATGCATATTAATTTAAATATAGCAGTTTCAAATGTCACAGACAATAATGCTTCAGTTGTTCCACTAATATTTCATTCATTAACTGGAATTTTTTTTAAGTAATTCAAATGATAGAATTCCTCTTTTTTATTCACTTAGAATGATTTTTAAAACTGTGTTTTAGTCCTTATTTGAGTCATCGTCCTTTTTTGAACAGTCCTTCAGATTTCTCTGTGAAGGTGTAAAACCGCACAATGCCAAATCTTCAGTGCCACAGCAAAAGAAGTCAACATCCATTTCACTGACATGTTGCTCTCAACTGAGCTGGAATGCACAACATAATCCTTATATTTCCCCAAACATACTGGAGCTCTCATCCATGATAATTTGCCTACACTGATCCGAGCAGAATCATTCCATGCAACAGGAGGTTGGGTAGAATGAACAGGTTTCATACCCCATGTGACTGAATTATAGCAGAATATTATCTCCACATGTGTAGAAGCTTTTTAGCTCTGCACAACGGTCCTCATTCCCTTTGGGTCTGCCCACCAGGGGCCGCCTCTCTGAGACACGCACCGCCACGACTGCAGACTGCTGTGAGATATTACTCTTGCTTTATTGGGCTCAACTTGATGGGTTTCTGTGGCACATCAAACAAACCTGCAAGGAGCACCTACATCCTTGTCGTTTCTGTTATTGTTTCTTCTTCTGCTGTTTCTTCCTGTTATTTTTTGTAGCAGATGACACAGCTGGAGACTTCGTACGTAGCAAGGACAATGTAGAAAACAAAACAAAACAAAAATTCACATTTTTAGAGTGAAGGGAAAAACTATTAGCTTCGTGGATTATTACCACAGGTCCCTGTGCTATTGTCATCACGAGAAGTGGCACAGGAGAGAAGCAGATGGCATGTTGAGCTTGGAGAGCAGAAAGGAGCCAGAGAAGTAGACAAGGGCTCCAGACAATGCTGGAACAGATTGCAGTTCAGATGAGCTTTCACATGCTCAAAATGAAAACGAGCTTTTGTTTGAGCTGTCTTTTTTTGTGTGTGATGGGCATGATACTGCTCATTAAATTTCATTATTGAAACACAAGAAATCTGGAGCCAGTAATATCCCAGGTGGCGCTCTTCTAAGAAGGATATCTTCTGATTCAGCACATCTTACTGAAAGTTTTGTGGTTGAATGTTGGGTTAAATGAGAAACACCTGGAAACATCACTATGGATTTGTGAGTTCTGAGTAACTTAGAGCCTCTTTATTTTTTTATTTTTTAAATTAGCCCTACAGAGATTGAATAGAGAGAACAGGAGATGTTGGGAAACTGCTGGCCACAGCTAAAACAGGATGTTAGAAACTCATTCATTTTTTTACATATCACATTTTTTCTATACATATTAAAGGAGTAGTTCACCAAAAAAATTACAATTTACTCACCCTCAGGCCATCCAAGATGTAGATCGGTTTCTTAATCAGAACATTTTCATTTTTGGGTGAACTATTCCTTCCCTATTACATGATATGCTGATTAACCAAATTAATCAATCCATCTTTACTGTGAAAATGTGTCAAATATTACATTATTGTGGCACATGAATACATCACTGAATAGCATTATAATACAAATATTGCTGTATTCTATTCTCTGTAATAACCTTAAATTATTATAATAAGAAATTCGTCATAATAACTGCAGTATTTTTAATTATTGGTCCCACGGAAAGGGTATATCTCATGTCAGCTTTTTAAAAAAATATTTATTTATTTATTTTTAAAATTAGAATTTCAAATTTCAGTGATGCAACATTGAAATTAACAAAGTAGAAAATGCAAATATGAAGATAACAATAAATATAAAGTGGAAAAAAAAAATAAAAGTAAGAAAAGTCCTGTGACTGCAGTATGTTTTTATACTACAGCCCCTGACCCCAGTATGTTCAGATTGGAATCTTTTTTCTTTTTTTTCAAACTAAAACTCCACTGAGAAACATTGCATGGCATGACTCACCTTGCTGCAGACCCCTAAAAGCGCACACACACACTTACACGGTTTACTGTCCCGCTCAGCTCAACTCAAAGCTTTCGACCTGCCTTATCACGCATCGCACACACCTCCCTCCTGCCATTTCTTTTCCCCTTACATTTTTTTTTCTGTTTCCATTTACCCCAGCACCAATATGTTTTTATTCCATTCAGTCGTTTGTCAACCTCTGTGTAGTACCGAGGCGAGCAGGAGGCAGCAGGCAGGCTTCCACCGGTGAATACTGGCGTATTGTACACACAGCCCCTTCTCTGCACATATGTCGCAAGCAGAGATAGCACAGAGATGTGTCTCTGCTTGGTTCTCTCCTATCTCACCCAAACAGGCATATGCAGAGCTTTGAAAAAAACAGAAAAATACAAAACAAATCAGAACAGAAAAAAAGTGTTTACCTTCTTCCAGAAACTGTTGTGAAGGTAAAAGGTAGAAAAACAAAACTAAAATATTTCTCCGCTTTCGAAAGATTATATTTTTTAGAACTCTTTAATTAAAGTAGAAGCATAAAATAGTAAAGTTGGATTTACACGACTGATTTAGCTGCAGTGCTAATCACACCCCAGGACCATATCACTGATAGACTGAGTCATTACGTAACAAGATTAGGAAATGAGGACTTAAGAGTTTCTTCTGTGGAACTTTCTGGCTTTCCTGTACAAAGGTGATGTAACTCTCATAGAGAGGTCTGGATTATTTGCTTACTACATGGCTTTTGATTAGTAAGCAAGCACATTCCAGTGATAACTGGAATGATAACTATTAAAATATGCATTATAATATATGCAGTCTTATAATATGCATTTCTTTTTACCTTAAAAATTAGAGATTAGAGATCTACCGATATATTGTTTTCTCGGATATAATATCGGATGTAATATCGGATTCCCCGATAAACATTTTGAGAATTGCGGACAGGACCGCCATTTCAGGGCAGTGTCTGAGAGGAGACGTATGCACTTTGACTCTTAATAGAGTCACAAAGCCTGAAATGTGTTGTGCCCTGGTGGAGCCATTCAGTGTCTGTCCGTGGTGACTCTGGATGGTGTTTTTCATAGTTTTTGCATAGTTTCATATTAAATTACATTATGTTTGCCTCTCAAATGATCGTTAATGTACATATTAACGCCCACTAAGAGTACCATGAGACAAAACACGTCAACATAACTTACAGTATAGTAATAATCTTAATCCTTTAACCATCCAGTCATATACATGGAATTTACTGTATAACATGGAATGCCACAGGATTTTTCAAAGTTTGGATGAATTAATCAAATGTAGGTCAGTATACTTGAATCGACTCACGCTATGGACTGGTATCTGCAAAGACTGTTTAAATATGAATCCTTCATGTTCTACGTGTCTCTGTAACGTATATGTGCATGACACAGACGCACGCTTTGTTTACTACACACATACTGAACTGCAATGTTTTCAACATATGCCATCTAACTAAATGAGACATAAATAAATCAATACATCCCCAGAACCGCTCTGAGAGTCACTTCATGAGCACTTGATTGTTAAATTTGAGTAAAATTATCAACATATATACATAGACCTATGACATACACTACAGTCATAATAATAGTTGCAGTCTTCTTAACTTCTACAATGGAGCTATGAAGACAATTACATTATTTACACTTATTATATATGTGCTTGTTTAAGTTCATCAATTGATGTGCATGAGATGATTAATCTTCTCTTGCAGGTTATGATTCAATCATAAAATAACCGTTTACATGCCTAGGGTGTTCGCAATATAAGAATGTACAGGGATACTTTGAATTTAAGACCACTGACTTGTTAGTGAAAAATGTCTAATATCAATGATTTAGAGTCGACTCTCTCAAAAGAAATAACTTCATAAAACTTTCAGATTTAAAACTTTGCAGGATGTTTTCATTCAATTATGGATGATTAATTATTATTCTTACTTGTTTAAGAATAATATCCATATTGAAAACTTTATAAACCATAATCTCTAGCTTTTTTATGGTGAATGTATGCATTTTATTGGACTTCAAAATCTCAACACTGATTCACTGCCATTATAAAGCTTGGAAGAGCCAGGGCATTTTGTTTTTTTTATATAAGTCTGATTGTATTCATCTGAAAAAAGAAAGTCATATCCATATTGTTGGCTTGAACGAGGTCATTTTCATTTTAGTGTGAACTGTCCAATAATGATTTCTTTGTTTCTTCACAAACCACATGCCTTATATTTCATCTTAAGCGCTTCTTCATGGACACTGTTGGTAATACATATTTAAAAAATTATATATTGTCTTAAAAATAATGGCACAACGGTAGGAAAGTAAAGAAAGTTCATTTATTTTTATGTATGGGACAAGCCTAAAATTCAAGAAAAAATCTAACATACAAACATTTGGAAAAGGAGCAAAAATAAACAAATGCTAAAAAGGCAAGTTTTTGAAAGTTTTCAAAAGAAAAATTAGAAATCTGTTAGTTTTAATAAATGTCAGCCTTAGGAATTTATATGATTCAATACATTACTGACTAATATAGCAGTAATCGCTTTCATGAGCCTTGCACTGAATCTCAAAATATGAATAACTCATGACATTTCTCCTGCAAAATAAACATTATGCAATGATCATTTATATCCAGATATATCCAAAACACTGAACACTGCAGGGTTGAAGGTCAGTGCAGTGGCCTGTAAGACATAGGGTTGGGTATTTTCGATACCGGTGCCAAATCGATACTTTTAAAATGGTTCCGGTGCCTAAACGGTGCCCGAATCGATACTTAAAAAATAAAAATGGTAACACTTTATAATAACTGCACACTATATCATTACTTAAGCGTTAGTATATAGTCGGTTCATCCTTTATAAAGCATTGTTCCAACATTAATAGTCATTAGTAAGCAGTTTATAAATGCAGCTGTAAATGACTTGTTCTTGATTTATAATCATATCTATTACAAAGGAGATTTAAAGGCTCAGTTATCTTTCAAACAGAACAAATAAAAACAACACAGAGGGATACAGAACTATTCATTTCAAGATGCAAATAAAAATATGAAACTGTACAACTGTTCACTTGAATGATTTATCATGAAATTGCATGAAAGATTTAAAAAGTCTATTCATAACGTATCTGAAAAAGATTTACTCTATAAACTATTAAATTACATTAAATAAAGACAAAATCATTAATAAATAAATAAATAAAATAAGTTAATGAAACAATAACTAACATATGATCCAATGCTATGTCAAGTGAATTAATCATCTTATAATAGGCATCCAATACTGACACGACTGACAAAAATAAACATGCTCGCGCAAGTGGGTGAGGGAAGATCGAGCGCAAGAATAATCGCGTGCAGATGACATATCACGCGCACGCAAGGGTTTGAAATGAGCTTGTGGGCTCCCGTTTCTTTGCAAGTAGATCTATTCCCTTCGACATTTCACTCGTACTGGGTCTGTTAAGACGCTATGGTCAAAATCCTTTTTTCCCCTTAACTGAAGCCTATTCTAATCACGCAGTGAAACTGCATGGTCATTGGCCGCTGTGGGGGGACTTATTTTAACCAATTGGCCAAGGTCCCTCGAACAGGACCACTGAGCCAATGGCTGCGGATGGCACCATGGAGGCATGAGGTGACTCGCGTCTATTTAAGAGCAGGGAACGCCAGCCATCTTCAGATCATTCTCCTTCAGGGACAGATTCTTTGCTGTCCCTGACTGGAAGCCTTCCTCTGTCGTCTGCAGCTGGATTTCCCCCTGCCGCTGCCTGGCTTGACTTCAGAGAGATTCTCTAAAAGAGCAATTTTCATTTCATCGATTTCTTCTAACAACTCACCATGCCTGCGTGTTGTCTGCCTGGGACTCTCTCACACGGAAACCGCCCTCGCTGGATCCAACTGCATATTTTGTGAGTATAAACATGGCTACTCTGCCCCTCGTGATCCCCTGTCTCGCTGAGACAGAGTACAGTGCTCCGAGTTGGGTGACGTCACGCCGGTGCAGCCCCTGCGTGCTTCACCGCCTCGAGACAGAGAGCTTTCTCCCACCTTTACCTCTCCATTTGCTCTGCCGGTTTTTGTAGGAGTAAATAAGCCCCTCGAGCTGCTTATTCTCCTTGGCTGTCTGAGCAAAGTATAAACAATTAAGCAGTCACCCGCATGCCAGCTTATGCTCGTTTCCCGCTGCTTTTTATCTGTTTTACGTTGAGAGAAAAAAGGCGCAGTCTAGCGCGTTCGCTCATTGACTCCCTCAAGCTCTCATTCTCTCCCCGCCCAGGCAAGAGCTGTGTATGTGCTGTTGAGATTGAGTATTTGAGTAAATTATGCATAGGCCTTCTCCAAATGAGGCCACTGCAGTTCTGGCTAAAGGCATGGGTGCCGTCACAAGCATGGCGCCTCGGCTGCGTAAAACCCATGATAAATGCAGCCTGTATCTCACCTGAGGGACAGTCATGTTCTGGTTCGATCGGACAGTATGACAGTGGTCTCATACACAAACCGGCAAGGGGGCCTATCATCAAAGCGCCTCTACAGACTGGCAGCGTGCCTCCTGAAGTGGGCCCTACAAAAGTTTCGCTTGATAAGAGCGACTCACATACCGGGTATCCTCAACCAGGGCACAGACATGTTGTCAAGAGGACAGGTCAGTTCAGCAGACTGGACACTTCACCCACGAACGGCCCAGCTAATCTGGCTCACGTTCGGCAGAGCGGAGATGGACCTTTTTGCCTCCGACGAAAATACTCGCTGCCCAGCATATTTCACCAGAGAGATGGATGCTCTAGCCCAAATTTGGCCCAGACTCCCTCTTTATGCTTTTCCCCCGACCTTGCTGATCCCACAAGTCATCAGCCGTGTCAGGGAGGAAGGTCACAAGCTCCTGGCTGGCCGCTCGACGGGAGCCTGCATACCTCCCAGAGCATGTACTAAACACTATTTCACAAGCAAAAGCCCCGTCTACAAGATGCGTTTACGCTATGAAATGGTCTGTGTTTTCCAGATGGTGTGCAGAGCGCAACGAAAACCTCCCCTACATGTGACATATCATTGATATTGTAATTTCTACAGCACCTGCTAGATGAGGGTCGGACCCCTTCTACACTTAAGGCTTATGTGGCCGCTATAGCAGCCCACCACGACCTTATAGCAGGACAGACTGTGGGCAAGGATGCTTTACTCAGTCAGTTCCTGAGAGGAGCGCCGTGGTTTCTCTTGCGGCTTTGCCGCCTTCTGAGGGCCAAGACTTCAACCCCCTCTGCCCGGTTATGGCATTTAGAGTTTACGTTGAGCGCTCAGCTGACTTCAGACGATCTGACCATCTGTTTATCTGCTTTGGTGTCCACTCCAAAGGGCTAACGGTCTCGAAGCAAAGACTCACAAAATGGGTTGTAGACGCCATTTTACTGGCTTTCTCTTCTTCGGGCCTAGAATGTCCTCTGGGAGTTAAATTCCACTAGATTCACTGCCTCGACTTGGGCATGGGTGAGTGGTATTTCCCTGGAAGAGATTTGTGAGGGGGCTGGCTGGTCTTCGCCGTCCACTTTTGCCAGGTTTTATAACCTGGATATCCCTGCGTTACATGCTAGGATTCTCTCTGCATAGACCCTCTTTAAAATCGCTGAGCCCGGCCATCTTTATTGTCACCTCACGTAATTAGCCTGATTCAGCCTCCAGTTCATATGAAATCCTACAGACTTTAGCCTTTTTGTCTTATTGACTCTCGCTGTCCGGGCTGCTTTACCCCGGCCGCATACTCGCTTTCGCAGGCAGGGTTTCATTCATTTCCTTTGGCAGTGCTTTGATAGAGCACTTAATTCTCTAAACTGATCTCCCTTACGAAGTGAGTTCAACTAAGAGTTTTATTCTAACTAGGCCTCTGACTGCCGTTTTCACCCCAGTCACAGCCCAGTTCACAAACACAGTTCATACGTTCTAAGTTGGCCCAGTCTGCTCTAGCTTATGAACAGAAAAATCATATTTCTAAGTTTCATTGTTTTGACCGCTTAGTGCTTAAACAGGGGACTTGGGATATGATTATATCTATATCACTTATATACATTATAAACTCACCGCGAAACCGCTGTGAGTAGGGACATTTTCCCTTTAAGTGATTGAACGAGGCATGCTTGTGATGTATGAGACCTCGGGTTTCCCCTAGGTCCGCTCTCAGGCTTCCCTGTTCCAGCCTTATAGCACGGCGGGATTGTACTGTGTTCCCATAGCGTCTTATCAGATGCAGTACGAGTGAAATATCGAAAGGGAACGAATAGGTTACTTCCGTAACCAAGGTTCCCTGAGACATGGAACGAGTACTGCGTTTCGTGCCGTGCTATGAGAGGCCGTCGCTTCAGTCAAATTAACCTGAAGATGGCTGGCGTTCCCTGCTCTTAAATAGACGTGGGTCATGCCACCTCAAGCCACCATGGTGCCATCCGCAGCCATTGGCTCAGCAGTGTCAGGCCATATGGCGTGATCGACGGCACTGGCCCGCTGTTCGCAGGGCCTTGCACAAATTGGTTAAAATAAGTCCCCCCACAGTGGCCAATGACAGTGCAGTTTCACTGCGTGATTAGAATAGGCTTCAGTTAAGGGGAAAAAAAAAAATCCTTTTTTCCCATAGCGTCTTATCAGGCACAGTACTCGTTCCATGTCTCATGGAACCTGGGTTACGGAAGTAAACTATTAGTTTTCCTCTCGCAGAAATTATTTATAGCGCGCGCCAGCATCAGTGGTGCACTTGCTTATTAATGCCACAGATTTGCCGCCATAGATTTGTCGTTCAGGCACGGCACTGAAATGAAGCACCGAAATCCGCGTTTTCATTCGGTTCGGTACATACCGGTTATTTAGGTACCGGTGCCATAATGGTACCGGGTTTTGGTACACAACCCTAGTAAGACATGAGATTTTATGAATAGACACCAACCTCTAAAGAAGTACTGCAAGTTTAACATAATGACGTGTTGTGTACCAGTTTTAATCATTCCACCAATAAAACAAATATGTCAAAGTGATGGATACAGAACACAGTTTTTATATATCAAGCCTGTTTATTATCTAATATGCCTAGTTAATGCTTACATATTCATTGCCATGCTTTGGGTACCCTCAAAACTGAAGTAGGCTACTATAATACAAGTAAAAGAAACATTACAGTGTCTAGGTCAACATGAAACGCAGCGCAGTGAGAAGGGCACTTATAGCACACTGCAATGCTGGAAGCAGCTGGGCTATTTCTTCTTATCTCCAGCAGCCCATCTGACCAAATTGTGGCTAAATCAACCAACCACTGTTTTTGTAATGTTCTACAGCATCGCAAAAAGGCTTGTCAGTTTCTATCAGCCAGCTGCTGTTATCCACCTATCCGAGGCTTTCACAAACACAACCCTGTGTAATTTTTGCCTCCTTTGGTCTGTGGTGTTTCAACACTAAATGTGTCTTCAGAAAAGGTGTTCTAATTTCAATTATAACTTATCAGGAATTCATTCACATGACAGTATTTTTGACCCAATTGTATATTTTCCTTTCCTCAGGAAATACACAGGTAAAAAAAAGATAATAAATTACCTCACAGGTACTTTTTGTTAGATTATATACATATGGTGAATACTGCCAAAAGGCCAAACCAACTGTAGTTTATTAAGAGCCAAAATTCTGCCTTTCAATCAGTTAACAGTTAAGTGTTATACATTTGAATAAAGTACACAAAAATGGGTTTGATTATCAAAATGGAACAATGCTAGTACTATACGTGAGCATAACATTTACATAAACCCCCATAAAATGGCTTAAAATGGCCAAGCATGAACAACTAAAAGCTTTCTTAAAAGGCTAAAAGTTATGTATTGCTATTAAAATGGCATTAAAGATATAGAGAGTTAAATGAAGCAGTATGCTCTGCCAAAAAGCAAACTGAAAACAACTGGGAGCTCCTTTTATAGCCGAATACTGAGATGAATATGGGAAGCAGATGTTGTTCTCAGTGGCTTCCGTGAAAAGAAAGGACACAAAATAACTAGTAATAATCTACAAATATATTATCTAGTCCACTTTACTATAACACTGAAACCACTCAGATTTAAGCTTTGTATTCTAAGAGGCTTTTTTGTTTTGTTTTTGTTTGTTTCGAAATTAATACTTTATTTTTACTTTATTTAAATACTTTATTAAAACTGCCACATAAAACTAATCAAAAGTGACAAGTAAAAACAATTCTAATGTTTTAAATTTACTAAATCTCTATTTCAAATAAATGCTGTTCCAGTGACATCACGTACTCAACAAAAAAAATGAAGTGGTGCAAAAATAATATGATAAGGAGGAGAAATGTTTCTTTAGATCTGAATGATCATGTCATTTTTGAAGGATCATGTGACGATGAAGACTTTAGTAATCATACATTTTAAAATATATTAAAATAAAAAATATATACATTTATATTAAATAGTATAATAATATTTCATAATTTTTATTACACTATGTATATTTTTATCTATTATATTTAGTCTTTGTGTGCATAAGAGACTTCTTTCAAAAACTAAATATTTGCTACAGTTGATGTACTCTACATCAAGAGAGAAACTAGCATAGACAATGGTATAAAGAATTGAGAATAACATTTAAATCACATGAATAAAAATTGTGCAGTGAAGTAGACATTTACAAATGTAAAAGAAAAAATATTCATTGTGTTGCATACTAGTTACAGATACTACAGATATTTTCCATTTGAAATGTTTCCTGTAAAAATGCCTTAAATTCTGGCAGTTATGAGTTTCATCAAGTTATGAGTGAAAAAACCCCCACTATTGAATAATGCAGATGTTACTGTCTGATAAAAGGAAGTCTGAGATAATCAGTTTTGAAGAGAATTATGTGAAAAGGAGACTGTGTGCTGACTTTTCTCAGCTCCCCTGAAAACAGCCTAATCCCCGCCATTTCGCTGCTGTCATTGGGTCTGCCTAAATTAGCTGGCCTCCTCACAGGTGAGTGGCACACGGAGGAGGAAATCCGCACCCAGACGTCAGCCAGAGCAGCTGTGTGGGCTGACAGAGGGGCTGCAACGGTCCGTGTCTCTGCGGCTGTCACCCTCTGAGCACCATTAGCGTGGCATTCCTGGGCTGTCCATGGCCAGCCAAAGTGCCCAAAGAGTCCAGCTGTCACATTAAAAGAGCCACATGTGATACACTCAGAAGCCAAATACATTATCCTCCCCTCTCTGGCTGTGATTCCTACACTTCGGGGCAAACACAGATCTCCCAGTTCTCCAACGGACTCCAAAAGTGAACACACAAAGACATTTTTGTGATGCTGCTTAGAATGACGATGCTGGAAAACAAATGGTTTATGCTTTATTTAAAAAAAAAACACACAGGGTAGTTGAATGTAAGAGTCCAGGTCTACAGATATATATATATATATATATATATATATATATATATATATATATTGTCGCGGTGGAGCCAACACAGACACAG
>JAUMHI010000058.1:15535878-15547710 GCA_032359435.1 Enteromius unitaeniatus | reverse complement strand
GCTCTTTTGAAATCACTCTGTTCTGTGTACTTCCCCTTTAAATCTTCACGAGCTCCGCTGACTCCGCCCCTCTTTTCATAGTCGCTCTCAGAGGATCTGATTTGAGCTGTATTCGTAGTGAAACTTGCTAATTAGCACATTATTAGGAAAGGCGATTTGCAAAGAGTAAATAAAAGACATTATACTCACTGTTTCTGTAGGTGAGGCTGGATCCTGAATGATTCACGCAAACAGAAGCGCATTTCGGTTGATCAAGGGGGCGTTTCCCTTCAGAACCAAACATAACATTAATCCTCTGCGTCTTCAGTCACTCAGATGTTGAGAGTAAATGACTACTGCTATGTTCATTAATACATTCAACAAGTTCAGTCTGTGTGACACTCTGCTGTCAATCAACTATTGTGGGAGTGGCACACCGACATGCATTTGAGAATGGCTTGATTTCAGGAGGGGCAACTTGTTTTTATTAAATCAAAAGAAAACTACCTCTGGATCTTTATCATTGTAGGGTGGTTGTGTACTCACACTCCCAAAACACATTTCAGTCCAAACAGCTTGAAAAAGTGCATGTACCACCATATGACCCCTTTAAGTCCACAAAACCAGCTAACATTAGCTGATGAGAAGAGGCTCAGTCAACATTTTAATAAGTTGGTTGGCTGCAGGAAATTAAATATAGCTGTTTTTTTAAATTGAGTAGTCTTTGTTGAAAAAATATATTTAATTAAATGTTAGCAATTAAATGTCATATCGCAGCCATGAAAATATTTTAAAACATTTAAATTTAAGCTGTATATCAGCTTTGTATTCTGTTTTTGTGTTCACCGTATTTTATACATATTTTATAGTATCTTGTAAGTTATTCCATTAAACATCAAATATCTTGTTTTTTCCCCCAAATCTTCATTTATATCTCAACCATTTTCACGGGGGTTTTTAAAGGGGTCATATACTGTATACATATTTGGTGCAATGCAATGCGTAAACGCTGTTTAAGATTTAAAACATAATTTTCTGTATACCGTAAATTATTGTTGCTCCTCTCTGACACACCTTTATGAAATGTCATCGTTCTGACAAGTGCCTGATTGTGACTGAAATGTTATGAACCTTACCATATTTACTACAGCGAGAATAAAAATTACACCACCTTTCTTTGCATATACATTTGGGCAGTGTTATACAAATCTTCCAACACAGTGACATATATTTCTGTATTTTTAAAGAGCCATTTTAGGAAGGTGTGGGTGAGTCCTAATTTTAAAATGAATATCTATTTGGGTTTGAGACTTTAATATTTGTGACTTTGATCTTATCTATGCATGAACAGCTTGTAACACTCCAAAGAGAAAGCAAAACAAGAATATTGTATGACCCTATTAAATGTTCTATTTTTCTGCTAAATAAATGATGGTAAATATTTTTTTATGTTACATATTAGCTTATAAATAATGTTTTAATAAAGATTTTTTAGTATTAGTAGTAGTATCATTATATAATGCAATATTTCTGTCATAATTTCTTCATGTTAAACTCAAATTGCACAATTTCTTACATAGCGGAAACCATAGTGACAACTCATGGTCAACTAGGAAAATCTTTGCTCAGTGCTTTTTTGACTGATTTGTGAATGACAAGATAGTAAGTAAGTGATTACCAAACAAAAAAATAATTAAATAAAGTTTTAGGTACATCAGTTGTACATAATCAGTAATTATCATTCATTTTTGTGTTTTCTTGGGGTCCAAAAGTCACTAAACTGAAAATTTAAGAAACAACATTTAATCCTGGGGGGGGGGTGGAGGTAAATTTTATAAAAACAAAACACATAACATTATTAAATTACTAATTTTATATCACTAATCAAAAAAAACTAAACAAAAAAAAAATCGAGACAATGATCATTATCACATCAGGTTTAACACACACTTGTGTTACTTGCTGTAATTAAAGCCAATGGAAACTCTAAAAGGTAAAAGAAATGCACAATAGCAGACTTTTGAACCCCAGTTTTTATGGAGTATTTTTGGATCGATATCTGTATATTTGTAGCAGCAGACATTTTCATTTAATGCACATTGCTTTTACAAACCTAAGGCAATGTAGAAGTGAAACTTAAATTGTCCTTTCCTTTCTCAAATAGACTGAATAGCTTTTGCAGCCTTGGTCTTGCAACAATGCTCCAACAAACTCTAAAATATACGCCCGACTAACGCATTGTACCATAAATTCTATCATTTCTTTTGAATAGACCTGAAACATCAAGTGCATTCAATAGAAATCAAATTCATCCTCAGGGCATAGATTCATAGAAGGGAATTTGTAATAAATTAGAAATTATGTTTTGTCCTCAAAAGGACGAATGGCAACATTGATTATGTGCAGTGTATTGGGTTCCATCTACATTATAAAGCCAAGGATTTTAAATCAATATTAATTAGAGTGTTAACTAATGTAGTGGAGCTTTTAGTGTTATCATACTCTCACTCTAAAGTATTAGGATTTGCCTGTTTGCTTCTTAGTTCATTATAAATCCATCAGTCCTTGGGTAATCATAATAATAAGTGAGTTTAGCTGTTTCATAATCTCTCTGTAATAAGCTTGTTTGGTTACTATGCTCAAGATGATGAAACACAATTTCAACAAAAATAACATTAAGAGATGAATTAACTAAACACTTTTTCTGTTCATAATGGCAGCGGTTATTCTTTAAATGATAATCCACTGATGGAAAAAAAAAACAGGCATATATCTAAAACAAATTCAGACATCAGGTGTGTTGCACTTGTAAAGCAAGCAAATAAATAGCACTTTAAGTTAATGACCATTTGCAAAAAACTAAAGCAAAATATTATGGCAATAAGATCTCAGACTAGCTATAATGACATATTAATTTACATTAATAATCACCAAGTACTCAGAACTACACAAGTGGGCCGAGTGAATCCTGTTCTTTCTGGGTTCTGCACGATCTTCATTAGTTCATTCTTTTGTTGTCTGACTTTGTCTTGCCTCCATTTCAGCTGTGTTCATTATGCAAACAGAAGGGCTATTCCGAAATGAACTAAGTACCGTGTTTCAAAAAGGTTGATTAGAACATTAATTGTTCATATGGTGCTTTCACATTTAAAAACCTATTTTTTTAAAGTTAATTATGTGCAGTTGTATAACAGACTGTTTTAATAAACCGGGTCTCTAGTTTGGAAATAAGGTCTGTGTAATTAGAGGAAGTTGGGGGGGGCGGTATCTGGCTGCTCATTCGTATGGAAATGATCACCCTTCGCCCTGCAGGAATGTATACGACAAACGATCTGATAGGGTTTCACTTAATAAGAAGTTGGAATGTGATTAAGGTTTACACATAATCTCCACATATCATGAATCCACTGAGGCTTCAAATTCGTACACGCAGGGACGCTCAGACTTTGTCTCTGCTCAGTGTGGATGTCCACAGTTTGGTTGAGAATTTTAAACACTTAACCTTTTGTCTCCATAATAGGATTATGTGTTCTAAATTTTTGTCTTGCGCTCCAAAAATAGTGCCTATTATGTTTTATTCTATTGATTTAAGCCTTATTTTCAAATAACGTTTTAGAAACCCAGAGAAGTCAAGAGAATGTCGCTTGATTTTCATTCCCAAGGTTCAGTGAGCTAAGCGCTTAAAAGGAGTTTAGGGGAATCGCCAAAGTGCTCCGTCTTCACAGGGAGCGCCTGAGCTTAATAGCATCATTCTTTGACGATGGACTTTTTGAACAGTCAAGAGCAAAACTGTCAGTACATAAGTGCAGACAGGTAAAATCTGAAGGGAGAAACTTCTAGTGAAAATGCCCAGAACTCACAAATACAATTTCAGAGTGGACAAACTGAGCAGAACTCTTGGTGTTTCTGAGCACATTCCTGGCATGTTGTGTCATAATGAAATATGACAAGAGATTTATTCCCAGCACTAATTATTTGTTTGGAGGTAATTTGTTATGATGAGAATGGAGAGACACTGTCTTTGCTTTGTAATTGAATAACACACAAATAATGAATTGGTCAGATCCTCTGCTGCAGCTGTTTCGGTCTTTGTAATGTAACTCATCTAAATGAAACAACTTCACTCATTTAGAGTGACAAACACACACTCACTGACTCACACACACACACACACACACACACACAGCAGGAGAGCAAGAACACAACATTCATTTTAATGCTGCGGTATTTTCAAGAGAATATCATGTTGCAAGGCAATTGTAGGTTATTCCTCGCTTTGTCCTAGTTTTATGTTACTAGTTAGTTACTGGAGATAGAAATAGTTATTTTACATCATATATACACACACAAGAACAAATCACATGATGATGTGGATACAGAATTAAATAAACATATCTTTATGCTGCACTTGCCTTATGTTTATTTCCCCTTGTGAAAAAATCCCCTTGTGTTAAAAAATAAAATAATTAATTTTGCATTTTGTGTGTGACAAAGTATTTCAATTATTGCTAGTAATATGAGCTTGTAAGTATTTTAGGATTTAAGTTACATTTATTTAGATTCTAATAATTTTTTTGAAAGAAATTAGTATTAGTCAACACATTAAATACTTTAAAAGTGTCAGTGAAATACATAATATTCTATTTCAAATAAATGCTGTTTTTTTAAGGAATGTTTCTTGAGAATCAAATCAGCATATTAGAATGATTTCTGAAGTTGCTGGAAAATGCAGCTTTGCCATCACAGAAATACATTACATTTTAAATATATTAAAATAGAAAGCAATTCTTTTAAATTGTAACAATATTTCACAGCATTACTGTTTTGGCTGTTTTTGATCAAATAAATGATCAAATGAATGTACATATGTGCATGTGTGTGTGTTAGAACCTTTAATTGACTAATTTCAGTCAGATTGGCAAAGCCTTTATATCCCGTTTCTGCAATGAGGTTGTGGGTATTCAGAAATTATTGCACCTTATCTCTAGACACATTATGCGCATTATAGTAATAGTTTATGGTATTAGTCTTTGTGAGCCTGCTTGCTGAATTGATGTAAAGCTCTATTCAAATAGATGGCAATAATTTTCAGGGGTGTGAGGGTCAATGTCTCGCAGGACAGGCTTGGTTATTCCCAGTGGCTGTTGACTTATGCTTGGCTGTCTGGTAATTAGGCCAGGTAATAGCCTGCTCTGATGAGGACTGTGTGCGGGAACCACAAGAGAAAGAGCTTATAATTGAGTGGTCAGGCTGGGACTACCGTCAGCTAACAGTAATGAAGTGTGCTGATCAACAAAAAACGTGCTGTAGCATTCAACAGTAGATAGACGCAATACACGCAAATAAAACTGATAAGAATAAGTTCTGTTAAGAGTTATTCTATTTCAACCTTAAAGTGTGGAACCTTTTCAGAAATTCTATTTTTCTAGGTATTTATATGTAAAGTTTACTCTTAACAGTTGTTACCCTTTCAGTTGAATCACTTCGACGTTACATATGGGAACTCGCCAGAGTGACCAATTATGTTTGAGCTTCAAACAAAAGGCCAATGAATATTGGCATGCACTCAGGTGCACCTCATTACTACGTGAGTATAAGAGGGCAGGAGCACAGTGAACATGCAGCTTTTCACTTCAGAGCCTACACCATTCTGAGCTGAAGGAGACCCGCTCGACTTGCGTTTTGGAGAAGTTGCAGTGGAGCATCTTGATTATAAAGAGTTCCTGCGATCTTTCTGTTCTCTTGTCTGGGCAGTTGTCAGCGGATCCTGCGTGCTGGTGGCCTTTTTAAAGGCCGGCTGTGCCAGCTATCTTGCATATCCAGTGAGCAAAGACCTCTGAGTGCACGGAGTTGCTGCGTAAGTTCTTTTCTGGGTAAACCAGGTGAAAGAGCAAATTTTCCACGGTTGGTGAAAACGTTCTCCGGAATGTCGATCCAACATTGGACCTCTTTGGACGGATATGATCGCTTCCTCACATGTCTTTTGTGGATGGTCAATGCGCTCATTCCGAGTGGATGACCATGGCTAAGTTGAGGACTTTCCTCTCATTCGTGAGACGGCTCCCCTCGCGTTCTTCCCGCAGGAAGTCGTTGGACCGTAGCAAGTTTGGGACTCCTGCACCAAGGCGCTTGGCGAACCGTCCGTTGTAACAGCCCCGCTGAGAGGCTGAAATGTCTTCGGCAGCATCAGAGGGTGAGTCGGATGGGGAGGTGGAAACCGCGTCGGAGACCCCTCGCGGCGGTATGATTGGTTTCTGGGAGCCAAAGCCTTTATATCCCAGCCGCGCTTTCCCCCAGTGCCTTTCTTCCTGGAGGTGCACAAGGAGCTGACCAGGTCGTGACTCGTCCCGTACTCGTCACGCCTGCGCCCAGGCTCGCCCCTCACCACTCTCGATGGTGGTACAGCCAGGAGGTATGTGGTGAAATGCGAAGCGTTCCTGAGACAGGCAACCTGGAGGTGATGAGGATTGTTCTTCGGGTGACAACGACATCTCTGTCCCCACTCCCGGAGGAGGGCCTGGAGCTTCTGTGGACTTAGCTGCCGTCGGCCTACTGGTCGGCAGTACCCACATTTTCACAGAAAGAGCAATTTCTCATATCACCTCTGGGCCCAGTGCTCGTGCCCTCTTATACTCATGTAGTGAGGAGGTGCACCTGAGCACAATCAAGTGCACGCCAAGATTCATTGGCCTTTTGTTTGAAGCTCAAAGGCAATTGGTCTCTCTGGCGAGTTCCCATATGTAACGTCTCCTCCTTTAGGGAACGTGGGTTACGTTCATAACCTAGACGTTTTCAGTATATGCACTGAAACATATATGTGATGCTGGACCACAAAGTCAGTCATACTTGTCAGTTTTTCAAAATGTATACATCATCTGAAAGTTGAATATATAAGCTTTCCATTGATGATGACATTGGGCCAAGATACATGTGAAAATTTGTCATCTGAGGGTGCAAAAAAAAATCGAAATATGGAGAAAATCAGCTTTAAAATTGTCCAAATTAGGTTCTTAGCAATACAAATTACTAATCCAAAATTAAGTTTTATTTAATATCCTAATGGTTTTTGGCAAAAAAGGAAACATTTATCATTTTGACCTATACATTTTTGGCCATATTGTGTTATTGCCTATTATTGTGGTCCAGGATCACTTACTGACTCACTTTTGTCCGGTTCCTTGAATGGTACTAAGCTTATCATCACCGCAAAACCCTCTTACCATAATGCATGATATGTATTAAATATCAATCTCCATATGCATGGCTTTTCCAACTTGGTAAAATTGCTTAGTAGCTCACCTGATACAGAACTGAATCTTATAGCATTCATTTTCAGTGACACTCATCAGCCAAGAACATAATAAATTTTTTGCTAAATTGTCACCAGACACATATTTAGCATGAGCTTATGTTAACATTTTCAAATTTCTAAAGTTCTTATTTAATTGCTGTCAATATGATAATAAATACATTTCAATGTCTATGCAAAATATATGAACTTGTATATGTGCTAAAATAACACTTTATGTACAAATATTTATAATTACTAATGTGATCAAGTTGGTTTTTCATGCATGCAGTCTTGCCAACAAAATGATGGATATTTGAAGAGACAACAACAAATGGAAGATGATCACAAAACCAGCTCTTCTAGTTATCCAAAGAATGAAATGAAAAGGAACATCCCTGCCTTGCAGAGACTGATTGGGGATGGATTGAAATTCCAGTCATATATAAACGGTGAACAGACTCTAATAAGTAGTATCTGTGACAGTGTCTGACTTTTAATTGCTTAATGAGGGCCAAGGATCATGATAAATGAACTCTCATTTTGTGTCGGCTGGAAAGTGTTTGCTAATACTGGCACTGTCTTCATTAGTCTTGGCTCTGAAGCTAAAAGGGGCCAACTTCTGACCTCTTGAGAATTGGACGTTATCAGACACAAATTGATGTTTGGTTCCACATCTGTTTCCAGCCTCTAGCTCAGCTTTAGTTCTTTGATCATTTTTCAAAGCAACACACTGCAAAAAGCCTTTATATCTCAGTCTTTTACAGAGAGGGATGTTTTCAGAGATGAGCCCTATTCATGTTGTCTTGTTAAGCACCCTAATGAATACACTACTAGCGAGTGTCTGTATGTGAGGCCATCGCTCAGTTCAGTTATTGTAGCACTAAAAGAGAAATAAAGCAAAGAACAAATTTTACCAGGTTTTACTCATCCTCATGTTGTTTCAAAACTATATACTTACTATACTTTCAACTAAACCAAAACTGGACACCGCTGACTTTCAGTTTATGGACAAATAAAATAAGGAGGAAAGTCTTATTGGTTTACAACATCATGAAGGTGAATAATTTATTAAAGGGTTACTCCAGACACTCCCAACATTTTTTCATTAATCACTTACACCCATGTCGTTCCAAACCCATAAACACGTTTTCGGAACACAATTTAAGATATTTTGGATGAAAACTGGGAGGCTTTTGACTGTCCCACAGGCTGCCAAGTAAGTTACACTGTCAAGGTCCAGAAAAGTATAAAAGTCATTGTCAGAATAGTCAAGTCGACAAGAAAACATTTTGTACTGCAGCCACACTCTCCAAAATGGTCTCCAAAAAGAGTTTTATTTCTTGAATAAACTTGTTATTTTGGTTTTCTTTCCGTACAAAAAATATTTGTCTCACAACGTTACTGCAGAACCACTGATTTCAGATGGACTGCACTATTCTGAAGACATATTTCATACTTTTCCAAAATATTTAAAATTGAGTTCTGAAGACTGGGCTTTTGCGGGTTTGGAACGACCAGGAGGGTAAATTATTTTCATGCATTTGTACAAATTCATACAAATTGGCAACTTCAAAAAATCTTATGAATTCATATGAGGGAGGTCTTACAAATTAGCCACCTCGTAAAATATGTACAAACTGCAGTGAGACTGAGTTGGCCACACCCAGTTCAAGTCTTGAATCAGGTGTGTTTAATGAGAGAGACTTAAAAAATATGAAGTGGTTAGGGGTCCCCAGGACAGGTCTGAGAACCACTGCTTTCAAAGACAGAATTTTTATTTTTTGGGTGAATAAAACGTACATATGAACTTACATTTAGTATTACAACAAATAAACATCCAAAACCCTCATATACATAGTTCTTGATTTTCTTTCATGACTTTCACTTGTTTTATAATTTGCCCTTTTGTCCAGTCCCCACAATTCACATTTAGCCAAAGGAATGCCATTCTATGAGAAGCAAGTGAAGTGTCTCATTGTTAAAATATTCTTAGTAAATTATCTTTTTGAGTTAATGTCCATGACAGTCTGGCAACAGCTCTGGTTTGGAAGGAATGATATGGATAGCAACTGATAGGGTGCAACTGTCTCTTGTTTTGCTCCAGTTTATAACTAATAAACAGCAAAATTATATTCAGGACGTCAAAACCTGGAAGACTAACTTGCCACCCATTCCATAAGATTTTCTTTTTTTTTATGTTTTTTTTAATTAATCTGTTAGTTCTATGGTAAATGTAAATTTAAGTATCCATAGCAACATTCATGTCCATATCTTGGAATTTAATTTCCTGTTCATATAATCTCAGCCCAGTGTTTCTTTTTGAAAATGGTCACACATGAAACGCTCTTCGCAATCAAATGCACTCACAGAGTTACTAGACAGAGTGGCTGAGACCAATGAGAAAAAGCAGCTGCAATCCAACTAAGAGATTTAAAGTCCAGCAAAGGAAGGAAGCTTCAGAAGTATGCCTGGCTATTGTCAGAAAGTAATTCCATTTCATGAATAAGCGCTTGACTGCATACAGTGACAGCCTAGTCTTCAGCCTGTCTCTCTTGGCATCTCTGCCCGCACCAAACACTGACAGAATGTCATTTTAATGTTTGCAAATTCCAGGGCGAGAGCGATGCATTCTTCTCATCCTTTTTTTTTTACTTGCGCCACACCGTAGGATGTTCAAAATAAACAGAAACAGAAAAAAAGAAATTTACTGACATCCTCCATCTTATCTAATTGAATGTCTTCTACATAAAAGCATTGCGAGTTTGAGTGAGGGCCCTTATTTTGATGCAAAGAAAAAGAAGGGGGCTCAAATGGTACATGCTACCCTGATAGAAAATCTTAAGCACGGTCAAGCACGGCGGTCAAGATGGTCCTAACTTGGTTTATCTTAGCCAATCCAGTAATCCCAGAAATTTAATTAATTAATTATTATTATTAATTTTTTTAATAATTGGCCCTATCAGTCAAACTACAAAATAATTTATTTTTTTCTTTGCCAGATATATATATATTCTTTCTTTCTTTCTTTCTTTCTTTCTTTCTTTTTCTTTTAATATTTATAAAATATTATTTACAGCAACACATACTTATATTATTATTTTCTATAATAATAATAATAATAATAATATTTTTGGGTCTCTACTTGTTGGAAACAACAACAAAACTTTGTAATTGAAAGCATATACTGGGATCTCTTGGAAGATCCACCTTGAAATAGCATGGATTTTTCAGAGCAGACATGCTGTTAGTGCCTCTAACACAGGACACTTTAACCATTTAAATAATACATGCGGTTACACTCTTAAGTTGCCTGCACTGTTGTAATTGTGTACAGATTATGCAAAAACAATTATTCGGGCTGGTTTTCTCTAGATATGTTTTTTTTTTTTTTTTTGTCACATTTAATTTCATTCCAATTCCACTGCACTAGATTTAGCAAAAAATAAATAAAATATCAAGTCATTGTGGATTATTAAGCACTGTGTTCTTTAGGTGTGAGACTAGGTTTGAGACAAGTTGTTGTCTGCAAATGAGGCCAAAAGATCAAAACCGACGTGCTAATGCACAGGTTGGACAGAAGCATATGCCTAGTGGGATGTGCAATCTTCTTCCAGCCAGGTCTAACTGAGCCTGACAGTTTTCCTTTTCGGAACATGCATGAAGAGATGCATTATGCATGAGAGGCCTGTGTACCGTGTGCCCACCCTTTTAAAAGTGACTGGCCCCTTTAAAAAGTGCTGTCTGGAACAGCCACACCTGACAACAAAAACACACCTAACCATGTATTATCTCGCCATTAGATGACATTTGTCCAAGGAGCTGTGTTTGCAGTCATGTAAAGTTTAAATCAACTTCAAAATCCTATAGAACATATGTTAACTGCACACATTACACAATCTCTTATGATTCGCTCTGCTGTAAAGAACTTACCCCTGACGCTGTTCCAGCTATGATCTAAGATATGGTCAGGTCTTGCACTTCTTCAATATCAAATCCTCAATAGTGTCACTAAAAGGACTGGAAATGCGATGCGCTAATTTAAAATCCAGTGGAACTGCGTGCGTTCACATGATGTCGATATCAAGAGTGTTTCCAGATTCGCTACAAAATTACTCTTTTAACGAGTCAGTCAAAATGGTTCACAAAACAGTTTCCAATTCATTTGTGATTTACTGATTTGATCAACCAATTGTACAATGCTTTTCACATTTCACCTGTCGTCTGACTCGAAAAGAACCAAGCTTATGGTGTTAAGCCCCATTCATACCAAACACCATAACAATAAAGATAACGCTAAAAATATAGCTTTAAAATGTTTTGCAGTAACAAATTATATAGCTAACTATGTGTAAATGTTTTAAAAAACTATTACTTTCAAATGTAAATATTTTACAAATATTCATGTATTACGGAGCCCCTTAAAGGACATGGTGGAGAACATGGTTCTCTTGCAAAGATTTTTGCGTTCTCTCGTGTAACAGGTGCTGTATTATATATATTAATTTCACTCAAAACTTCTCCTTGTAGTAAACAATTATTTTTATTTTATATTTGCAGAATTG
>JAUMHI010000058.1:15497453-15514883 GCA_032359435.1 Enteromius unitaeniatus | reverse complement strand
TATATATTTTTTTTTTTTTTTTTTTTTTTTTTTTTTTTTTTTCTAACTTTGAAAGTATCTCATTGATACTAAAATAAATATATGAAAGGCCTATATAAAGGTATGGAACAGCAGGAACTATGAGTGAACTATCATTATATAAAAGGGACCCAAGTTATGCTGAAATGAGAACAATCACCTAGTAACCACTCAGAACATCAAAGCAACCATGTATATGTCTGCACCTTCAGCACAGAAACCCATCCATTACAATTTCTTCTGCAAAAATTATGTAAAAATCTAGATTTTAATTTAGAAAAGACATAAAAACAGAATAAATTACATAGTTGTAGGTCAAAACAAAAGTGACAGAATATTGAAACCTCTACATCAATTAGTACTTAAGAGTTCTCCATTTGTGAACAGTGCTTTTGGCAGAGCGTGTTTGAGTAATTTTTTTTGTGACAAAATCTCTCAACTGTTCTTATTTGCTCAAGCGCTTGGTAAAAGATGAGATCTTAGCACCAAAGTTCAAACAACTTATGCTCCCCGTTTCACTCTATTTCACAAATGCGAGTTAAGAGCTACTTAATTAAAGATGCTATCTGCTTTCAGTTTCACACACGCCGCTTAAAAGGAGGTGTGTGCGTGTTGCCAGAGGAAAAGCGGGAGAGCGGAGAGGGTACGGATCGATACGAGAGGGAGTCCAGGCTGTCACTCAGCCTCGTCTCCCGAGGGAGGCCGCGAGAGATCGAACACATAGATAAACATCTCATGGAAATGGAGTCAGTCCTCACCCAGCTTCCAACACTCTTCCTCCTCACAGATAGATGAACGAGAAAAACCAATGAACTAATGAATGAGTCAATGAACGAATAAAAGTAGATTGTGAGGATAAATGAATAACAGAAGAGTGTAATTGTCAGTTGGCCTTTCAGAGATGAATGAGGAAGTAATCCATCTAACTGATAAAATCCCACTCCCCTCAGAGAGGCTGCCCATGGGTGAAATATTAGTCTGAAGAGCTTTCACTGCATTGGTGTTTCGTGGTGAAAAATAGCATCCTGATACGCCGGTTCGGGTTACACAAATGTCAAGAACCAATTAGTTAAGCAAGATTGTTTTGACACCTTTTTTTTTTCTCTGATGAGTTTGTCTCAAAGTAAAAAGAAAAAAAGCTGGCAGCCTGCTTCAGACAAAATTATTTTTTCTGCACTGCATTTTGGCGATAAATGCACAAGATTATTAGTTATTAGTACCTTAAGGTTCCACCCTAAATGAGGGGGCCAAAATTCAGAGGTCGATTTTAGGTCAATTTAATGTTTTTTAAGTAATCAATCAATCAATCAATCAATCAAATTAAGAGAAGCAAATGTTATTTAAAAAAATCTATGTTGTATTATTTTTTTATTTAAATATTTGATTATATATGAAAATGTTTTATATACATTTGCATTATTGATCAAATGTAATTTGTAATAATTAAAGTTGTTTTTTTGTTTTTGAAATAAGTCACTTGTGCTCACCAAGGCTGACATTACAGTTCTAGTATTTGTAAATGTAGTTCTTTTTAAACTTTAAATAAATACATTTAAAATAACTATTGTCTAATGTAATATATTTTTAAATGTAATTGCATTGTTTAAATGTAATTTATTCCTGTTATCCAAAGCTCAGTCTAACATGATCCTTCAGAATAAATGGATCGAGTAAATGTAGAGAATTAGAGACTTTATTAAAAGATTTTAAAAAATCATAATGTTTTCAAACATTTGACAAGTATAAAATGACACATTAATTTGGAAAAAAAAATACATTACTAAATATTTATGTTTTACATAAAAAAAATTCTATTCAAAAACCTAGAATGTTTATTAATTATAATTTTAATAATTACAATTATTCTGAAAATTGTATAACATTTTTTTTTTTTCTGTTGCTTTGTGTTGTCCCTGCAGTATTTGTTCTTACTTTTGTTTTAATGTTGTTATTTTTATTAAAGCCAGGGCCACCAGACGTAGCTCACCTGTGGTCTTGCTCTCATTTTCTGGCTGAGACTGCAATAATGATGATAAGCAAAGTAAGCAGCAGCACTCCAGCGATTAGCAGATAACACTTCCTCCTCCTCAGCTGCCTCTGGAAGACAGAATAAAGAAAAAGTCTGAGATATTACTATATGATTAGGGATAATGATAAACTTTGATTTGATTCTAAACTTTTTTTCCCCCACTGTTGAGCACAAATAAAGAGATGTTTGGCAGAATGTTCATGCTGCACATTTCCAATGTAAATAATGACCAGAGGCTTTTATACTCAATAAATAAATAATCTATAAAAGTATTCCATACAGCAACATCCTAGATCCTAGAAGTCATGCGTAGATTGCCTGAAAATCTTCCTTTTCACTGAAGCAGATATGCATAAATTGAAATTTGGCACAACTGTGGAGAAAATTATCATAATCTATCATGTGACTTTTGGAGCTTGACAACCTCTGGTCGCCATTCACTTTCATTGGAGCATCATCCCCAGTGTTCTGCTATGTTGTGTTCCACTGAAGAACGAAACAACATGTGGTTGAGCGATTTATGCAAAAACGTAAAACAAAAATAATGAGCTACTATCAAGATACCGAAAATACTAAATTAGGCTAGTAATATCTGGTGAGTAGGGGGTGATAGTAACTGAAAATACATTCAGACAGCATCCAGCACCATACTCTTAATAGACTAATAACAAAAGCGAGATTCGTGAGTCAAACAGAATTGTACACACAAAAAAATCTATAGAATAAATTCTTTCTCGGTCGCCCACCACTGTTAAAATCAATAAATCAACAGTCATTATCCAGCACAAATGGCCCTTCTAGGTACAAAAGGACCTGCATGGAATAAAAGAACAAAATTACACCATAATTTTCCAAACAGGTTCCCGCCACCGACGCAATACGAATATCACAATACGAAATGAAGGTGGTGCCATCAATTGACCTCTATAGGCTCTCTCCTCAATACAGAGACATGCTTTGAAAATGATTTCTCAAAGACAGAATTGAATTGTGGCCTAGAGTCAAGAGCTGTTGGCCAAGCATGAGAGAGCTGCATTCTCTGGTGCGCTCTAGTTCTGGCTGAACAACGTCCACAAAAACCCATCTGGCTCTCTGACGCTCTTCGTCTCTGATAAGGTTCCGCGATGGGAGGAAGCCCTGCTCTGTTTTCAAAAGAATTTTGGAAAACTGCCGAAAGTGTCATTTGGACTTTCAACTTTTAAGACCGAAACCCCCCTGCGGATCTGTTGCTTTGTTGTATTGAGAAATTAAGATCCTGTTTAAAAGCATCGTAACCAACAAGTGTGGGAATAATAAACAACAGTGAATGGAATTTGCTTGCTGAGTGCGTTTCAATATAAATTTTTGCGACTCGGCGGGCAGCTCCGACATTTGGAAGCATAGATTCTACGTTGTTTTGAAATGCCCTTCCTTGCTCACCATCGTTTTTTTTTCTTTACAAAGCCAGAAAGAGCAGCAGTCGTAGACCACAGCTAGGCTGGAGTCTTTAAATCCTGACGTGCTTCAAAGCGCGAAGAGCAATTCATCTTCTTATCTGAGACTGGAAACAGGCTTTCTATGTGGAAGTGTGCATGTGTGGGGAGGGAGAGAGAGAAGGAGGAAAAAAAAAAAAAAAAAAAAAACTGCTGTCGAGTAATTTTCCGTTTAAACGTTCCACTCCACAACAATTTGCATAAGCAGCCCTGCGTCTGTGATAAGAAGATTGGTAATTTTCAAAGGCTCTGTAGGGATTGGGAATTAAAAGCCTCTCTCTGCTATCTCCTCTCTTGCAGCTGGTCACCACAGATTCCCTCGCTTCTTTCTTACATTTCTCCAAAACCGCGCCTTATAAACTTTCTCTCTCTCCCTCAGTTTGCTCTATCACTCAGCATACAGTCTCTCGGCGCTGATTTTCACTCTGTGTTATCCCGGGCCTGCTCTGTCATTCAGAGAAAGCAGGAAAATAAATCAGGTAAAAAGGGAACAAAAAAAAGCTTTAGGTGACAATACAACTGTTGCTCCATTTCGGAGCTTGAATTTTTTCCTGATGCTGCGGTGGGGAAGCGAGGTGGAGATGGAGAGTGCAGACATTCACAGAGTGAGAAAGAGAAAGGGAAAATGACTTAAGGATAAAAAGAAAGCTGATGGAGTGAAGTGCCGGCGAGAGCAGAGAAAAGGGAAATTAATTTTCTCTCTCTCCATGTACCCAATTTAATCGAGCTGCTGTAGAAACACTAAAACTAAAGCACCTTGATATTGAAGAAAGTTTTGGGGTAGTCCTATAAATGATTAAAGTACTGCATGAATATGCACTGATAATTTCATTAGAAGATTTAGTTCTTAAAGTTTTTGACATTGATTTGAATTGTAGAGAAATGCAAATTTCACCATATTATTTATTTGTATTTTTTTAACAGTCTCAAGCTTAGGCTCACAAAACGCATTAAAATAGTAATATTGTGAGATACTATCAAATAATAACTTTATTATTTCAATCTGAATACTCTCAACATAATTACTCCAGTCTTCAGTTTCACACGATCTTTCAGAAATACATTATATAAAGCTGATTTAGTGCACATTTCTTCTTATTATCAATCTTTAAAGCAGTTGTGCTGATATCATTTTTGATGATGATACTTTTCTCTTCAGCATAGTTTTAAGAAAGGAAAACTCAAAATAAAAGTGTTTATTTGAAATAGAAATCTTTTATAATGTATTTGCTGTCACATATGGCCAATGTTTTGTGTCCTTAGTATATATACATTTCAAAAAAATAAATACATACATACATAAAATTTAGGGAGGCTCAAAATTTATATGATTTACTAAATTAGAAACTGTCACAATATTTCCTTGTCATGACAAAAATGTGAGAACTACCAGCCCAATTTTACGTGCTATAAATTCATACCACTTTTGCAAAATCGTACATACAGTATGTTAAGAATTCCCCAATTCATATGAATAACCTAGTCCTAACCCTGCCCCTAACCTCCCCATTGCATATTGTACAAAATTGTACGATTGAGCTACATTAGAAAATACATATACTTTTCTATTCAACTTACCTAGTGGGAAAAGGAAATGTATTCTTCTTTTTTCCTGAATTAGTATGATTCCACATTAGATTAACATATGGAAAACTCTACATTTGTCCACTTACAATAGACTATTATATCGGGGCATATACAGCATACTATTTCTGCTGGACAACCTTGTCATGTGACCACAAATACATTTCTAGCCATGAAGAAGGCTGGAACATATCAGCTAACCTCTGCACCAGAAACTCAACTAAATTAACCCCTGTAACAGAAATTTCACAGTCCCATAGGTGGATATCAAATTTTCATGAGAAACAGAAGGACATTGGTTTTAAGAGAGAGAAATAGAGAGGGGGGAGAGGGTCATTTACCTGGTGTGACATGAGAAACGTCTTTATAATGTCATAATAACGCAGCATGATGATTACCCACATAATATTATTCTGCCTTTATCTCATCTGCTCAGAAAATTGAAGGTCCATAAAATAAATAATGTTTGCGCGGCCACTGCCTGGCTTGTAATCGGCTTACGCGCAATTTACATAAAACATTCAGAATCCAAGTCTTCCTGATTATGATGTTTAAAAGACACAGCAAATAAACAGGAACTTAAGGTCCCCACTTTGCAATTTACCCTTTGGAAAACAAGAGTCGTTCTCTGCCTCAGGCTGATGTACACAAGTGTGTAAAAGCTCTGTTGAAGAAAGCGTTATACAGATGAACGAGAAAGGTTTTAAAGTTGCACCTTGATCCTGCCACCCATAAATCTGAGAGGATGAGCAAATTATGTATCTAGACTGAGAAATGTTTGAATTTTGTAAAGCAGAGATTGCAGCAACTGCTTTAGAATAATTGTTTAGGGACAGTTAATGAAAAGTTTGTTGTTGATTTGTACACTTTGTATCAGCTTTCATTAATAAGTCATTAAGAATCATTATACTGAACAGATCAGTAGGTACAAAACTTTAAACTTTAAAGTCAACATTAATTTTTACCCTAATTATTTAAAGGAATAATTAATCTAAAGAATAAAAATGAAAAAAAGAAAGACAAGTTTTGATTTTATATTTAATGCTTTAATTGCATCCAAAATAAATAATTATTTTTTTGCATAATATATGTGTGTGTGCACTGTGTATATCACACATATAATATAAATCAAATAAATCGAAATATATACATGTGAGTACATGCAAATATTTTCAAAATATATACTCTTATGAGTGTGTATTTAATATATACGTAATAAATATATACAGTACACATGCATATATTATGTAAACAAAAACCTTTATTTTGGATGCAAGTAATTTAATTTATCGTTTTTTTACAGCACTAATTGTTTTACAACTAACGGCTATCAGTATTGGTTAATATATCACATATAATAATTCATCATAATATAACATAATACGACAAATTTAATTATATGTATTAATACATTCATATTAAAATACATTATTTTATATTATATCATATTATTGTCAGTGGATACCAGACAGAGAGAGTCTGCCGTGACCATCACATTCATGTAATATATTTTATATTACATAATATTTATCAGCCATCAGTATCAGTTAACATCCTTAAAAGTACTACAGTATCTCTATGATTTAATCACTGTAACAGTGTACTGTACATTAGCAGCAGCGACTTTGGCAAGTTGGCCAACTGCCACATTCCAACTCAGGGAGAATAATGCTCCTGTGCTAAACTCTCCACTACATCCCCTCATTCACATACATATTCATTCCACTTCAGCTTCAATATTACAGACAGGCCTATGTGGCAGTCATCACCACCAGCTAAATTCCATTCATCACCATTACCTAAATTACACTGCATGATTGATTTGCATTGCTGTGCCTGATCACAGCATGACACAGCACTGATCAGCTGCTTTCTGCATTCATTAAACAAACCTGACAAACTTTCATCATGAGCTCGAGAATTACACTTGGAAAAAATGAGTAAACTACAGAACAGGGCTTTTTTTAATTCTTGCATCAATTTAAACAACAAGACAGTAGAAACTGTGCCACTAAATCAATTCTGGAGAAAATACGAGCGATACTTCATCATAAATCATTAAAAAATAAAAAAAATTAAATTAAAAACTACATCATTAAAAAATGTTATCAGGGCATTGCTGTGTGGTTTTTAGAACATTCCAAGTAGTTTTTAAAGGAATAGTTCACCCAAATATTTGCTGACAGTTTACTCAAGCCATTGAAGAAGTACTGTAGATGAGTTTGTTTCCTCGTCAAAATTGATTTAGCATTACATCACAATAAATGGGTCCAAACAGCTGATAAAAACATTACAATAATCCAAAAAAGCTGCATGTTTGCACTTAAAAAAATACCTGGTCTCATGACATAAATGCACTTATAGTCAGGCATGAAATATGTACCAACAAGTACATATCACTGCAGTTTTCAAAAGGACCAAACACTAGAGGCAGTAAAACTCTGAAACCTTTTATTCCTTTTCACACAAATTTGTTTTGAATGCAAAGTGTCATTTTCGCACAATTACTTAAAGAATATCATGTTATGACTTCAAAACAATATTAACATCCTGGTAGATTTGAAAACTGATGCTTTTGTACGTTAGCATCACAAATGTCCAGCTTCATAGCTATGGTTTTTTTAATAGACGGTAGGTTTGTTCGGTAGTTCACGGAGCACAGAGACGTACTTGAGAGGCGAGGAGCTTCGGTTCAAATCCTGTGTAACTATGGTTTGACAAAGCAGTGTAAATCTGTGTAAAAGCAAGTTGAATTGTCACGGTTGCATCAACAAATGGGTTTTTATATCCATTTTTATATCCATTTTTTATTTGTTAACACTTAAGGTTTAGGGTTGGATTTGTAGGGCATGTTTCCAACACGACAGAGCATTAACTTTATATACTATATATAAAAGTTAATATTTTAATCAAAGGATATTTGAATTCTGAACTGTTGCGATATGTACCTGAAGCAGTGTAATAAAAACACAACAATACATAAGTTTTTCAATTTAAAAAACCCATGCTGGGGTTCATGTACTGAACCTGTTTTTTAGCGCCACTCGTAGACATTTCGCTTTAAAACTGCTGCGAAAAGTGCAGTAAGACATGTAAAAATCAGTTGAGTTGTAGACAAATGCCTATGTAGGGATCTTGGTTGTTGCCAAGCCTTTATTGGGGAAACAGGTCTCCAAATATGACTCAGACTCTTTCTTCACTATAAGTCAATGACATTTTTTGCCCATTTTATTGTCTGCTAGGTAAAAATCAAATGTCTAAGCACTCAGAAAAGTAACAGCAGTAACTCTCTTCAATAAACTGCATGATTTGAGGTATCATCAAGTCTCCAACCCTAAGTACCCCTGATACTAATAAAATTATTATTTTTTTTTTGGCCCCCTTAGATCACACTTTGGCTCTCTTATGTTTGTGTGTGTGTGCATGTGTGTGTGGGAGGGAGGGTTATGGAGGGTACGTCGAAGCAGTGAATCTGCTCTGGGCACACAAATAAGCCGTCTGGTCTGCATGGATTCAGTGCAATTGGGACAGCATGCAGCTTATGTAGAAGCAGATAGCAAATAATAATCCAACACCCCGCTCACTGTCACACTCTACAGGCCACGAGATCATCCAACTGACATAAATACAGCCTAACACAGCCCACACACACACTCACACAAAGACATTCCACACACCAGATATGGGCAATGTGTAAGCAATAATCTGTGAAAAATACGAATACATTTGCTGTTCAACAGTGTTTATGCCATTGGTTTTTACTAGATTACTATGCTCTTTCTAATACACATATGTTTGCCTGTATTATGGTCTAGGAGTTTCTTTCTTTCTTTCTTTTCATCATTTCTTACTTGGCAGTGAAGCCCCATCTATTCTTTAAAGCATGATATTTATAATATGTTTCATTGCACTTCAACATATACAGAACCTTTATTTTAAATAATAGAATCAAGCTAAATCATAGCGTGACTAAAGACTTTCAAATATGTCAAATTAATCAAATAATCTAGAAAAAAAACATGTATCATGGTATTTAAAAAAAGCAGCAGTTTAAAATTATAATTTATAATAATACAAAAAATAATAATTAAAAAATAATACTTTTTTTTATTAATATTATTTCTGAAGGATCAGGCAATACTACAGACTGGAATAATGGCTACTGTGAACTTACATTTTTAAATATATTAAAATATAAAATTGTTATTTTAAATGCTAATAATGTTTTACAATACTACAGTTCTTAATCACTGCATCTTAAGAATAAGAGTATTGTATTTTAAAATTAAGTAATCAAACTTGTAACTATATTTTTTTATTAATATATCCTTTATGTGACTATATGTCTTTATGAGTCATTCATTGATTCATTTGGAGTAATTTAAATTTGCTCATTCATTCAGTAACAGAACAATAAACTGTATTTGTGTCATTGAAACTTTTGCTCAAATGATTTGTACAACAACAACAACGAAAGATTAATCCAGGAAGGAAACACCACTGCTACGTGTTCCTCAGAGGCACGTAAAGAAAATATTTCAGAAATATTTGCAAAACGAATATTGTGTTTAAATTTACGTTAGCAAATAAAGTTATGAACGCAGTATTTCTAATCACAGCAAAAGGGACATAGTAACTTTAAAAGACTGAACACTGTCTTTAGAACTGAACTCAGTGAACTTAACTAAGATTCACGTAGTTAAGAGTGCCCAATAAAGCACTTACTCACATCAAAATGGGCTCGTAATGGAGAGACTGAGAAAATGAGTAATGGTAAATGAAGTCTGGAGTCTGTGTATTATGGTGTGAACTCTCTTCAGTGTCTGTTCATTTGAGTTTAGAGTTTAGAGCGGCAGCATGGTAATGAACAATCATGTTCCATCGTGCTCCGTTGAACTCTGATGGGGCTGATACAACATCATTCTTGTCACTTACAGACCCTCCATGGGTGGAGAGGAACTGCTTTTGGCTTGATGGATTATAGATTCAATTTATTTCCTGCGTTCGGTTTACTGACATTTTGGTCCATGAAAAGAAAATGACTTGCTATTTTTAATTGACTTGTGTGTGTAATGTTCAACAGTGTGGGTTTATGGGAGATGTTTCGAAAGGAAACGGGGTAGCGCCCTAAGCCAGGCGCTTCCCTCCTCCCCTCAGGGTGGGCGGCAGCGGGACTGGCGAAGTGCTAAATTGCTCTGCGTGAGTTTGGTCACGGCTGAGCTCTCCTTGAGATAATGAAATGACAATTAATCCAAAAGCTGTTGCTACTCACTCATTTACTCCCTTGCGTTCTTGTAAGTGGCGGAAGGAAGAGGCGAGAAAACTACGGCCAAGAGAGGAATGCTAAAGCACCCGTTTGGGACATTCATTTGCTTTGCCACACACAAACTCAGATGGATAGGAATCGGTAAACGGTGTAGAATTGTTCATCCCAGAGAGGAACTATATAAAAGGCCACATCTAAACACCAACTGCTCTAATAAGACAGGAATAAAAGAAAACAGAAGTCAAAGAATAAATGTGGTAAAATATAATGTTAATTTTGATATGATGCATAGACAGCAATGCAACTAACATGGTAATGAGGACATCATTAAAATAGTCCATGTGAGATCAGTAGTACAACCCTAATGTTATGAAACTACAAGAATACTTTTAATTCACAAAGAAAAATAGAATGGTTGTATTACTGCACATTTACTGTAATAACACATTTACCATCCAGATGATATCATGCAACCTGTTAAAGATGAGTTTGACACTTGCAATGCCAAAAACATAAGTTTGAGATAAAGATCTGTTATGACACTCTAGATGGAGCAAGCTGACTGACCCAATCTTATATAATCACATCATCATTCATATGATGCAGCTGGTTGGTTTCATTTCACATCCTCAGCCAATGAGCTTTCACACACTCAAAAAAATTGTCCGCTAACCGTGTCAATTCTGACATGCGTGGCATCAGACTAAAAGGTGTAATACTGCCATTTTGTTTCTACACGCACAATTCTTAATACACAAACAGAGCTTGGGAACAATCAATGGCAAATTTTCATTTTCAAATGGGTTTATGGTCCACCCGTCAGGTAATTGGTAAAGGGTGATTACTGAAGTGAGCAGCTAATGAATGACAGCATGCTGAAAATCTCACTGTGTGATGTCAACTGAAACTAATAAACAAACCTGGTACAATAATTGTGTTCATAGACTGTTACAGAGATACTCTTTTTACATACCAAACTGTTTTTTGTGTACCTTAATGCTGCTATCAAAGCAATAGCTTTCCAAGAAGTCAATAACATACCTGATAATGACTGGCTTTTGCAAGCTCCTGATTGGCTGATTCCACGTGTGATGATGTGGTCTGAATGTAGTCTTCAATGCTGTCTGTGAAGAGAGAGAACAAGCTGTTGTTGTTATTTTGTTATGATGTACAAAATGTTACAATGTGTTCAGGATGTTCTGTCAGACATTTTGTAAGATGATTTTCAGTCCATGTAAGTAAAACCTTAAACTTCATGAGATAATGTGACTCATTCATACACACTCATGAAAAATATTGTCCAAGCACACAGTGTACCAGAGAACCCTTATAAACATGCCCACTCACCCCACTCACTCATTCATGGTCCCTTTCTCAGGGAGAAAGAGATTAGAGAGCAACATGCCCAATGTTGATGCTACCAAAAATTGAAGCTGCACTGCATTTTGTGGTTCCCTACACAATCATCACAAAAGACCATGTTGAAAGAAAGTTCATCCAAAAATGAAATTTTTGTTATTATTTACTCACCCTCATTTAGTACCAAACCTATATGTATTTTTTTTCCTGTAGCAATAACATGCCAACAACATAATTCATAGCTATTAGGGACTGTTAAGGGCAAAATAATAAATAAAATAAATAAATAAAAGTAAAATGATCAAATTTAAATGATAAAATATTATTAGATTCATATAAAACTATAAAATGCATTTAAAAATGATGATGATGATGATTAAATAAATGATAAATACCATCCAAAGCTGACTTTTCCAAAACACTTCTTTATTTGCTGCTAAGAAGAACCCCAGAAGATATGTTAAGTATAGCTCCATTGTTGTTCAAAGTAAAAGAAAATAATAATTTTAAAATATAAAAAAGTGGGGGAAAAAAATCAAAGAAATTCTCTTTTTTTATTGTATTTTTGCTGTATCGAAAACATACGAACCGTGACACTACTTTATCGTATCGAACCGAACCGTGATTTTTGTGAACTGCTACACCCCTAATATATATATATATATATATATATATAAACAATAAAAGAAAAATCATTAAATTACTACAACAGAACTGAAAACAGAATTAGTTTTTTCTGCCACATGAAGATGAGTAAATAATTTATAGGTGAATTATAATTATATGCTTTTCATTAATTAGCCTTTTATAGCAGGATGCACTTGTGCCAGATGAATTAAGACTCATTTCTACATTATTTTGTGAAGCATTTACTGCATTATTGGTCTGTAAAATAATTTTTATTAAAAGAAAAAAAACTATTTAAATATATTTTAGTGGTTATATTATGACCATTTGTGTATTAGAAAATATCTTGTATAAAAGCGTAAACAAATGAACCAAAAGAAGATTAGCTAATATTCTACTCATAAATTCAACACAAAATGACATTTTTCATAGAGAATTGTGCTTAGAAACACACATACTGTATGATAATCAGGTAGAAAAACACAAAGACTCGGTTATGTCCTTGCTTACTTAATTCGCAGGAAAGTCAGCCAATTATTAACTTTGAATAATCCAAATGAGTTGTCTTGTTCCAATGCACATGTACTTATACTAGCAAGTGAGAGCATTGATTCAAATGCAAAGTCAATTCCCTTCCCAATTAAAAACAAATGTGCGGTTCACCACACAGGAGAGCAGAACGAAAGCAGAAGCAGGAGAGTTACAGCGGGGTTAAAGCAGGGCAGGCTCAGCTGAGGGGGAACACTGTAGACCTCACCTCCGCCTAGCTGGAGGAACTAATGAGGTTTTGTTTATCTTTCTCTGATTTGATTTGATGCTGGTCCAATGTCGCTGTGAGATGTGGAAAGGTTTGCATGGAAAGAAAGTGGCAACCTGTGTGGGAAAGTGTGTTTGTCTATTTTCTCAATTTTTTTGATCCATCATGCTGCTAGATTGGCTTTTAAAGGATTAACAAGAGCTCCAACATGCTATCAACTTGTAATATTTCATCCTATCTTCCTGACTTGGATTCATCTCAACCCCATTTTTCTTTCTACTTCTGGTAACAGCTAAATTGCCCGTTTTAAATGAGCTGGGTGGAGCTTAGTTGCTCTCTGGTATAATTAAACCTGTGGGAGCTGTTGTACCCCATCATACACTAAAATAATGCTGGGTTAGATATGGACAGAATCAACAATTGGGTTATTTTGACCCAGCAGTTGGGTTAAAAAATTATGCTATGGTAAAACCCTAAATAGTTAATGGTAAATTCCTGTAAAATGTACTTGAATTTATTTGAAATAACTATTTTTTTTCTTATCAGTTATATTTATTAGAGTTGTATCGTACATGTAACATTGTCAAATTAATGTTCACTGCATATTTGAGTCTCACCATTATGATATTTAGGGTTTGGGTGAATGACACTGATCACCCTCTATGTCACGATATTCTGCAGGAGTTCCCTCAAGCTCAGCCAGAGGACACTCTAGCCAACACAGGATTACTCACACGGACTCCATTTCCCATCATGCTTCACTCCTAGACTAATCACACACACCTGGACTAATCACACACATGCAACTCATCACCACACCCACACACTCATCCCTCACACACTCTAACAGCCACATTCAGACTATCACTCACTGTGTGAGTGTTTTGACTTGCCTCGGCTGTCTCTCCTGAGCGGTTTCCCTGTGTTTTGTTTTCCCGTTATCTCTATTTATAGCTATTTGGACTGTTTATCTGGTTTCCCAAATGTTTGCTGCCCGCCCCGAACTCTGCCTGTGACTCCAACCTCGAGTCCCCGTTGGTCTGTTTACCTGTTATTTATCCAGCCTGTGTTCTAATAAATGCTGGGAATGGATCCGCATGTCTCCTTCTTCATGACACCCTATATATTTTCATATTTAAAAGCTGCACGTGATCAGCTTTGGTCAATCATGTGACTTTTTAAACATCACCTGTAAAACCAAAAATGCTGTTATCATAATTTGTATGGTTGAATTCCAGCAACCACAGCTGCCATTTTTTTACGGTATTTTTATTATTATTTTTTTTACAGTGGCAACCTTCTGGACATTAATCCAAACACTAGGTCAAAACAACCCAATCGCTGGTTCTGTCCCATACTTTCCCATTTACTAATTGTTATCACAAACCCATTCTAAGGATGAGGCGCCTAATCAATGAGATTCATTGAGCCACAAAAGTGAAAAATAGCAGAAACATAGTCTCGAATGATGTAGGAGGCAACAAACAAACCTAAGTTTACACAAAGCAATATCTGAAAGAGTGTGTGGGCCTTATGATATTCAGGAAGCACTCAGTATCTACTCCAGTGACCAATATAACCCTCCCGGTGTGAACATTTCTTCTATCTCTATCTGAGATTACTGACCTGTCATCTACTACCAATATAGGCACAGAGAATCATGGTGGAAATGAGAAATGGTGTATATAGAAACACTGAAGGGAGATGACACATCATACGGGGACTTATCAATCAATATTTCAATAGCGAAACTGAAAAGAAGGCCCTGTGCTTGATGAATTATCAGCCATGTCTGCTAAACACACCCTGCAGGGCAACCAACCTCTAATTAGTGTCACTTGTGTCAAAAATACATTCTAAATGGATTTTTATCAAAGCTATTGAACAACGCTGTTCCAAAAGTTGACTCACTCTTTACTGTCTACAAAAGCAGCTATATTCTGCAGCAGCATCCCAACTGTAATGGAACTTCATAGGCGAATGTTTTGAAATGCTTTTCAAAGCAACTATGTAAACTGTCACTCAACCAACCAATTTTAAGCAAAGACGTATGTCTCATATATCAGAGCCACTCTGACATACGTCTTTGCTGATGTCACATGGACTGTTTTACCTATGTATTTACTACAATTTTGGATCTGGATCATTTCAGTAGTGTTGCTATGGAGGGTCAGATGGCTCTACGATTTCATCAAAAATATCATAATTTGTGTTACGAAGATGAGTGAAGAGTAATTCATAAAAAAAGAGTAATTAATAAAATCATTTTCATTTTGGGGTGAACTAAAATGTTCCACTTCCAAATAAAAAGTAGTTTACAATTCAGTAGACTTCACAGCTTTTAGTCTTTAGAACGGCTACACCTTTCTAAAACCTTGTCACAGTGTGTTCTGGGGTTGTCTTATTATCCACAAAGTATATGTTGTCTATATTGTTTCTTAACCTCAAGATAAAGCTCAAAAACACTACCTAGCTGAGCAGGTTTTGCTAAGTAAGCTAGTTTTTGGAACACAACTTTAGTTTGGTTTAATTTTTAATTAACTAACTAAACAAAATGTCTTAAACAACTGATAAAAGATGTACAATTAAGCATATCTAGCCTAACAGCAAACAGTTTTCTGCAGATTAGGTATGTATCACTGGGGTCCAAAACTGTTTGTGTTTTAAACTAGCTGAATCACACCAGCTCTTGTTCCTCTTTTAATTCAGCTTTTTACATGCAGAGTCCCGCTCTGTGTAATATAACCTTATCGGCTGCCAAACATGGGCAAACAACCTCTGTAAACACAATAAAACTGTTGCTTTTTAATTTCCATCATCCTCAATTCATTTAAGAATTACTGTGACATACTTTATAATGACTCTAAATGAACAGGCTTGACGAGCTCTTATCTAGAGACTCCTCAGTTGGTCACTACTGACTCCTGTGCGCACAGTGAATACTCCTGAAAACATTAGGCTGGAAATAATTAAAGAATCAACCAATTAGGGAGGCACAAAGCTGAGCCGTAAAACAAACACCCAATTAGTTTGAAACATAATTTAGCATTCATAGTCACAGAATCACATCACCTCTTTACAGAATTAATAGACACACTATGTACACAGATAACCTTAAGCATCGCTAAAGCAGTAAATAAACAGAGTGGCATCAGTGTAAGACAGCTGTGGCACACAATAAAAGCACACTTGAGGAAAGACTAATGTAACAGAAACATGCAAATGACTGTGTGAGATGAACAATTAAACTAATTTATATATTTAAAGTAACATGAATAAACTTAATTTATTCATGTTACTTACCTGCCTGATCTGAGGAAGACCTCCTGAAAACATCACACCTGGATGCTGTTTTCTTAATGCTAATATTGCTTTCCAATTTATGAAATGTTTAAAGGTCCATATGTAGGTGTACACAGTCTCACACACTTCAAAAACATGGTCTAAAAGAGGAACTCTGCAGGAGGACATATATCCAGAAACATATCACAACCATGTGAAGAATAGCAGCTTTCATTTAAATTTTTACGCTGTGGCTTTAAAGGGAAAAATAAAATCTTTGGGATATGAAAGATGACAGTTAGAGGGGCACACATGTCCTAAATCCCCCCATTTAGACCTTACATGTGCAGTGTTGAAAAAGAGAAAGAGTTATGAACTGAGAGGCATATATATATTTCATATGCACCTTCAGTAGGTTTTTTAAAACTTAATGTGAACTTGATCAATTAACTAAAGTGGAAACGTCTTGGTTACATACAGTGGGTACGGAAAGTATTCAGACCCCTTACATTTTTCACTCTTTGTTATATTGCAGCCATTTGCTAAAATAAAAAGTTATTTATTTCCTCATTAATGTGCACACAGCACCCCATATTGACAGAAAAATCATAATTGTTGACATTTTTGCAGATTCTTAGGTCTCCCCAGAGATGCTCGATTGGGTTTAAGTCAGGGCCCTGGCTGGGCCATTCAAGAACAGTCACAGAGAGGAGAGGCTTCCGTCGGGCCACTCTGCCATAAAGCCCCAACTGGTGGAGGTTGACAGTCTACAACTTTCTCCCATCTCCCGATTGCATCTCTGGAGCTTTGGGTTCTTCTTTACCTCTCTCACCAAGGCTCTTCTCCCCCAGCTCTTGAAAGGGTTCTGGTCATCTCGAACATCTTCCATTTAAGAATTTTTGTTTTGTAACCTTGGCCAGATCTGTGCCTTGCCACAATTCTGTCTCTGAGCTCTTCAAGCAGTTCCTTTGACCTCATGATTCTCATTGGCTCTGACATGCATTGTGAGCTGTAAGGTCTTATATAGACAGGTGTG
>JAUMHI010000058.1:15415347-15483957 GCA_032359435.1 Enteromius unitaeniatus | reverse complement strand
GATTATTCACTTACCACTGTTGTTTGATAAACTTGTGAAAAACGGAGCGAACGAGAAATGAAACAATAATTTAAATGGAGCTGGAAAAAGTAATTAAGTAAGAGGAGATGATGCTAGAAAAACAGTAGTAATATCCGCGAGTGTAGCTCAAGGGACGCGAAAGATACGTTAACCGGAAGATCTTTAGGCCTAACTGCTGTCCAGAAAACCTGGTTTGTTTTTGCTTTGTTTTGCTTCACTTTAATGCACCTGAAGCCGCACAATTTGATGCCTGTTTTGTGGGTCTGTGAAAAAAATTTGCGGGACGAGTTATGCACAGAAATTTTGTCCAGAATAATAATAAATATGTAAAATTGTAATAGTGATTCTTCGCAAGCACCACTTACAATAAGCTTTTATAGCTTATTTTATAGCTACATTTTTTAAATAATTTTAAATAGCTTTTTCAAGCCAATTTAACTAGTGCTTTAGGTTAACTTTAGGCAGTTTGCAAGCAACGTGACATTTAAATATAACTTTGTCAACTCTCAATACTTTTTTTCCCTCTACAGCTACGCAAGTCAGTCCCTCAGAGCTGCAAGACGTGTTCCAGGAAACCTCCTCTAACATCTTCCAGATCAATGCTAACGGTGAGTTCAAAAAGCCTCCTGAAATATTCTGAACTTGATTGAGAGCGATTAAGCATAGCATGAGTTGTAAGTAGTGAGGTGAAAGTGACAAACTTAAAAAAACAAAGAAACTTCTTTCTGTCTTTTTCAGTGGTAACACTAGAGAAAAACCTCCAGTCGCTGGGAACATCCAGAGACACAGCGGAGCTACGCCAGAGTTTGTAAGTAAAGACGCACATGCGCAAACCTGAGCGTGCATGCTCACAATGCATGCAAGTTGTGTGCACATATCATTTTAGATAATTTGATATTTATAAATAAACTCCCAAGACCTTTTAATTGCAGATTTGTGCTACTTTCTGATGTCATAATATTCCTCCACAAGCCTTCAGTGGTTTTAATAGCTTCCCTTTTGCTGACTCTCTATAGTGCACTTTAAATTCGACCAACATCTGAGTGCTCTCTCTTACTGTTTCATCACCAACCGCCCAGCATGTATTGATTACTCATCTGACTTCTATAGTCAGGATGCCGCAATTACTAAATTTCTTTCCGATGACAAAGTAGCTGGTCTGAAATTGCTCTTGTTTGAAATGCATTACACAATCTGTGTCCGGTGGCGAAACATCAATTATATCAGCCATTTTTTTGTTGATGAAAGCACTGAAAACATAATGCTGTCTAGAGTGTGTGAGTGCGGTTGTTTTTATTTCCCTTGAAGAATCACCATCCCTAAGGCGCAACATGACATCTATTGTTAGCTATACAGCCTTTGGGCAGATTGGCTGCCTAAAACCAAATGAGATAAGCAGCAATGTCTTTCTGCTGCTACACCCTCTGCTGTTCTTGTAGAGTGATTGCACGCTAGACAATAAAGAATTACGAGCTAAAATTATATCACAAGCGCATTAGCGTGTAACATTTCCCTTGTGTGCTGCTGCAGTCTTGTCTTGTTGGGAATTGCACGAAGTATAGGTTTATTGCAGACGGCTAGTCTCAAGCACACCTGAGTCATTAGCTGATGTGAAAAGTCTAGTGTGCAAAATATGTGTGATATATTTTTTTGTATCCACTTCATTAGCGTCTGCATGTATATTCAACAAAGCAGCACCTGCTTCTCTCGCTTTTTCTTTGCATCGCTCACTTTTTCAGTCTTGAAACTCCCCTTTAGGGATGAATGTTACAAATCCACTGGAGTTCCTTAATGATTTTGTTAATGATTCTTTCAGTAATTTAAGAATAATTGGATGTAGCTATATAGACGCCTACATTTTGGTGACATATTCTATTTTATAGAATTATATTCACAGCAGTGAGGGCTCACGGAAAGGAGTGGTTTAGACAGACTGATTCTTGGAACTGCTTCACTCTAGTCATTTACGAATCATTTAGAAACGGGGTAAATCTATTTTTGGAGAAAACTAAAGGGTTTTATGACCTAGCAATATTAGCAACCTTTAAATGGCATAATAGGGGCACTTTAAGGTTTTTGACCTTTCATACATATCAAACTGTTGTTGGGGACTCCCAAAATCAAAATATGAACCTACTTTAAGCTGTAAACAGATACAATGGAACCTAAAGTAGAAAAAACAGAAGACGTTTGTGTGAGTCATGCACTATAATCCAAGTTTTCAGAATATAAAGCAATCATTATTCACTATAAATCTTGCCTTCCGTACTGTATTTGCCGTGTTTATAACAGTAAATAATGCCAGAATTGTCATTTTTGGGTGAACTACTGTATCTCGTTGTGTTTGTGTTAAGAAGGACACACAATCCACAATAAAAGTTCTCTGATTTAGTCCTTGAGTCACTACACTGATTCATACTAACAACTCAAGAGTTTGAGACTGATTTTGAGTCTTTTTGAGTGATTCATTGAAAAGAACAGCTCATAAGTCAACGGAAGTCCATAAATATCAACACAAGCAAACCAGCTATGAATATATATTTAAAATATCAAGCTCGCTGTGGCTAATGCTTCTCAGATTTTGCAGTTTATGTTTATTTATTTATTTTTATTTTTTTGCTATTTCTTTGCCCTTGAATGTGCTTCCCTTCGTGCCAAGCTTAATCCTGCTGCTCCAAACAGGGCACTTGACAACAACCCCCCTCTCTTGCTCTCTCTGCCACTCGCTGTCTGACTCTACCCATTTTCTTGCTCTTTCTGCCCTCTGCTGCACCCCAGCCATGATTCTATTACAGCCAGTTTCCACGGAAACCTCGCAGTTCCAGGGTCATACCTCCCAGATGGCGATATGTCGCCCAAAGGCCCTGGCAGACTGAAAAACCCCTCCCCACCCCAAACTTCCTCACACTCACACACACACATACAAACATTCACATGCTCTACAATGTCACAGGGAAGCAAGATATGGACTGCCAGTGCGCTAAAAATGCACTGACTGAGTGGACTTCAGAGACTGGCAATGAAAGAGACAGATGAGGCACATGGCCACGGTTTTTTGCGATTTGTGGGTATTTTGTTGCATGACTTAATCTATAAAAAATATTTTTAATAACCTGTAAAAAAGCAATGTTATCTTAAAATCTCAAGTCATAATTCTACCACTAATTAAAAAAAAATCATTAATGATCCCTGTCAATCATACAGAGCACAATAGAAAGGGAGTTTAGGTTTTTAATATCTTTAAATAGCAATGTTTTTATAGGTCTTGCACAATATTTTATGTGCAGTATCTTCAGACTATGATAGTAATTGCTTTATGTTGGAATTATACAGTATATTGCTGAAATTAAATATTATTGCAATTCAACAATTATTGTTCACAATATTATAATAATATTTATTAATTCAGTAAGTACATATTAAACTGATAAAATAATACTACATTTCAGATAAATGCTAAAAAAATGCACCATTCATCAAAGAATACATAATAATAAAAATAAATTAATTATTACTGTACATGAACAATATTAAACAGAACAATGTTCAGCATTGGTAATATTATTAAAAAAAATATATAATAAAAAAAAAAAAAAAAAATATATATATATATATATTATTTTAGAAAGCATAAATACATAGTACTGAATGGACAACAAATTACCATTATCATAAAGTATTTTAGAATAATGAAAAGAGATTCAATGATTATTTATATAAAAATAAATAGCTAGTTATAGCCCTGCTCTCAAGTGTTAGCTTGACAACTTACAACTCTAAGTGTTTGCACACGTGCAGTGCATCGTTTTCCAGTGAAAAATCACTTGGCTAATTAAATTCGACCCATCTTTGTAATCATAGAAACACACACGCAGCAAAACTAAGTGGATTAATCGTTCACACCCTTTGTTTGTCATTGTGCTCATTAGAGCATTACACATTCCGCTCTGCTGCATTCAGGGCTTCTGAGAGACGCTTTTCGTCTTTGGAGTGGAGGACGCTCTGCACTGTCAGTCCTTGTATCTGCTGAGTATTCTTTAGACAGAAGGTGAGCCTTATGCTGAGAAGCCTGAAATGTCCAAAATTCATGTAAAGTACAGTCAAGTAAATGGTCATATCAAAAAGGTGCCTTGATTGTTCGCAGACACAAGATTTCATGAGAAATTACTTGAGTTTCAGTGTTCTTTCTCTCACAAAGCTATCGTACAACTTCAGAAGACTTGGGCGCATGAGTGTTTTGGCGTGCTTTTTGTAGTTTCTGGACCTTAACAGCCTCTATTCACAGACTTTCATTGTACTGTATGGAAAAGAGCAGCACCATTCAAAAACTTTCTCTTTCGTATTCAAAGAAACAGAAAGAGAAAGAAAATCATATAAACAAAATAAAGATAAGTAAATGATGACAATAAGTTTATCCCTGGGTTATTTTGTTATTGTTTACACAATGGCAGTAAATTATTCAGAATGTTATTATTTTTCATTTATTTGCACATAAAAGGTATTCTTGTGGTTTTTTGTATTTTGAATTACTTTACTAATGTCCTTGCTACGTTTCTGAGCCTTTAGGATCCTTGCTGTCTATGGGAGGGTCAAACTTAATCAAAAATATCTTTATTTGTGTTCCGAAGATGAACAAAGGTCTTACAGGTCTGGAACGAAATGTTTATTTTTGGGTGAACTAACCCCCATGATGTTGATAACTGTAGAATATTATCTTACGAGTTAGGTCAAAAGCAGTCTAAAAGTAATTAGAATACATTCCCTTATATGTGTAGTCCAGTAGATTACATTAATAACTACAATTTCCATGATGTCATTTGTAATCTACTTTTTATATGTAATCTACAAAGCATTGAGTATTCATTTTATGATGCTGAGGATAAAAAGCAGGATGTTATAGCAGTTACCATAGTTAACCACTGCTGCAAATCAGATATTATAGTCATTATTTCATATTAGTAATTACCATGCAGGCAATCATATATTTTACAATATTGTATTTCTGCAGAAAAACAAACTCTATATCAGGCATGACAGTAATATTATGATTCAGTAATGCTATCTTGGCAGAAGACCAAGCGTGTGTATTATTAATCGTCTGATCTCTTAAGCAAATGCAAAGTTAACTATGCATTATCAGAGCAATCAGAAAACGAACAGATGATTAAAAGCGACTTCTACATCACCTCAAGCTTTCAAACCAAAACAAGTGCAATTTACTTGCAAACCCATCTAGCTAATTTCACTTCTATTAAAACCCCCACTTAATCAATGTAGTGTGAAATATATTATTCATAAAACCAACATGCCAAATATGCCTAATGAAAAATGCACCATAAAGACCATTAGCTAAATTAAGCGGGTTCTGAATGAACCTGTTGTGAACGTTCACTCCTCACGCACAAATAACTTATCAAGAGTTTCTGTAGCCCTTTTAGTGAGTATCATTCGTCAGCCATCGTGAGATATGTATTCTCTGTCATTTTGATTATGTATGGCATCGCTGCACGAACTTCGCCTCACCTGACAATGTCAGGATGGTGTCCGTCAACATGACTGATCTGGTATGCGTCATTACCCCAGGTCGGGATAGCTGCTTAATGGCACGTTACGATAGGATAATTGTTTTCTGCTCATTAGTCCTACATTTCCTCGGCTCAGTGGGCAAGTCAACTTGTGGACACTCAGTACTCTGGTTTGATGAAGAGTGCAGGGTGAGTACTTCAGAATATTCATCAATGCTCCACTTTTGAAGTGGAGACCTTCAGTTTATAGCTGGTTTAGTTTTATTTGCCATGCACTTAAATGGTGAAACTCAAATCTTTTCAGATTGTATTTCACAGTGCATGCAATTAACCAAGAGACTGTGATGATTTTTGTGATCGTGTAGTCTAAATTGCTTCTTTCCTCACATTTAGTGTTTGCAGAGAGCTTTTACTTTTTACACAGAGGCAGTATAAATGCATACTTTCACAGTAATCACAATCACTGGAAATTATGTACCATGCACTTGAAAACAGATTGTTGATTCTCATGCACAGCTGATGGAAAAAAAAAATGCATGCTGATTGTCATGACAACAAAATAGTTTAAGTGTGATGCAGTGCTTAAGGAAACCCAGACATTACAGTGCATTTGCTTACGTACAGTACCAGCTGACAGCTTTTCATCCTCAAAGGCAAGATAAAAAAAAAGAAATGTTCACAGGTCTGTTCTCTGTGGGTATATTGCATCTGTTAGAGATTATAGGTGTTATGTTTATATCCCTAGACTTGTTAAATTCACAGAAAGGGAGCTGGGTTTATAGAAGTCAAAAAATAGAACAGTGTTTATTAGATTATGAATGCCTTGATGGTGCAATATGATTCATATAAAGTACAGCATAATGAAAGAGTTCTTGGTTCACTTGATCTTGGGCTATATGACCTGGACCGACCTTTTTACTAACAGAGTAGTCATCATAAATGTGGTCTAATAATTTTTCATTGCGGCGCTACCAGCACCTAATGTAATGAAGTGCAGTAATGTGCATGTGCAACAGCGCTCTCTTTTAAACTATATGTGCGTGTTCAATGTTTTACTTCTGTCCTGAATTGGCAAATAATAATATGATTTTAAAGAAATAAGACAATAGGCTGTACAGTACTGTATAGCTGAGAAACAAGCTGAGCAGCACAGGAAGGAAGTGATGTGAGAAATGCAATGAAACACCTTACGAAATAAAAACATTGTGTTCCTTACACAGCTGTCTAAAACTAAATAAAAACTCACAAAAGTAAATACCCTCTAGACTTCACACAGCATGACCTTAGTACATCACACATCTGAGGGAGAGAAGTAGCTTTTGAGTCACTTTCACAAGTATCTTTGCGTTAGATTCTGACCTCCAGGTATCCAGTAACGATTTGAAATTAGATTTGTATCTTTTAGGTTATGCAAGGCAGCGTGGAACTACAAGGTTTTGTCTATTACGTTCTGTGCGGTATTGCAGAGCTGCACAGAGGGGGAAATATATATCTTTTTGCATAAATACCTTAGTCTTGAATTAATTATTTTGTTTAATTCATGTTTACCTTATGTGACTATATGCCCTAAAGCAAACCCTATCATATGCTTTTCATTAGATTTCAAACATTCAATTAATGAAGTGATTATTGTGGCAAACTGTTTTTTTTTTTTTTTTTTAATATAATGAAATAAATAAAAAAAATAAAATGTGATAACTTTCCCCTACGTTTATCTCTCTAAATCAAACACAAGTGTGTTTGTGTGAACATTGCCATACACTTTGTGAAAACTTTGTGTGACCTTTGAAAAAATTGCCTTACTTTTACTCCCCTTTAAAGCATCCTAAGTGTATATGAGTTCTTCTTTCAGACAAAGTTATATTAAAAACTGTCCATCCCCCTCCAAGCCCTTCCATGGGTATAATTATGGCTGTTTACTGTACAGTATGCAGTTCTGAATAAGTGTACTTAACAAACACATACAGGGGGCCTTTATCCACCCCCGAAGCTGTATTTACTATGGGATGTTTTACTACGGTTATGCAGGCTTTATTTATGTCTTCCAAAGTGTACAGCAAACACCTCTAAACAACCCTTTAACAGAGTAAAAGCACAGTAAATAACCCTTTAAAGGTTCTTTATTGGTGTCAATGCCAAAATGGAGTCTTTTGATTTCACAAAAGGCTCTATATAGTTTTTTTTGATTCTTTACATTTAGAAAAAAAATGGTTCTTTTAAGAACTGTACATTGAAACCATTTTTGGAGAATCCAGAAAATGTTTCTTATTTGACATTGCTTTGAAAAAGAGGCTAAGTAAAAGGTTTTCATAGCTTCCACTGGTGCCATTACAATCTCTTTCGTTGTCTTTTTGGTCTTCGCCTCCTCATTTTTTCATCTTCTCATATCAATCAATCACTCAAAAAGTGGCTCAATCTATGCATTCGGTCCTCCAGGGCTTCAGACAAAAGATGGCCAGTCAAAGCAGAGGAAGATTCAGATTTTCTTCCGCCGACTTAACAGACACGAAACATGCTAAATGCGGACCATGACTAAACAGCGTTTGGGGAAATAAACTGCTGGGTTTTGAATATGTGGGATGAGTAATAACAGAACTTTTCCACCGCTGCGTGGTGACCCTTGAGATTGTGTAGGCCATATTGAGTTTCACATGTTACCGCTGAGGGAACACAGGAAGCTGTAATTGAGGGCGTATTGAAGGTGTTCAGTGGATCATAGTGTGCAATATAATGAGGTTGAGTCATGGACGTTTCAGAGGGCTTTATTTGTACAACCGCAGTGACTAAACCAAGGCATTATTGTTGAGTTATAAAACGATTTATAGTAGTTACATTTTTATTTATTACAGACAAGAAAAAAATGTATCCCACCACAGGTTTATTTCCTTTTTTTGTCCTAATGTGACTTTCTTCCCTCCTCCGATTGGTAAAGTAAGTCTTCTGTGGCTTGGCCTTGTCCTTCTGGTCTTTTCTCCTAGTATTTTCTGACTTTCTTTGTTAAATATCCTTCAGTTCTTACAGTCAACTGAATTTTAGTGAGGACATTTATCTCGGGACCAGGTTAACTACAGCTAATGTGACAATGGCATAACACATATGCAAATGATGCCATGCTGACTTCTTGTCTATGCCTCAGACAGTGTTGTGTTAGTGCATGTGATGCTTGTGATTTTCAAATTGTCGGCTTCTTGACTGCCTGGGGTCGACTACGCAGCTGGTGGCAACACATGCATTTTTTTCAGATGTCAGCAAAAAGAACTTAAACTGCTCTGTCATATTTGATGTACATATAAGAATAATACAGCATTTCAATCTGTAAAAGGTCAACTTTTTTCTATACATCCACAATATCAACAAAACATTGTGCTTTTATTAAATAAAGTAAAATTAACAGGGTGCGTTCTCTGCTGTCTCAGTCTCTGTGACGTTCAGTTTGAAACGCATCTATAAAATGAACTGAAACTCTAGCGAACACGTGACTCACAGACACGAGAGATACATCTAAAGCTTGATATGTCTACTCTTAGAGGTATAGTTCACCAAAATCTGTCATTATTGACTCACCATGTTATTTCAGATTTAAACTAAATTACCTTTTTCATGTTTAGTTTTTTTTTCCATATAATTGCACTGGTTCAGTTTAACAATATAGTTAAAGATTACACATGTATGCTTTAATGCTTCCAAATCATTATAATTGCATAGAAAATAAAAACCTGTGCATTATTCAGAATTTCCTATTTTGTAAGTTTTGCAAGTTTGTAATGATATGAGGTGTGAATATAAATTTTAAATTTCACGTGGACTGTCTGCTGAGTTTACAGAGAAATAATGACCTGTCAGCGACATATATAAGATATTAATTCACTACTGCTGGGAATGACCTAACTAGGCGCTATCAACCGTGCCCTAAAACCCAACACTAACCTTTTTAGCAATGCGAGGAGGGGTCTTCAAATTAAAAGTACTGGAGGGGAGGAAAACATTTTGGTTTTTATATTAGCCATCATTGTAATACAATTCTAGGCATGAGAAACCATGCTCTCTCCAGAAATCTCAGCCAGCAATAATAAGTCCATGCATGCAGAACTGTAGAGGAGTGAGCCATTGCTCGTGTTCAGCCTTGAAATGGCCTGATCAGTTTAAAAAAAGTGCCCAAAGTCATGCTTTCTGGGTGAACTGCTCAGCAGCGTTCCCCTATTCTCTGGCGTGTGATTAGAATGTTCACTGTGGACCTCTGGCTTTTTTGTTCACACAGCACGACTGCTGCTGCCGCTATTGTTACAGGTGCTTTTCTGCTCGACTGGTCTCGTTTCTCTCTCGTGGACTGAGAACGACAGTGACATGCCCCCACCCATAACGAATGCACGAGAGATGTTTCTGCCTGACGCCTCTCTCTTCGTTTCCTTCCTTGGTTTTTAAATCAATATTTGAGTGAGAGGTAGGCCCCACGTTTGCCGCCACATATCTCTGGGGAGCAGGAGGCACTCTGGCCGGTGGTCTTGGTTCAGGTTTTAAAGGAAGGGATCAGACGGAGCAGGGCACAGACACTAAATCAATGGCCTTATCCAAACCCCTCGCTCCGCATGAGCAGAAAGCGGAATTTCTATCAGGAGATTATATTTGTTCACCAGCTTCTGACCCGTTGGCCCCTTTTCCCCTACTATCTTCCATCCAGCTCAGAACTGCAAATAATGTACAGCCAGGCTCAAGTTTTCAATGTCTTTAATTCTATCACTTTTGCCTTCTTTCCCGTCTTTTTCAGTCCATGTTTCCTCCTTTTTCACCCCCATTCCAGAGATGGATTATGACATTGACGTACCCTGGGCACGGATGTCTCAGGGGCTCTTCACATAGGAAGCATTCTAGCGTTAAAAATGGCTTGATGGAGGAATACAAGTGAACCAAAGGCGCGTTTATGGGTGCATGAAATCCCAAACAGCGTTTAGCCCACCCCTTAGATTGCTTTGATTGGTCAATGATTTAAAATAGACAGATTCAGGTTGCAACGTGCCACATTTTTAACTTGCAAGCACCTAAACTTTAGCTTTATTGTGTTATTTGGCATAAAATATTGGCATATTTCAAAAGGTTAATCCATTCCAAAATTAAAATTTTGTCATTTACCCCCATGGTGTTCCAAACTCGTAGAAGCATTGTTTGTCTTCGGAAAACAATTTTAGATATTTTGGATAAAAAAAACTAGGAGGCTTTTGACTGTCCCATTGACTGCCAAGTAAATTACACTGCAAAGGTCCAGAAAAGTATAAAAGACATCGTCAAAATAGTCTGCATTTTATCAACCGATGAGAATACTTTTTGTGTGCAAAGAAAATTTAAATACATTTATTTAACAATTTGTCTCTTCTCTTTCTCTACGCATCACCATAGTGCCATTTTGGAGAGTATCCGCTGGGCGCAAAAAGCGCACACAGTTCTTTGTCAGCTGCACTACAACTCTCAAAAATGGTGCTACGGTGACGTGGAGAGACCAAGAAGAGATGATGTAATTTTTTTTTTCTTTGCATACAAAAAGTATTGTCGTTGCTTCATAGCATTGCTGTTGAACCACTGATGGCAGATGGACTATTTTGCTGATGTCTTTCATACTTTTATCAGACCTTGACAGTGCTCATTACTTAACAGTCAATGGGACAGTCACAAGCCTTATGATTTTCATTCAAAATGTCTTAAATTGTGTTCTGAGGACACTGATTTGGAACAACATTGGAGTGAGTGATTAATGACAAAATTTTCATATCAGAGTGAAGTAACCCTTTAAAAATAAGTTACAAAACAGGGATGGGCAAATTCCCGTAGTAAAGATTTGACTTCCTTTCAATTTATAAATGTAAATTTGGATCAAATTACCTGTTATTTTTACAATGAAAGGAAGGGGAATTTTTTTTTTAAAGAAACTCAATCAATTCATAAAAAAAATTCAATGTAATGAATTCTGAAAGTTTGTCTACCATATATATAGAACATTTTAAGCATAAAAACATTTTGTCAAGCCAACATTAAAAAAAAATGAAAATCTTTGCTTGTCTAGTTAAATTACTTTCAATTTCAGGTCATTTTATGTTTACTTCCATTCAGATTTGAATTGCAATTCTGCATCCCATTTGCTATTCAGATTTTAATTGAGAACCAATTTAAATCTGAATCACAACCCTAAAAATCTATCAAATATGATCTGCTTCTGTAACCCCCTTAGGGCCCCCTGTTGGTCTGGAGCCTTATGCAAATGCTAGACAGGCTTGTGGACTGGTCTCTTTCTTCCCTTATATTTGTGCAATCATAAATATTCCCCTAAAAAAGCCCAGTTAATGCAATCCAGATGTCATCTGTTCTATTTATGCATTCTGTACAGCAAACCTCACATCGCACTACCTTTCCTCCATTTGATTTGCCATCTCTGTACACAACGTCTAATCCTTTGCTTCTCCTCTGGGGCGGCAGATTGACTCCTGCCTGGAGCCTAAAGCCTTCCTGACATCATCTGAGCTCTGCAGTCATGACACACAGTCCCTCACTGCACAATGCTGTTCCTCTGTCGCACAGTCATTAATATTGATTTACTTAATTGGTTGAGCCTAATCCATCCAATAGGGCTGTAAACCTAGTCCAGCTTGGAGAGCATTGCACCTTGGGATAGTTGATGAATCGTTTTGAATCGTCTTCTGTGGTTTGTAAAGCATGATTACCTGTCTTTTCACCCCTCTCGCTCTTCTCCCTCTCTTTCAGACATTCCACACAGCAGCAAACCAATAAAGTCATAACAAGCACAAGCCAACTTGTTAAACAACTCACTGACATCATCAGCGGATCTTCACGGGTAAAATAAACCTTCTCTGCATCTCTCAGTTTGTTTCTTTGCTGGAACAGTCTTCCTTATATAAGTATAACCAGTGATGGTGATTTATATCATAAAGCGATTCCACTGGCATTTGTGCTGACAAAAATAGAATTTTGCCATGGTAAAGTTACTGTATGTTAATGTTAAACTGAGGCAACATTTATTTTAAAATCATGCTATTTTGTTTCCTCACAGCAAGACAGGCTCCGTCTGACAAGACTCAAAACAGAGCTATCAGAGTCTGTGCAGCGTTATGGAGACCTGCAGAAGGTACACATGAAACATTGGCCTTCCTGTATTTCCCCTTATTCAACTGTCAATCGATATGAGAAATAGCAGAAATTATTAAAATAATTCAAATTTAAATTACTCAATAGGTACTTTATTTTACCTTAAGTATATTTCGAATATATATATTATATTGGAATATTATTAATATTAGAGTATATTTTACAAGAAAATACGAAGATTAATTGAATGGGTTACATTACCCTTATTTTGGTCATTTTTGTGAAAGTTACTAGAATTATATAAAGCATTACTAAAGCATTATATATATATATATATATATATATATATATAAAGCAAAAGGCTAAATCAGATCTAAAATATTGCACAGGCATAAGCATACAGTGTATGTATATGTATATATATATATATATATATATATATACTGCTCAAAAACATAAAGGTAACATTTAAACAACACAATGTAACTCCAAGTCAATCACACTTCTGTGAAATCAAAATGCCCACTTAGAAAGCAACTCTGATTGACAATCAATTTCAGATGTTGTGCCAATGGAATAGACAACAGGTGGAAATTATAGGCAATTAGCAAGACGCCCCCAATAAAGGAGGTGCAGAATGTTCTCCACGGCGTCTCCAGACTTTGGGACATGTGCTCAGTGTGAACCTACTTTCATCTGTGATGAACACATTGCGGCAGTCGCAAATTTGCCAATCTTGGTGTTCTCTGTGGTCACCACCACAAGAACCACTCCTTTATTGGGGGTGTCTTATAATCGCTTATAATTTCCACCTGTTGTCTATGCCATTTGCACAACAGCATGTAAAAATTGTCAGTTAGTGTTTCTTTCTAAGTGGGCAGTTTGATTTCACAAAAGTGTGATTGACTTGGAGTTACATTGTGTTGTTTAAGTGTTCCATTTTTAATTTTTTCTTTTAGCAGTGATATATACATCAGTGTATATGTATATATATATATATATATATATATATATATATATATATACATACACTGATGATTAAGTACGCACAGTCATACATTTTTGTTTACAATTGCCTCCATCCTCACAAGATAAAATTGGGTTTTTTAGTTTCCGGTGACAGTAAACATATATTAAATATTATTTTGCATCCTAATTTTAGACCAAGATGTACCAAAAAATAGATTTTATACCTCAAAATGTTTTTTTTTTTTTCTCACAAAGTTCAGCAATTGCACTTTTCAGCTAGGGATATAGCCCCATTGAGTGTGTGCTGTACAACTGCATGTTTTAAGAAATTTAGTTTTAAAATAGTCCCCAGTCTCCTCAACTATATGAGTGCAGCACTTTCATGCAGCAATAATGTAAACCAGTGAGAAAAGAATCTGCTGAAATTCTCTTTAGCTCAGCTGCTGTCACATGTCTGGCAGTATTTGCATATTAATGTAATTTTTTCTTTTCTCTGACAGAAAATTGCAGATCGTTCGAGAGCCTTGCTTCCTCCTGCACAAAAGGACAGGAAACAGGTGAGTGGGCTTCAATATCTCAGTCCAGGGAGAGTCCACTTCTTCCTCTTTGTTCTTTCATGAGCTCTTCGACATCCCTGTGACAGAAAGATAAAGAGTGTGACTGCGTGTGTGATTGCGTGTGGATGAGGAGCTCTTTGATGCTCTTTTTTTTTTCACCACTTCATTTTGTAGCAGGTCATATATTGACTGTCAGAACTTCATGACACTTACAAACATCAGTCCTCATCAGAAGTTTGTTTGCAACCACTACACTTGTGGTACAAAACCTGCAACCCTGAGAGTCATAAGGTGGTCAAGGATCAGGGCTGGAAAGAATATAGTTCCACAAGAGGAGATACATAACCAGTCTTCATGCTTAGAAGAAAAATAAAAAAATCCGCCAAAAAATAATATTCTGGCATCATGTCAATCTAAAAATGGATTTCTTTCCAAAGACGTTTTTTTCATGTTCCAGAAAGAAGTCATATAGGTTTGTAGTGACTTAAAAATGGGAAAATGATAACGAATTGTGTAAAAAATTTTTGAGTAAACTATTGCTTTAGCCCTAGATTTCCCCAGATTCAGTTAAAGTATCTTAAATTGCATTTCATTGTGAGAAAGCATCTTGTGGAGAAGAAACAAGACGGCTTGAAAATGACCACAGATGACAGCCCTAGTGATGTTCACTCTCAATGGAGGAGTTTCATTTGATGAGACACACTAAAATTGACATCTCCAACACCACACCTTTTTTCAGATTCCATCAAACTTCAATTTTCAGTTCATCTGAGTTGGCTCAAGGATGTACTGATGATTGAAAGTGCTGACTGAATGATAGGAATTGTGTTCAATATTACCTGTGGTACAACAGCAGGTCAGATTTGCTCAGCTGGTATGTGATTCTAGCACATACATACACTCTCCTCTCTTACAGTCTCAGGTCTGTTAAAATCCTCTCTTATTCTATTCCCTTCCCTCCTGACACTCTCTAGAGATGTTGCTTTTATGTGAGACTCTGTCACCTGCGGCAGTGTCTCTGATCTTCTGTCTCCTTCCACAATCCCCCCTGGAAACACCCGACTAGAGCAATCAAACAGGATGTGTAGTTCTAAAATGAACGCCAAGAACACATCCAAAACAAACAACATGTTGAGTTGTTAATCAAGAGTAAGACGTTATTAAGGAGTTGTTTGATCGCCAGGTTCTGCCGGAGTCTTTTTTTTTTTCTGCCTGAGTTCAGAAGAGAACAGGGTTTGTTATCAGCTATGCCAATCTGTAAGATGATTCATGAATGTGACTCACTATTATGAACGGAAAAATCACAGCAGTATAGGCTTTTATTAAAGTATTCATGAAAATCATATGTTTAAATGAATTTCTCAACATGAGGTGTAATTTGTCATAGGCTCACTTCCCTTTGGGTTGAATAAAAAGAATAACAAAGCGTTGATTGTTTTGAGAGTCTGTTTCTATAAATACGTGATTCATCTATAAATGTATTTGTTATGATGTTCTATACATTTATTTGTTATGATGTTCTTTCTGTCTTTCTTTCTTTCTTTCTTTCTTTCTTTCTTTTATTTCCTTTCCTTTTAACAGTTTTGACTCTTTATATATTAAACTTTATCTGAGGCAAAATTACCTGAGGTAGAAACAGAGTACTAAAACAAAACAGAACACAGACAAACTAACATATTTTAAAGGAATTATTGATCAAATGATTAGCATTTACGGCAGCCAACCAAAACCTGTGAAATTAAAGAAAAATATTGTAATTGAAATGGGGAAAAATAAAAAATAAAATAACACTTGTTTTCTGTAAAACCTTTTAATTTGTGTTAAATTATTGTTTTTGCACATAATTTAATTTAAGATATTTTACTGTAATTTTACTGTTTTTGTTTGGCAGCTGTAGCTGGCAGTAATTTGACTGTTTATTTATTTTTTTGTGCATTATTATTATTATTATTATTATTATTATTTGTGGTGATTAATTTTAAAAAGAACTTCCAGTGCAAAAGAAATTGCACAAATTTACAGTACGATGTGTGCAAACATACATAGGATTACACAGCAGAGATGAATAATAGCACTATGAATGATGCATTTATACACTAATATAAGAAATATATTTATTTAATATAAGAAAAAAGATTTAAGATTAAATTAAATAATGCATATACATAATTAGAAATATACAGAATTAGAAATAACACATATGGTTGTTTAAATGAAGAGGATCAGGATTCTCTGTCATTGGACTGATTGCTGGAAAAAATGGCTCCACTGATGTAAATAACTTGATTTTTGCTATAATTAATATACCATTGACTGGCTTCAAACACTTCAAGACTTATATTTGAACAATCTTCGTAAAAAAATGTCTTCAAGTTACTGCGATATGAGTGCAAGTCTTCAAATCAGAGGTACATTATATACTAGCTCTTATCCTCCAGAGAATTTAGATTACTAAGATCTTTCTGAATAAACGTATTAAACTGGGAATATCCCATCTTGAATGAGTCATGCTGATCCTCTGACTTGGATCATTTGAGTATATATGAGACCCCTCTATATTGAGTTGAACACGTCTTGTAATTCAAATATTGTGAGGATAATTCAGACCTAATTTCATTAGTTTACTGTATGAAGTTTAAATATAAAATAAGGTTTAAATAAGTCTATTTACATTTGAGAAAGAATGTAAAGTTAAAGGGGCATAATGTTTAACGAGGCATAATTCATTTAAATTCAGAATATACAAAACTTTAGACTTAATTTTAGGGCAAATTATGCATCTGAGATACAGATTAAAGGATCATTTGTGTTGTACATCTTGTCAGTATTTGAGGAAAAACTCCAACTACAAGCCACTCTATCACCTAATAGACAAAGATATCCTCAGGGAGTGGGATGACAACAACAGTGCAAAAAAGATGATGTTCTCAGAGTGGCATTGTGCTGGACCGAGATGTATTGGATGTGCTTATTCTGAGAGGGAAGAATACAATGAGTCATCCAACACATTGCAAAAAATAATAGCACGCCTCAGGCCTTTATCGATGTCATGCATATGCAAGTTAAGAAATTAGCAGATCAATGTGGCTCTCTAAGTGACCAACTCCCACCTCTTCAACCTTCAGGCTGACAGAGAGTTCAACCTAAATGACTAACAAAGGCGGCAGACGCTTCCTTTGCGATTCTTTTGCTGCAGTATGAGGTGGCGAGTCATTATCATTGTATTATATTCTCCACAGCCGTGAAATGTCAGTGCTTTGCTATTATATAAGATGTTTACAAATGGACCGCAAGGAAAGTTGTGTCACTTCTAATATAGAAGTTTCACCAAAGTCGGGTCTTACTTCTGTAAGCATCCGCAAGTCTCTGATCCTCTGATGATCTGAGCAGAGGCGGTTCTGGGGTCAGTGAGTATTCAGGGCATGCGCATGGAATCATCCTTTGATTAAATACTACTATGGTACGCTTCAAAATTAATGTTAGAATAACTGCAAGAAATCGTTTTTAATGAAGTAGATAAACATATGAAGGTCGACTGATGTTAAGGCCCCCATGTACTTCAAGCGAAACCAAAGAACAACCTGGTGTGCTGTAATTTCGATGAAAATCAGGCCAAAATGAAATTTGTTTGAAACTGTTTGCCAAAACAAACTTTCCAGAGAGGTTTGCTCAGCTGGTAAACATTTTTAATCCATTTGACAACATGAACACAGTGGAGAGCTGCTTTATAGTATAGAAATTAGTAGAAATTCATACTGAAGGTGACACTGACACTGTTTTTTATGTTTACTAAAACTATTAAACCAACTTAACAGTGTATATGTGCTTATTTTATATATTAATTGATGATTTGTGTGTGTGTGGATAGAGCCTACAGACTCCATTCAGTGAACTGGTTGAAGAGGGGCCGTTGTTCGGAGCGGGGGAAAGCATTGAGGGCGATGGTCAAGCATTCCTGTCAGAGATCAGTGAAGAAGATGTGGAGATCCTGAGGCAGAGAGAAGAAGCACTGTTGCAGATTGAGGTAGGAGCTCATTAGCCACGCCCACTGAAGCGCTAATTGCATTAAGAATTGCACACGCCCAACCTCTCTCAGCTTTTCATTATTAATGAGCATATATTTTTCTCATTGGGAGACATTAACCATTAAAAAGTTTGGGCTTGGCTTCATTTTTTTCAAATCTTTCTTATACTCGCCAACACAAACTCACAAAGTACAAATATTTTTACAATTTAAAAGAACAAAAATTTCAAAATGTAATTAATTCCTGTGATGCCATTACTCCCGTCTTCAGTGTCACATGAGCCTTCAGAAATTCTAATTTGCTGATATATATAATAGCTACCAAAACATTATATCAGGATCAGTAGATATTTTTTAGAGCCCTAGAAAAATTTCAATTTTTGTCATATATCCATACAGTCATCTGTGCACCGCACTGACCTTTCATTCCAGATTTTAGACGCACTTGAAAAGAACAAACATTATTGTTGAAAAGAACAACATTGCATCACTTACATTTTTATACAAACAGAGCCCTCAGGTCTGCATTCTTTTTGTACTCGCCATCATCTTTAGCAACTGTCTGCTTTACCAAAGCTTTCAGGGCAATTTTCCTGAGACTCAGTAGTTCGGTTTATTCTGCTGTCTAGTCACAATCACACAAGCAGACGGCTTTTCATACACCGCTGAAAACAGCATCACATTTCTCCACTGAAGTATGTCTCGTCTGTAGCAAAACAGCTGTTTTTCCCCAGATGTGCATTTGCACAGATGTGAACCTGCGATGATGGGGTCATTCTGTTCTTCTTTGACATCCGTTTGGGCCAATTTCAAAGCCATTTGTTTCGGACGTGCACCGTGTGCTGGTTGTCTTTGATGCAGGGCGTTCAAAGACAAATATGAAAATGAAATAAATGTCAGCCCGTTGTGATTATCGACAAGGCTAGAGGGAAAGCGAATTGCGCAGATGGCGCATCAAAACAAATGGCTCCTTCTTGTTTGAAAAGCAGGGAGTTGAGAAGCGAGAGGGGCCGCATGCCCTAATGACTGATGACAACCTCGAGAAAGCCTTGAAATGAAGACATATGGCTTTTCCTTCCCAAAGACCTGTCTGAAGTTCATAGACTCTCGCTTGCTAACGCAACTACCGCATCTGGCTAACAGACAGGCATCAAACAATCCCACGTCTAGAAACCCTTTTAATAAATTCCCATTCATCACACGGACAAAACCTGAAAGGCTCAAACAAAACCGACAGCTTAGTTTAGTCACAGAGAAAATTGAGGTTTTTTTCAGGTGATCAGAAGGGTGATGAGGATGAGTCGGTGCTCTGAGAGCTCTTACGCAGGTCCTGGAGATGTCTCTGGCCCTGGGCCCAACCGAGCTGATCATATCTGACAATGTGCTTTTTCTGTCTAGCATCTTCCCGCCTTCCCAACCCCCCCAAACCTCGAGCCTGCCCTGCGACGCCTCCTCATGCAACTCCGCTCAAGTGAATCACCAGCATTTGCAGCCCTACTCTCTCTCTTTCATCCATCTCTCTCTCTCTCTCCCATTCACTGTTAGATGGGTTCCCGAGGGAAATGGAGAAGATGGAATGTCTGTTATCCCCTCCTCATTCTCTCTCTCCAAAAGCTGGTCTGTCCTACTGAGTAGTTCACATTTACTCTGACGGCCTGTGCGTTCAGGCGAACGTTTCTTTGGAGAACCGCGCAAAGGGACGGACATGCACACACAAGCCTGATGGAGGATGTGGAGTGGTGGGGGGGTTATTCCACATGCCGTTATGGATTCTCCTTCTTGATTTTCTATGAGGTGACCCACAAGGGTAATGAACTGTACCTCTGGGATGACTAATTAGATTTGGATTCACCCTATATTACAGTGAAACGACGGAAAGATTTGAAGGGAGGAGCCAGGCTCCGCCCTCCACCGTTTATGACATCAACTCCAGACGTACCTCGCTGACACTTTGGCACTGGCCATCATTTCATCAAAATGAATTCGTAAAAAAAAAGGAAAACACAGGGCATGACAAAAGGACAACTTTCAAGGGGAATCTGAATGCAACACCTGGCCCATAAAGGAGAAAAACTACAGACGCGTGTCTCCCCTGCTAATGTGTCCAGTGCATCCCTTTTGCCCTTCAGTGAGAAATGGAAGTTAGCGCAGCAACAGTAAAAGATGTAAATGGCAGACATCCACTGCTGTAATGTGCTTGTGAATCTCTAGTAAAGCGTCTACTTTCTTATAGACCAAACATTTTTTGGTCTTTTTTGCTTCTTTGGTTTTTTAAGTTGTTTCTCCCACACAGCAATGCGACTGAATTGAGAGCAAAGTCTTCTGCTTCTCTGAAGTTCTCTGATGAGTTTCCAAAGGGACAGCGGAGGCTTTAGTTTTAACTTGAGTGTTGTGCTGCTCGTAGACATGTTGCTATTACTGTTTTTTTTTTTTTTTTTTTAAGCTGTGCTGTTTTAAATACTACTTTAGTTGAATAATTTTAGTTATTTCAGATGCCAAGCCCTTCAATTGTCACTTCAAGTTTCATCTAAGGTGTCAAGTAGTTTTTATCTAATGTAATTCTAATGCAATTCAAAAATGTATTTAAATCTTATGATTTCCAACTTAAAGTATATATAACATTACTAGGATATAAAATCATCCTGATATAAGATTGTGGTCATAATTCCAAATTCATTTGTAACCAAACCTTTATTAAAGTCCTTTATTAAGCTTTTTAAAACAGCTAGCACCATTTATTTTCTTTATGGGCACAATTGTATCTGTTTGTCTGGGCATGTAACTGTATCTATGTATAATAAACATGATTTTATCATGTGCTCATGTACTTTGTTTTTGTGCCTTGTACATGGACGTTGTTTTGATGGTGGCCAGTTGGAGTACATTGCATGCTTATCTACTTTGATGCATCAAGGTAAAGACGTTGGTATTCTTAACAAACAAACTGACCTTTGAGAGAACAATGACTCTGTGGGGGTGCTCTCTCTCTCTCTCTCTCTCTCTCTCTCTCTCTCTCTCTCATTCTTGCTTACTGAACTGCTAGTCATTTAGTCATGTCCGACTGCCGAAACAACACACTATACATAATGCTAATTGCCAAATCAGTCTAAAACATGTAAAAGCACTCTGTAAAGCATGGATGTTTCACTGCGTAGTAACTTCTAAATAACAATAATGTGCTATTGTTTAAGGAGCTTGACATTGATGCTTTTTAATTTATGAAACAATATTTTTAATTTCTAATATCTGGGAAGCGATAGCACTTTTGTTAAAAAAGTATACAAATTTTCTACAGTATAGTTCTACATTATACTAAAATGTTATTTTATTGTCATTTTAGTTCAAGCAAATGGACTAAAATGAATGAGAGATGACAAAATGAGAGTAAGTGTAAAGGATAGATTTTTTTTTAACAGTCATCACACACTATAAGGCTTTTACGACCAAACTAAGAGGGTCTTTCTGGTTTTACATTTACTGTATTGATTTGTTTTTCTGAATGTAATTTCTATCCTTTTTTACACATTAATATCTGTCTTGCTTTCTTTAGTGTTTGCCATTGGCTTTATTGCGCATCCCTGTGATGCGCCTACAATTATTTTTTGTTGTTGTTTTTGTGTCACAATCAATAGCAAGTGCTGTTGAGCAACTCATATTCCAGTCCTCATCTAAAACACGGCATACACAACACTCCCCCCTCTGTGGAAAAGATGCGCACACACATACTTTGTGCCCGAAGACTGTATGCTTTGAATTTTGAGGTCCTTGGGCTGTGACGGAAAGGAAACATTTGATTTTACATTATAAACCGTTTATTCAGCAAGGGCAAAAAAGAGACGTTTCACGCTTAAGCCCTCAGCAGGCTGCGCACAGAAATGTCATCATTTTTTTGGGGCTGTAAGCGTGCGCGTAAATCTGCTTAACAGTTTTTCTGTGGTGGCACTGACACCGCGTCCTGTTGCCCGTTGCCTTTGGGCCGGGGTGTGTGTGTGGGGGGTGATGTGGGGAGAATCTCATATCAGCGTTAAACACATTCATCTAGGAGAGTGAGCGAAATAGAGAGAGAGAGAGAGAGAAAAGAGAGATGTGGAGAAGGGTGGTGGCTGGGATTCAGGGAGGAGGATGGAAGACGGCATTAGAAGTGAAAATCATGTCTTCCACAGTTCAGTACTGCAGAGGTTTTTAACCTTTACAGGCCTAGAGATCCTCCAACCATACTCTGTCAACCCAGTGACCTCCAGCAGAAAAGATAGGTTTTCTCGGAAACCCTTTGTAAAATAATCAAATATTATCATTCTTTAGTGATTAACTAAACATTTAAAGTCAACTTGACACCCCACTGAAAGCTTTTTTGTTTTCGTTGTTGCATTTAATGAGATTTCAATTCGTATTCAATATGGCTTTATATGAAACAGGATATTCAAGGCAAGGATAATTGTAGGGAAGTGGTTGAAAATGTACCCATTATTTGTGTGTGTAAGTGTGTAAAGACAAATGATATATATGAGTATTTCATGTATCAACATGTCCTATAGTGTAACAGCAAAAAATGTGATATTGTGGGGAAAAAAATGCTTTTTAATGTTATTTGTGTGTCAAGTTGTTTTTTTTTTTCCTCTACACTTTTGCTGTCACAAATATTCAATAGTAGTAGTAGTAGTAATAGTATATTTAGTGCTAGTACAATGTATGGCTAATAATTAATATAAAATATAAAAGGTATAAAAGGTACATTTTTATAAAAAAACAAAACAAACAAACATAACATTAATCCTCCGGGTTTTCAGTCACTCAGATGTCGGGGGTAAATGACTACTGCTTTGTTCATTAATACATTCAACAACAAAACACCTCAATCACGTAGGAGTCTTGCTTGTCTCGCATCTCGGTCTGATGACGGCTCACTCAGGGCGGGTCTGAGGTAAGACACCAGTTCAGTCTGTGTGCCACGCTGCTGTCAATTAACTATTGTGGGAGTGGCCTCTGTCGGTGTGACGCCACATCGACATGCATCTTGGCTTGATTTCAGAAGGGGCGACTTATTTTTGTTAAATTAAAAGAAAACTACTGGTAGATCTTTATCATTGTAGGGTGGTTGTGTACACACACTCCCAAAACACATTTCAGTCCAAACAGATTGTAAAAGTGCACATGGCACCGGATGACCCCTTTAAGGACCAATTCTAACTATTAACTAGTTGTTTATTAGCATTAGTAGTGTATTGGCTGTTTATTAGTATTATTAGGCATATATTAATGCCTTATTCTGCATGAGCATATAATGTACTTGATCCGTTAAAATAACTTTTATTAAGGGAAATAAAATGTGATGTGAATTAATGAGAATGTTCCCTAATCTAAAATGTAAGTAGTGAAATATTTACTTTAGCTTTATTACTACATGTTGTTTTGATATTACTTAAACAATAATAATAATAATGAAAATACTTTGCACCTGTGAAACATTCATTAGAAAATGGGTAATTATTATTTTACTTTAAATTTAATATACTTCATTTTGAAATATATATATATATATATTTACTTAAAATAGGAATTTTATATCAGCTCACAGACCCCTCTGCAGAATCTTCATGAACTTTCAGGCTGAACACCCTGACATTGAAGCACAAAATCTAGAATAGCCATGTCTGGATAGTTTTTCCGTTAAGCCCAAATCATTTTAAACTAAGGCTTGCATTGATTGTTTTCAAAGACAGCTGGATTTTTAGGGGCCTTCTGCTGAAGCATTGTCATTTAAGACCACTTTTTGTGGTCCAACTGCACAAGCCCCACCTGTTCCTTGAATCCTTTGAGCTGCAGCAATCAAGCAATAAATAAGCTGCCAATTTAAATGCACTGAGGCTGTTAGACTGGCAAAGATCAAAGCCTTCTGTGTTAGCACAGCAAATACAGCATAGAACCGAGCACCTCCCCTCCCTAAAACAAAACCTACACACCGAGCATAATTAGCCAGCATCTCCCCAGGCACTAGCTTAGCTGGCGTGTTCTTCTCCACCACTGTCAGAGCAGCGATGACGGGCATCAGTACAGCTATCGCAAACATAATATGCTCTTTTATTTTCTTGTTTGCAAAAATCAGCCATTTTATGCGCAGTCCCTTGACATCATTCTAGAGATTGCTTTATGATTCTGCTTTCTTGGTGAAAGCGGCCTTATGTAAGTCTAATTATGCCCCTCAGGACCACGCAGGCCACTCAAGGAGACTGAAGAACATTTAAATGAAGAAAGAAGAGGTGCGCAATACAAAGATAAGAATTATCACTTGGAGCAATGGCTCACCCAGAAATGAAAATTCTGTCATTATTTTTTTCATTCTCATTTCATTTCAAACATCTGTTGTTTTGTTTTAGTCAAAAACAAAAGGCAATGTTTTGAAGGATTATTACACAGCTTTTGTAATAAAAAAAGACAAGCTCTCAATCTCAACAGGGTAAAAAAAAAAGATAGCACAATAACTAATTTAATACATATTATTATCATTATTATTACAATTGTCATGATCTCCCTGCAAACTGTGTGTGTATGTTTTGTGTCTGTTTTGATTAATGGACTCCTTTCAATGTACTCTTGTCACCACCCATCTCATATGTTGTCACTGTTCCCACTCATGTCTCCGCTTGTTTGTTGTCATGGTGTTTCATTGTTGGCTCATCCCACTGACCTAGATTTATGTGCATATAACCCGGAAGTGTTTGTGTGTTGCCACGGTCCATTTGCACTGTCATATTGTCTTGTGGTTTCCCCGTGTTCTTGTTCTGAGTTTCTCTGTTTGGATTTATCGTTGCTGAAACCTGCTCTCTCTTGGATTATTGCCTTTGCCTTGCCCCTCGGACTCCTCGCCCGACCAATGCACAAACTTTGACTACTCTTTTGCTCTGCCTCTGCCATGGATGTTAACCGGTGATCTCCCTGACTGTCTGTCTACGCTCTGTGTGTAAATGAAACAGCTTGCACTTAAATCCGAACGCTTCCTTGCCTCCTCCTTCGTGACAACAATAGTAGTTGTAGCAGCAGTATTACCTTTTATTTTTGTAGTAAATATATTAATTATCCATTTTGTGAATAATTCTTATTACCCTTGTTGTTGTTGTTGTTTTACAGTAGCAACACATTTTTATTTTGTATTCCATTTTTAGGAGTACATTTATTCATTAGTGTAACAAAAGACAATTAAAATGATAATAATAATAATAATAATAATTATTATTATTATTATTGTTGCTGCTGTTCAGGTAATAATATAATAATAATAATAATAATAATAATCAGGTTTTTTAATTCACAAAAAGGTGCTGTTCAGGCTTGCGCTTGCGCTTCCTCGCGAGCAGAGCGGACACAGAACCAGAAATGCAATCAGAACTTTTTATTTACAACACAAAACAAGAAAACGACGAGGAGTATGCAACATGCTTCACAGAGCAGGACACAACACAAGTAACGTTAACATCCGACATTGCACTTGAGACAGGGAGTGACATAAATACACAGACCAATCAAAGACTAAAGACCTGGGAAAGACAGCTGGCAGATAATCAAACACTAATGACAGGGGCGGGGTTACAAACGATCAGAGCACATGGGGGAACAGAATGAAAACAAAACACAAGAGCACATGGAACAGATATCAAAACATAAACACAAGCACATGGACACGTGGCATAGTTACAGAGAAACATACAAAGAGCACGCCTACGGCATGACATAGCCCTCCCCCTAGGCCGGATTCCAGACGCACAGGCAGCAACACCAGTCTTTAAGGGGGCCCACCTAGCCGGAGCAGCCGGAGGAAACGCCCTCCAGCTTGGGGCGGAAGGCGGAGACACCCACCTGGGCAGGTCAGATGGCGGGAACGCCCTCCATGGCAGAGCAGGTGGCGGAGACTTCCACCTGGGCGGAAATGAAGAGAGAACCGCCCTCCAAGGACAGATCAGACGTACAGTTTGTACGTTCTCTATGGTGGAGCCGATGACGGAGAAGCCCACCGGGGCTCTCCGAGGCAAACCAGATGGCGAAAGCACCATCCAGGGCGGGGCAGATGGTGGGGATGACCACTTAGGCAGACCAGTCGGCGGGAACGCCCTCCGTGACGGCGGAGAGATCCACCTGGGCTCACCAGTCAATGACAGTACCCTCCTGGGCCGAACAGGAAACCATAATAATGCCCTCCTGGGCCAAACAGGCAACCGTAATAATGCCCTCCTGGGCCGAACAGTCCATAATAATGCCCCCCGGGGGCCGAGCAGGCTGTGACTGCGCCCTCGGGAACCAAACAGACAATGAACGTGCCCTTCTAGGTTGAACCGAAAGAAATTGCGCCTTTGGTGACCAAACAGACAGTGATTGCGCCCTACGTGACGGAACTGACTGTGATAAGGACCTCTCAACCTGTCCAAACAGCGACTCAGAGGCCTCCATGGGCTGTGCAGCCACCAACGGGATCTCTGGAGATTCTACAACCGTGACCGACATCTCCAGAGATTGTGCAGCCATTGGCAGACCCAATGGAGTCTCAAGCTACATACGGACTCTGGTGGCTCGGGCCACCATGGATCCGGATCACAGACTGGGTCTTGTGGATCCGGCCACCATGGTTCCGGATCACAGACCGGGTCTGGGGAATCCAGCCACCATGGTTCCGGATCACAGACCGGGTCTGGCGGATCCGGCCACAATGAATCCGGATCACAGACCGGTTCTGGCGGATCTGGCCACAAAGGATCTGGATCAAAGACTAAGTCTGGCGGATCCAGTGACACTGAACCCAAATCACAGACCATCATCACGGAAACACTGCTCCTTGTACCGTGCGACGGGGTTAGAACCCGTTATTTGCGGACTAGGAATCGCAAGGACCTTCAGCAGGGCCTCAGGCTGCGTAGCCGGGACCCATTATTGGCGGGCTAGGAACCGCAAGGACCTTTTGCCCGGAACGTTATCAACGAGATGAACAATGCTTGTGGCCAGGGGAGACCCATGATGTCCGGGATGTGAGAGTCCAGGAGAAACGCCACCCCATCCTGGAACACGCTTATGATCCCGATTGTCCAGCGAGCTAGCAGAACTCAAAATAGGGAAACGTCGAGGAGTACGCAACATGCTTCGCAGAGCAGGACACAACACAAGTAACGTTAACATTTGATATTGAACTTGAGACAGGGAGTGACATACTGTAAATGCACAGACCAATCAAAGACTAAAGACAATACACCTGGGAAAGACAGCTGGCAGATAATCAAATACTAATGACAGGGGCGGGGAATTACAACAAATTACAAACGATCAGGGCACATGGGGGAATAGAATGAAAACAAAACACAAGCACATGGACACATGACATACTTGTAGTTACAGAGAAACATACACAGAGCACGCCTACGGCGTGACAATTTAATTGTACGTTTCAGAAATACATGTATATTATTATGTATTTATGTACGTATTTATCTGTGTATTAGGTGTATATACAGTTACCAAATGCAGAATGTGCAAAATGTTAATAATTGAAACAAAATTGCATGTTATTTTTTATTTAGTACTGTCCTGAATAAACAAGTTCACATAATAGATGATTACATATACTCCACAAGACAAAATAATAACTGTGTTTATAAAAATGACCCAAAAGTTTACAAACCTTTTAATCCTAAAACTATGTGTAATTTCCTGGATGATCCATGACTGTTTTTATATTTTGTAATAGTTGTTCATTAGAGGATGGATACCCGACCTGTCATGTCAGCGCAAATGTGCGCCTTTGTTGTAACGGCGCTTTTTGCCCCGTGTGCGCTGATGCTCGCATCTGTTGAAATTACCGAATGCCTTCCTACAGTTGCTAAATAAAAGCGGGCTTTCCACACAAAAAAGTGCATGTGTCATTAGTATCAGAAAAATAATAGATCGGGCTAGGATCAGGCTCGGACATAAATATCTTAATGCCTGTCGGGCTCGGGTCGTGTTCGGTTACTGCTCTGTCAGACGCGGACCGGGCTCGGACAGAACAATGCGTCCCGATCCGCACTCTATTGTTTATCCTGAGCAATTACTACTGTTCTTTAGAAAAATCCTCCAGCTCCTGCACATTAAAGCATCTTCAGCATATTTGAACCCTTTCCAAAAGTGACTGGATGATTTTGATATCCATATTTTTACACGAAGGGCTACTGAGGGACTTATACACAGCTATTACAAAAAGTGGAAATTTTACTGGTGCTTGAGAAGGCCACACAATGCGTAAAAAAATAACATGTATTTTTCTTGATCCCTATTTTGTTTCAATCATTAACATTTCGCACATTTTGCAAGGGTTACATAAACAATTGAGAACATCCGTATATAGTTTTTAACAATACAGCAACGAGAAACTCTCACACTTAAAATAGAAATCTATCGTAATACATATCGCATACTGTATACCATACAACAACATAGCATATTTGGAACAATAATCTATGTGGGAGAATAGTATAAATAATGATTGGATTGTTTTTAAATTCTGGGGTGAACTGTCATTTAAGGAAAGGTCAGGTAGCAGTAGTATATGTATTTTTTTATTATTTTCTTTTTTTTTTTTTAGAAACGGTCATATTATTTTTCCATATTATGTAAGATTTCTGTGTGCTTAGAGCATGTTCTGTGCTTTAAAGGGCAGAAGTTACACTCCTCACACAACACTTGTATTTCATAGATACAGTGAATTGTGTAAGAGGGAAATTTTGGGCACTTATGGGTCACACACACTTAAAACTAAAATACATGGGGGCTACTGGACGTTTCTATGAGAGCAGCACAACCTGACACTGAGCTTGACAATCTGATTCTGAGTTTTACTGACAATTCAATCTGACTATGTGGAGTACAGTTCTGCATGCTAGTGCCACTGTTTTTTTATCAGAAGCTGATGAAAGGCTGACCTGTGTATCCAACTGTCTTGTATTACAGAGAAACATCATTGGCATGGTTTGTCTGTCCTGGCTTTTTGAATCCGTGGGGTCCAATGTTCAAAGTAGATTTGATTTTCATTTGCTGAATATACAGTGCCCTCCACTAATAATGACACCCTTGGTAAATCTAAGCAAAGGTGGCTGTGAAAATAAATCTGCATTGTTTATCTTTCGTTCAAGAAATAATTAAGAATTTCCAATCAACATAAAATATTAGAAAACTGCCTGGAATAGGAGGTGTGTCTATATCATCCTAATACATGCTGAGGGGTAGAGTTTGAGTGGCTAAAGACTCTTTAAGGATTACAGCTGGAGAATTACAGAAAATAGTTGAGTCTCAGGGTCAGAAAACCTTTTTAAAAAGTCCCTACATCAGCACATGTTATTTGGGAGGGTTTAAGAAACATTCTCCTCGCTCATCCAAAAACAATCTCCAGCATATTCAGTTGTCAGACAGGACTGGAACTACAAATGGGACTGGCTTCTATGATCAGATGAAACTAAAAATTACTTTTTTAGCAGCACTCACTCAAGATGGGTTTGGTGAACACAGAGATAAAACATACTCCATGTGTACAATGAAGTATGCTGCTGTGTTTTTGATGTTGTGGGTCTATATTTCAGCTGGAGGTCCTTGGACATCTTATTTAGACACATGGCATCATAGATTCTATCAAATACTTGTATATAAAAATCAAAAATGTCAATTTCTGACTTCAAAGGGTTATCTGAATTGTCTTTTTTTTGGTTGTCTCAACCTTTAGTGAACTACTTTTATAGTCCATTCAACTAAAATGTTTTCATTCGTCAAACATTTAGAAACATTTAGTTATGTCAATTAAAAATTATTAACTGGTGTTTATTAATCACTAAAAAGACACTTCACAACACATAATGGTCTTTATTTAATGACAATATACATTTAAAATATTTTTCTTACAAACTAAACATACAGGAATAAAAAAAAAAGTCACCTACATCTTGGATGGCCTAAGGGTCGGTAAATGAACAGTAAATTTTAATTTGTGTTAAAATTTTAAAGTTTTAAAACTTTAAAGCTCCCATTGACAAACATTGCATCTGTCATACAACTGCAAAGTTCACTTTTCACTTTTTAACAAGCTAAACAAAATGTTAGCAAACAAACATTTACAAATATTATTATTCACAATATCATTTTGGTAAAAATGAGGTGTACAGTACAAATGTGTTAACACAGCTTAACCAAGTCAAACAGAAAAATAGTTTGTCAATAATACAAAAGAACATTAACAAGTAATTTTTTCAGTTCATTGGTAATTTGGTGTTGACATCATCCAGTGTTGCTCTCATCCAATAATGTCCAGCATGGCATGGTTTAATTCCAGGCTACAAAACAGGTCAGATTGAGCAGATTACTTTTCTTGTTCTTGTGGTCTTGTCCCAATGTCCAACGAGAGGATCTGTCTCTGTAGCTCATCTAGCTGACACGGTCTCTGTTGACATTCAGGGCAGTAGAGGTAATCTCTAGGTTCTGATCCACCGTCTGATCTGAATACAGACTGGACACAAATGTTTTGACACAAATCCATTGCACAACAGCAATGATACTGATTAGATTGTAATACAACATGTACATTTTGTATTATAGGGCTAAGTTACCTTAAATAGCATTAAAAAAATATTAAAATATGACAGTCCTGCATGTTGTTGATGAATGGTGACATTTTACAAATTGACTATCTAGTGATTCACTAGCTAGGGAACTGACTGAGATGCTTTGAACAGCATTGTTAAATGATTCAGTTGTTAATTTCACCATTCACAAGACCAGAAATGCTGCGTTACTTAGCGTTAATGAAAAGAGTGACATTTCAAAATGGCTGCTTGTTAGTCAGGTTTCATGTTGTCTTTTTATTTCACGGGACAATTGCAAAAGTTTACAAATGCAAAAGTGCATTGTGTATGAATATATATGTTTTAAATAAAACATTTGCACCGTTTAAATGTACATTTTCATGAATTCAGTCTAAAGTACAAATATTTATTCAGCGTCGTACTCTACTAACTTAACCTGACGCCTTAACTTTACACACACTGTCCTATACCCATGTTTCTTCAGACATTAAACCCCTAAAAAACCCTAAAAAATGTTTTACTCTACTTCTCAAATAAACGCTGCCTATAATGTTTTAACAGTGAATGTAATATTATTTTATTTTATATATAAACCAGTTCTCTTTTTTCCAGGTTTAACAATTAAGGCCCAATCCCAATTCTATTTTCTACCCCTTTGCCTACCCCTCGCACCTTCCCCTTCCCCTTGAAATTAAGTGGAAAGGGTTAAATATTTTCCCCCTAAGAAATGGAACACCACTACTACACTGTTATACGTCATCATCCATTGTCACTAGCTCCTAACGTTACGTCAGAGGACATGCACCGATGTAAGCGTTCATTTACATGTACACATAAGGCCGTAAGCAAAACAAAACAATGCTTTACCACATGCAGTCAAGTCACCGGGTATATGACATAAAATATATATTTCCTTGTATTTTGCAATCGGTGCTATATAAACACAAACACAAGACTGATGGTAATATACATATAATTAATAATTAAATACTACTTACCTTATTAATGGAAAAAATTACTTACATTTATGGGTCTGCTTGCTCGAGTGAGCAGCCATGTTGGAAATTTCTCTTAGCCCTCCGTTTGAAGTGAGGTTCCAAAAAATCTTCGTTTGAAGGGCTATCTAGCCCTTACCCTTCCCCCTACCCCTCCAACCCAAAAAAAATTTGAGACAAGGGGTAGAATTGGGATTGGGCATTAGTCTTAGACAACATTCAGAGAGAAAAAAAAGAGTAGCATGGCAGTAAATGGTGATGCAGCCGCTGTGGCATTCACACAGGGTTGGTCTCAGACTTTGAATGAGAGATAAACTGACATTTTGGAAAGGTAGAACAGCTGTAGGCTTCATTTGGGTGGCATGCTTCTGAGGAGACGTGCAGCAGGGGTGGACGGATGGATGACTAGAGTAATGACAAGTGCTTCAAGCAAATGATGACTAACACGCTTGCAGCATATGCATTTCATATAGAATTTAAATAGTGCATTGATGTGACAGTGAAGTAAGCGGTGCACTTGAGAAAGCCATTTAACACCGCAAAGCCTGTATCGTACAATAAAACGGCACAAAGAAGTCATGGAGCGAAATAGCATTGCTTAGAATCTCGAAGTTATTTCGTTTTAATGATAGCTGTATTTATTTGAATTACCACACCCTTGCTCTGCTGTGTGAAGAAATGTTCTGTTCCCTGGCTGTCTCTTGTTAAAGTTATGTTATTTTTGGTAATTGTTTGTACAGTGGCATTTTTTTCTGCAGGGGGTATTTGTGCAGTATCAGTAGTACCGACTCAATTTGGTACCTTCTGAGAGCTTTCAGAAGCTCCAGCGCATCTTTGTGTAATTAAAAACGGTAAAGATTTATATTTCCAATGTGTTTTGCATGGTTGTGCTTTGTGCAGACACGAGTCTGTTGAGTGCTTGAAAGCAAACAAAACTCCATTAAAAACTTAAAAGCACTTTTTTCACACGTCCTTTTCAAAGCAATTTTTATTTAGTCGTAAACAATTTAAGAAAAAAAAGTTTTAAAAAATATAATGGCTACATCACATTACTGAAGCTAAAAATTACAACAAAATGAAACCGCTTTGCATTCACAAAATAGTTAAAATATGTGTTGCAGCAGTTTTTGATAAAAGTAAAATATTTTTATGGTTTTGTAAGTGTTTTTTACAGACTCTTTTGCTATTGAGCCATGTTGATTAAACATCACTTCTGGCACTCTATACAGTGTGCAGTATCATAGACTGGTCAATTTTCTTCCTGTAAAAGATAAAGAATGCAGACACTGAGGAATTGTCTGTCTTACAGGGCATTATGTCTTTTTATATGCTGTGTTGTACATATGACAGTACCTGTGATGATTTATGATACAGCTATAATCTGATATTCCACTGCTTCACCTCGTTTGTGTGCATCACCCACATATTAGCTCCCCTCACAGCCCAGACTTATGAGAAAACTCACTTCACTTCAGTGACTTTTACCCTTAAATCTATCTATCTATCTATACAATGAGAAAAAAATGTGGTGACAGCGTGTCCTGTTATGTTATAGCAAACCACTGAAGTAAAGATTAATGAAAAGCAGATTATTTGTATGCTAGTGTTTTACTAGTACTTGGTTAGGTAGTAGAAGCCTATTACTGTATATGAGTGAATGAGTGAGTGAGTAATCAATTTTGTTAAAATTTAAGAAACTGAATACGATTTTGGGGACAAAAAAACAGTTTGTTGCTGTTTAAATGAGGCTTCCTAAAGTGCTCAGTAAAATTTTGAATTGAAGAACAAATTATATTTCGACAGACTAAACTGAGAGAGTGTAGACTAATAATAATATGACGTGTGTGTGCATAAACATATATTTCAATATTGCACGAAGTGATGGAGTGAAAGTTGCCTTTTTGGAGTGTGTTGTCCCTTGAAACAGTTTTTATCCTTCTTTTTTTCACTACAGGTGCTCTCACTCACTTATTTATGATGGTCAGAGCTCTCAGAGCTGATTGTCTAGCAGTGTGAGCGAACACTCTTTTTTTTGCAAGCTATTATGAAGCTATCAGCCACCAACTGCCTGTTCAAGGTTTCTTTTTTCTCATTCTATCATACGCAGTTCACGCTATACTTTCTAACCCTGTCTTGGAGTTACACACGCCCAGCTGGCAGCTTCTAAATATGGAGATTTCAGGTTGTTAGCCCCAGGGGAGCTTTGATACATGCTGCGTTTAGTTCAGGACTTGAAATCAGAAACACAGAGGGTAGTCATATCACATTATCTTCACCTAGCGTAACACGTCAGCTTCATCCAGGGCACATTTCAGCTCTTATAAATGGAAAAAAAAAAACCACTGCATTGTTGTTTGACCATAGCTCCATGTACTATTTCCATGTGATATTTACTGCAGTGAGGTTATCACCTCTATATAAGGAACTCTGATTTCACCTAACGCTATTTTATTAGAAGTGCTCAATCTTATTTCCTTTAAATCATGAAACCATTCAGAAATACACACACACACACACACACACACACATATATATATATATATATATATATATATATATGTGTGTGTGTGTGTGTGTGTGTGTGTATTTCTGAATGGTTTCATGATTTAAAGGAAATAAGATTGAGCACTTCTAATAAAATAGCGTTAGGTGAAATCAGAGTTCCTTATATAGAGGTGATAACCTCACTGCAGTAAATATCACATGGAAATAGTACATGGAGCTATGGTCAAACAACAATGCAGTGGTTTTTTTTTTTCCATTTATAAGAGCTGAAATGTGCCCTGGATGAAGCTGACGTGTTACGCTAGGTGAAGATAATGTGATATGACTACCCTCTGTGTTTCTGATTTCAAGTCCTGAACTAAACGCAGCATGTATCAAAGCTCCCCTGGGGCTAACAACCTGAAATCTCCATATTTAGAAGCTGCCAGCTGGGCGTGTGTAACTCCAAGACAGGGTTAGAAAGTATAGCGTGAACTGCGTATGATAGAATGAGAAAAAAGAAACCTTGAACAGGCAGTTGGTGGCTGATAGCTTCATAATAGCTTGCAAAAAAAAGAGTGTTCGCTCACACTGCTAGACAATCAGCTCTGAGAGCTCTGACCATCATAAATAAGTGAGTGAGAGCACCTGTAGTGAAAAAAAGAAGGATAAAAACTGTTTCAAGGGACAACACACTCCAAAAAGGCAACTTTCACTCCATCACTTCGTGCAATATTGAAATATATGTTTATGCACACACACGTCATATTATTATTAGTCTACACTCTCTCAGTTTAGTCTGTCGAAATATAATTTGTTCTTCAATTCAAAATTTTACTGAGCACTTTAGGAAGCCTCATTTAAACAGCAACAAACTGTTTTTTTGTCCCCAAAATCGTATTCAGTTTCTTAAATTTTAACAAAATTGATTACTCACTCACTCATTCACTCATATACAGTAATAGGCTTCTACTACCTAACCAAGTACTAGTAAAACACTAGCATACAAATAATCTGCTTTTCATTAATCTTTACTTCAGTGGTTTGCTATAACATAACAGGACACGCTGTCACCACATTTTTTTCTCATTGTATAGATAGATAGATAGATTTAAGGGTAAAAGTCACTGAAGTGAAGTGAGTTTTCTCATAAGTCTGGGCTGTGAGGGGAGCTAATATGTGGGTGATGCACACAAACGAGGTGAAGCAGTGGAATATCAGATTATAGCTGTATCATAAATCATCACAGGTACTGTCATATGTACAACACAGCATATAAAAAGACATAATGCCCTGTAAGACAGACAATTCCTCAGTGTCTGCATTCTTTATCTTTTACAGGAAGAAAATTGACCAGTCTATGATACTGCACACTGTATAGAGTGCCAGAAGTGATGTTTAATCAACATGGCTCAATAGCAAAAGAGTCTGTAAAAAACACTTACAAAACCATAAAAATATTTTACTTTTATCAAAAACTGCTGCAACACATATTTTAACTATTTTGTGAATGCAAAGCGGTTTCATTTTGTTGTAATTTTTAGCTTCAGTAATGTGATGTAGCCATTATATTTTTTAAAACTTTTTTTTCTTAAATTGTTTACGACTAAATAAAAATTGCTTTGAAAAGGACGTGTGAAAAAAGTGCTTTTAAGTTTTTAATGGAGTTTTGTTTGCTTTCAAGCACTCAACAGACTCGTGTCTGCACAAAGCACAACCATGCAAAACACATTGGAAATATAAATCTTTACCGTTTTTAATTACACAAAGATGCGCTGGAGCTTCTGAAAGCTCTCAGAAGGTACCAAATTGAGTCGGTACTACTGATACTGCACAAATACCCCCTGCAGAAAAAAATGCCACTGTACAAACAATTACCAAAAATAACATAACTTTAACAAGAGACAGCCAGGGAACAGAACATTTCTTCACACAGCAGAGCAAGGGTGTGGTAATTCAAATAAATACAGCTATCATTAAAACGAAATAACTTCGAGATTCTAAGCAATGCTATTTCGCTCCATGACTTCTTTGTGCCGTTTTATTGTACGATACAGGCTTTGCGGTGTTAAATGGCTTTCTCAAGTGCACCGCTTACTTCACTGTCACATCAATGCACTATTTAAATTCTATATGAAATGCATATGCTGCAAGCGTGTTAGTCATCATTTGCTTGAAGCACTTGTCATTACTCTAGTCATCCATCCGTCCACCCCTGCTGCACGTCTCCTCAGAAGCATGCCACCCAAATGAAGCCTACAGCTGTTCTACCTTTCCAAAATGTCAGTTTATCTCTCATTCAAAGTCTGAGACCAACCCTGTGTGAATGCCACAGCGGCTGCATCACCATTTACTGCCATGCTACTCTTTTTTTTCTCTCTGAATGTTGTCTAAGACTAATGCCCAATCCCAATTCTACCCCTTGTCTCAAATTTTTTTTGGGTTGGAGGGGTAGGGGGAAGGGTAAGGGCTAGATAGCCCTTCAAACGAAGATTTTTTGGAACCTCACTTCAAACGGAGGGCTAAGAGAAATTTCCAACATGGCTGCTCACTCGAGCAAGCAGACCCATAAATGTAAGTAATTTTTTCCATTAATAAGGTAAGTAGTATTTAATTATTAATTATATGTATATTACCATCAGTCTTGTGTTTGTGTTTATATAGCACCGATTGCAAAATACAAGGAAATATATATTTTATGTCATATACCCGGTGACTTGACTGCATGTGGTAAAGCATTGTTTTGTTTTGCTTACGGCCTTATGTGTACATGTAAATGAACGCTTACATCGGTGCATGTCCTCTGACGTAACGTTAGGAGCTAGTGACAATGGATGATGACGTATAACAGTGTAGTAGTGGTGTTCCATTTCTTAGGGGGAAAATATTTAACCCTTTCCACTTAATTTCAAGGGGAAGGGGAAGGTGCGAGGGGTAGGCAAAGGGGTAGAAAATAGAATTGGGATTGGGCCTTAATTGTTAAACCTGGAAAAAAGAGAACTGGTTTATATATAAAATAAAATAATATTACATTCACTGTTAAAACATTATAGGCAGCGTTTATTTGAGAAGTAGAGTAAAACATTTTTTAGGGTTTTTTAGGGGTTTAATGTCTGAAGAAACATGGGTATAGGACAGTGTGTGTAAAGTTAAGGCGTCAGGTTAAGTTAGTAGAGTACGACGCTGAATAAATATTTGTACTTTAGACTGAATTCATGAAAATGTACATTTAAACGGTGCAAATGTTTTATTTAAAACATATATATTCATACACAATGCACTTTTGCATTTGTAAACTTTTGCAATTGTCCCGTGAAATAAAAAGACAACATGAAACCTGACTAACAAGCAGCCATTTTGAAATGTCACTCTTTTCATTAACGCTAAGTAACGCAGCATTTCTGGTCTTGTGAATGGTGAAATTAACAACTGAATCATTTAACAATGCTGTTCAAAGCATCTCAGTCAGTTCCCTAGCTAGTGAATCACTAGATAGTCAATTTGTAAAATGTCACCATTCATCAACAACATGCAGGACTGTCATATTTTAATATTTTTTTAATGCTATTTAAGGTAACTTAGCCCTATAATACAAAATGTACATGTTGTATTACAATCTAATCAGTATCATTGCTGTTGTGCAATGGATTTGTGTCAAAACATTTGTGTCCAGTCTGTATTCAGATCAGACGGTGGATCAGAACCTAGAGATTACCTCTACTGCCCTGAATGTCAACAGAGACCGTGTCAGCTAGATGAGCTACAGAGACAGATCCTCTCGTTGGACATTGGGACAAGACCACAAGAACAAGAAAAGTAATCTGCTCAATCTGACCTGTTTTGTAGCCTGGAATTAAACCATGCCATGCTGGACATTATTGGATGAGAGCAACACTGGATGATGTCAACACCAAATTACCAATGAACTGAAAAAATTACTTGTTAATGTTCTTTTGTATTATTGACAAACTATTTTTCTGTTTGACTTGGTTAAGCTGTGTTAACACATTTGTACTGTACACCTCATTTTTACCAAAATGATATTGTGAATAATAATATTTGTAAATGTTTGTTTGCTAACATTTTGTTTAGCTTGTTAAAAAGTGAAAAGTGAACTTTGCAGTTGTATGACAGATGCAATGTTTGTCAATGGGAGCTTTAAAGTTTTAAAACTTTAAAATTTTAACACAAATTAAAATTTACTGTTCATTTACCGACCCTTAGGCCATCCAAGATGTAGGTGACTTTTTTTTTTATTCCTGTATGTTTAGTTTGTAAGAAAAATATTTTAAATGTATATTGTCATTAAATAAAGACCATTATGTGTTGTGAAGTGTCTTTTTAGTGATTAATAAACACCAGTTAATAATTTTTAATTGACATAACTAAATGTTTCTAAATGTTTGACGAATGAAAACATTTTAGTTGAATGGACTATAAAAGTAGTTCACTAAAGGTTGAGACAACCAAAAAAAAGACAATTCAGATAACCCTTTGAAGTCAGAAATTGACATTTTTGATTTTTATATACAAGTATTTGATAGAATCTATGATGCCATGTGTCTAAATAAGATGTCCAAGGACCTCCAGCTGAAATATAGACCCACAACATCAAAAACACAGCAGCATACTTCATTGTACACATGGAGTATGTTTTATCTCTGTGTTCACCAAACCCATCTTGAGTGAGTGCTGCTAAAAAAGTAATTTTTAGTTTCATCTGATCATAGAAGCCAGTCCCATTTGTAGTTCCAGTCCTGTCTGACAACTGAATATGCTGGAGATTGTTTTTGGATGAGCGAGGAGAATGTTTCTTAAACCCTCCCAAATAACATGTGCTGATGTAGGGACTTTTTAAAAAGGTTTTCTGACCCTGAGACTCAACTATTTTCTGTAATTCTCCAGCTGTAATCCTTAAAGAGTCTTTAGCCACTCAAACTCTACCCCTCAGCATGTATTAGGATGATATAGACACACCTCCTATTCCAGGCAGTTTTCTAATATTTTATGTTGATTGGAAATTCTTAATTATTTCTTGAACGAAAGATAAACAATGCAGATTTATTTTCACAGCCACCTTTGCTTAGATTTACCAAGGGTGTCATTATTAGTGGAGGGCACTGTATATTCAGCAAATGAAAATCAAATCTACTTTGAACATTGGACCCCACGGATTCAAAAAGCCAGGACAGACAAACCATGCCAATGATGTTTCTCTGTAATACAAGACAGTTGGATACACAGGTCAGCCTTTCATCAGCTTCTGATAAAAAAACAGTGGCACTAGCATGCAGAACTGTACTCCACATAGTCAGATTGAATTGTCAGTAAAACTCAGAATCAGATTGTCAAGCTCAGTGTCAGGTTGTGCTGCTCTCATAGAAACGTCCAGTAGCCCCCATGTATTTTAGTTTTAAGTGTGTGTGACCCATAAGTGCCCAAAATTTCCCTCTTACACAATTCACTGTATCTATGAAATACAAGTGTTGTGTGAGGAGTGTAACTTCTGCCCTTTAAAGCACAGAACATGCTCTAAGCACACAGAAATCTTACATAATATGGAAAAATAATATGACCGTTTCTAAAAAAAAAAAAAGAAAATAATAAAAAAATACATATACTACTGCTACCTGACCTTTCCTTAAATGACAGTTCACCCCAGAATTTAAAAACAATCCAATCATTATTTATACTATTCTCCCACATAGATTATTGTTCCAAATATGCTATGTTGTTGTATGGTATACAGTATGCGATATGTATTACGATAGATTTCTATTTTAAGTGTGAGAGTTTCTCGTTGCTGTATTGTTAAAAACTATATACGGATGTTCTCAATTGTTTATGTAACCCTTGCAAAATGTGCGAAATGTTAATGATTGAAACAAAATAGGGATCAAGAAAAATACATGTTATTTTTTTACGCATTGTGTGGCCTTCTCAAGCACCAGTAAAATTTCCACTTTTTGTAATAGCTGTGTATAAGTCCCTCAGTAGCCCTTCGTGTAAAAATATGGATATCAAAATCATCCAGTCACTTTTGGAAAGGGTTCAAATATGCTGAAGATGCTTTAATGTGCAGGAGCTGGAGGATTTTTCTAAAGAACAGTAGTAATTGCTCAGGATAAACAATAGAGTGCGGATCGGGACGCATTGTTCTGTCCGAGCCCGGTCCGCGTCTGACAGAGCAGTAACCGAACACGACCCGAGCCCGACAGGCATTAAGATATTTATGTCCGAGCCTGATCCTAGCCCGATCTATTATTTTTCTGATACTAATGACACATGCACTTTTTTGTGTGGAAAGCCCGCTTTTATTTAGCAACTGTAGGAAGGCATTCGGTAATTTCAACAGATGCGAGCATCAGCGCACACGGGGCAAAAAGCGCCGTTACAACAAAGGCGCACATTTGCGCTGACATGACAGGTCGGGTATCCATCCTCTAATGAACAACTATTACAAAATATAAAAACAGTCATGGATCATCCAGGAAATTACACATAGTTTTAGGATTAAAAGGTTTGTAAACTTTTGGGTCATTTTTATAAACACAGTTATTATTTTGTCTTGTGGAGTATATGTAATCATCTATTATGTGAACTTGTTTATTCAGGACAGTACTAAATAAAAAATAACATGCAATTTTGTTTCAATTATTAACATTTTGCACATTCTGCATTTGGTAACTGTATATACACCTAATACACAGATAAATACGTACATAAATACATAATAATATACATGTATTTCTGAAACGTACAATTAAATTGTCACGCCGTAGGCGTGCTCTGTGTATGTTTCTCTGTAACTACAAGTATGTCATGTGTCCATGTGCTTGTGTTTTGTTTTCATTCTATTCCCCCATGTGCCCTGATCGTTTGTAATTTGTTGTAATTCCCCGCCCCTGTCATTAGTATTTGATTATCTGCCAGCTGTCTTTCCCAGGTGTATTGTCTTTAGTCTTTGATTGGTCTGTGCATTTACAGTATGTCACTCCCTGTCTCAAGTTCAATATCAAATGTTAACGTTACTTGTGTTGTGTCCTGCTCTGCGAAGCATGTTGCGTACTCCTCGACGTTTCCCTATTTTGAGTTCTGCTAGCTCGCTGGACAATCGGGATCATAAGCGTGTTCCAGGATGGGGTGGCGTTTCTCCTGGACTCTCACATCCCGGACATCATGGGTCTCCCCTGGCCACAAGCATTGTTCATCTCGTTGATAACGTTCCGGGCAAAAGGTCCTTGCGGTTCCTAGCCCGCCAATAATGGGTCCCGGCTACGCAGCCTGAGGCCCTGCTGAAGGTCCTTGCGATTCCTAGTCCGCAAATAACGGGTTCTAACCCCGTCGCACGGTACAAGGAGCAGTGTTTCCGTGATGATGGTCTGTGATTTGGGTTCAGTGTCACTGGATCCGCCAGACTTAGTCTTTGATCCAGATCCTTTGTGGCCAGATCCGCCAGAACCGGTCTGTGATCCGGATTCATTGTGGCCGGATCCGCCAGACCCGGTCTGTGATCCGGAACCATGGTGGCTGGATTCCCCAGACCCGGTCTGTGATCCGGAACCATGGTGGCCGGATCCACAAGACCCAGTCTGTGATCCGGATCCATGGTGGCCCGAGCCACCAGAGTCCGTATGTAGCTTGAGACTCCATTGGGTCTGCCAATGGCTGCACAATCTCTGGAGATGTCGGTCACGGTTGTAGAATCTCCAGAGATCCCGTTGGTGGCTGCACAGCCCATGGAGGCCTCTGAGTCGCTGTTTGGACAGGTTGAGAGGTCCTTATCACAGTCAGTTCCGTCACGTAGGGCGCAATCACTGTCTGTTTGGTCACCAAAGGCGCAATTTCTTTCGGTTCAACCTAGAAGGGCACGTTCATTGTCTGTTTGGTTCCCGAGGGCGCAGTCACAGCCTGCTCGGCCCCCGGGGGGCATTATTATGGACTGTTCGGCCCAGGAGGGCATTATTACGGTTGCCTGTTTGGCCCAGGAGGGCATTATTATGGTTTCCTGTTCGGCCCAGGAGGGTACTGTCATTGACTGGTGAGCCCAGGTGGATCTCTCCGCCGTCACGGAGGGCGTTCCCGCCGACTGGTCTGCCTAAGTGGTCATCCCCACCATCTGCCCCGCCCTGGATGGTGCTTTCGCCATCTGGTTTGCCTCGGAGAGCCCCGGTGGGCTTCTCCGTCATCGGCTCCACCATAGAGAACGTACAAACTGTACGTCTGATCTGTCCTTGGAGGGCGGTTCTCTCTTCATTTCCGCCCAGGTGGAAGTCTCCGCCACCTGCTCTGCCATGGAGGGCGTTCCCGCCATCTGACCTGCCCAGGTGGGTGTCTCCGCCTTCCGCCCCAAGCTGGAGGGCGTTTCCTCCGGCTGCTCCGGCTAGGTGGGCCCCCTTAAAGACTGGTGTTGCTGCCTGTGCGTCTGGAATCCGGCCTAGGGGGAGGGCTATGTCATGCCGTAGGCGTGCTCTTTGTATGTTTCTCTGTAACTATGCCACGTGTCCATGTGCTTGTGTTTATGTTTTGATATCTGTTCCATGTGCTCTTGTGTTTTGTTTTCATTCTGTTCCCCCATGTGCTCTGATCGTTTGTAACCCCGCCCCTGTCATTAGTGTTTGATTATCTGCCAGCTGTCTTTCCCAGGTCTTTAGTCTTTGATTGGTCTGTGTATTTATGTCACTCCCTGTCTCAAGTGCAATGTCGGATGTTAACGTTACTTGTGTTGTGTCCTGCTCTGTGAAGCATGTTGCATACTCCTCGTCGTTTTCTTGTTTTGTGTTGTAAATAAAAAGTTCTGATTGCATTTCTGGTTCTGTGTCCGCTCTGCTCGCGAGGAAGCGCAAGCGCAAGCCTGAACAGCACCTTTTTGTGAATTAAAAAACCTGATTATTATTATTATTATTATTATTATATTATTACCTGAACAGCAGCAACAATAATAATAATAATAATTATTATTATTATTATTATTATCATTTTAATTGTCTTTTGTTACACTAATGAATAAATGTACTCCTAAAAATGGAATACAAAATAAAAATGTGTTGCTACTGTAAAACAACAACAACAACAAGGGTAATAAGAATTATTCACAAAATGGATAATTAATATATTTACTACAAAAATAAAAGGTAATACTGCTGCTACAACTACTATTGTTGTCACGAAGGAGGAGGCAAGGAAGCGTTCGGATTTAAGTGCAAGCTGTTTCATTTACACACAGAGCGTAGACAGACAGTCAGGGAGATCACCGGTTAACATCCATGGCAGAGGCAGAGCAAAAGAGTAGTCAAAGTTTGTGCATTGGTCGGGCGAGGAGTCCGAGGGGCAAGGCAAAGGCAATAATCCAAGAGAGAGCAGGTTTCAGCAACGATAAATCCAAACAGAGAAACTCAGAACAAGAACACGGGGAAACCACAAGACAATATGACAGTGCAAATGGACCGTGGCAACACACAAACACTTCCGGGTTATATGCACATAAATCTAGGTCAGTGGGATGAGCCAACAATGAAACACCATGACAACAAACAAGCGGAGACATGAGTGGGAACAGTGACAACATATGAGATGGGTGGTGACAAGAGTACATTGAAAGGAGTCCATTAATCAAAACAGACACAAAACATACACACACAGTTTGCAGGGAGATCATGACAATTGTAATAATAATGATAATAATATGTATTAAATTAGTTATTGTGCTATCTTTTTTTTTTACCCTGTTGAGATTGAGAGCTTGTCTTTTTTTATTACAAAAGCTGTGTAATAATCCTTCAAAACATTGCCTTTTGTTTTTGACTAAAACAAAACAACAGATGTTTGAAATGAAATGAGAATGAAAAAAATAATGACAGAATTTTCATTTCTGGGTGAGCCATTGCTCCAAGTGATAATTCTTATCTTTGTATTGCGCACCTCTTCTTTCTTCATTTAAATGTTCTTCAGTCTCCTTGAGTGGCCTGCGTGGTCCTGAGGGGCATAATTAGACTTACATAAGGCCGCTTTCACCAAGAAAGCAGAATCATAAAGCAATCTCTAGAATGATGTCAAGGGACTGCGCATAAAATGGCTGATTTTTGCAAACAAGAAAATAAAAGAGCATATTATGTTTGCGATAGCTGTACTGATGCCCGTCATCGCTGCTCTGACAGTGGTGGAGAAGAACACGCCAGCTAAGCTAGTGCCTGGGGAGATGCTGGCTAATTATGCTCGGTGTGTAGGTTTTGTTTTAGGGAGGGGAGGTGCTCGGTTCTATGCTGTATTTGCTGTGCTAACACAGAAGGCTTTGATCTTTGCCAGTCTAACAGCCTCAGTGCATTTAAATTGGCAGCTTATTTATTGCTTGATTGCTGCAGCTCAAAGGATTCAAGGAACAGGTGGGGCTTGTGCAGTTGGACCACAAAAAGTGGTCTTAAATGACAATGCTTCAGCAGAAGGCCCCTAAAAATCCAGCTGTCTTTGAAAACAATCAATGCAAGCCTTAGTTTAAAATGATTTGGGCTTAACGGAAAAACTATCCAGACATGGCTATTCTAGATTTTGTGCTTCAATGTCAGGGTGTTCAGCCTGAAAGTTCATGAAGATTCTGCAGAGGGGTCTGTGAGCTGATATAAAATTCCTATTTTAAGTAAATATATATATATATATATTTCAAAATGAAGTATATTAAATTTAAAGTAAAATAATAATTACCCATTTTCTAATGAATGTTTCACAGGTGCAAAGTATTTTCATTATTATTATTATTGTTTAAGTAATATCAAAACAACATGTAGTAATAAAGCTAAAGTAAATATTTCACTACTTACATTTTAGATTAGGGAACATTCTCATTAATTCACATCACATTTTATTTCCCTTAATAAAAGTTATTTTAACGGATCAAGTACATTATATGCTCATGCAGAATAAGGCATTAATATATGCCTAATAATACTAATAAACAGCCAATACACTACTAATGCTAATAAACAACTAGTTAATAGTTAGAATTGGTCCTTAAAGGGGTCATCCGGTGCCATGTGCACTTTTACAATCTGTTTGGACTGAAATGTGTTTTGGGAGTGTGTGTACACAACCACCCTACAATGATAAAGATCTACCAGTAGTTTTCTTTTAATTTAACAAAAATAAGTCGCCCCTTCTGAAATCAAGCCAAGATGCATGTCGATGTGGCGTCACACCGACAGAGGCCACTCCCACAATAGTTAATTGACAGCAGCGTGGCACACAGACTGAACTGGTGTCTTACCTCAGACCCGCCCTGAGTGAGCCGTCATCAGACCGAGATGCGAGACAAGCAAGACTCCTACGTGATTGAGGTGTTTTGTTGTTGAATGTATTAATGAACAAAGCAGTAGTCATTTACCCCCGACATCTGAGTGACTGAAAACCCGGAGGATTAATGTTATGTTTGTTTGTTTTGTTTTTTTATAAAAATGTACCTTTTATACCTTTTATATTTTATATTAATTATTAGCCATACATTGTACTAGCACTAAATATACTATTACTACTACTACTACTATTGAATATTTGTGACAGCAAAAGTGTAGAGGAAAAAAAAAAACAACTTGACACACAAATAACATTAAAAAGCATTTTTTTCCCCACAATATCACATTTTTTGCTGTTACACTATAGGACATGTTGATACATGAAATACTCATATATATCATTTGTCTTTACACACTTACACACACAAATAATGGGTACATTTTCAACCACTTCCCTACAATTATCCTTGCCTTGAATATCCTGTTTCATATAAAGCCATATTGAATACGAATTGAAATCTCATTAAATGCAACAACGAAAACAAAAAAGCTTTCAGTGGGGTGTCAAGTTGACTTTAAATGTTTAGTTAATCACTAAAGAATGATAATATTTGATTATTTTACAAAGGGTTTCCGAGAAAACCTATCTTTTCTGCTGGAGGTCACTGGGTTGACAGAGTATGGTTGGAGGATCTCTAGGCCTGTAAAGGTTAAAAACCTCTGCAGTACTGAACTGTGGAAGACATGATTTTCACTTCTAATGCCGTCTTCCATCCTCCTCCCTGAATCCCAGCCACCACCCTTCTCCACATCTCTCTTTTCTCTCTCTCTCTCTCTCTATTTCGCTCACTCTCCTAGATGAATGTGTTTAACGCTGATATGAGATTCTCCCCACATCACCCCCCACACACACACCCCGGCCCAAAGGCAACGGGCAACAGGACGCGGTGTCAGTGCCACCACAGAAAAACTGTTAAGCAGATTTACGCGCACGCTTACAGCCCCAAAAAAATGATGACATTTCTGTGCGCAGCCTGCTGAGGGCTTAAGCGTGAAACGTCTCTTTTTTGCCCTTGCTGAATAAACGGTTTATAATGTAAAATCAAATGTTTCCTTTCCGTCACAGCCCAAGGACCTCAAAATTCAAAGCATACAGTCTTCGGGCACAAAGTATGTGTGTGCGCATCTTTTCCACAGAGGGGGGAGTGTTGTGTATGCCGTGTTTTAGATGAGGACTGGAATATGAGTTGCTCAACAGCACTTGCTATTGATTGTGACACAAAAACAACAACAAAAAATAATTGTAGGCGCATCACAGGGATGCGCAATAAAGCCAATGGCAAACACTAAAGAAAGCAAGACAGATATTAATGTGTAAAAAAGGATAGAAATTACATTCAGAAAAACAAATCAATACAGTAAATGTAAAACCAGAAAGACCCTCTTAGTTTGGTCGTAAAAGCCTTATAGTGTGTGATGACTGTTAAAAAAAAATCTATCCTTTACACTTACTCTCATTTTGTCATCTCTCATTCATTTTAGTCCATTTGCTTGAACTAAAATGACAATAAAATAACATTTTAGTATAATGTAGAACTATACTGTAGAAAATTTGTATACTTTTTTAACAAAAGTGCTATCGCTTCCCAGATATTAGAAATTAAAAATATTGTTTCATAAATTAAAAAGCATCAATGTCAAGCTCCTTAAACAATAGCACATTATTGTTATTTAGAAGTTACTACGCAGTGAAACATCCATGCTTTACAGAGTGCTTTTACATGTTTTAGACTGATTTGGCAATTAGCATTATGTATAGTGTGTTGTTTCGGCAGTCGGACATGACTAAATGACTAGCAGTTCAGTAAGCAAGAATGAGAGAGAGAGAGAGAGAGAGAGAGAGAGAGAGAGAGAGAGCACCCCCACAGAGTCATTGTTCTCTCAAAGGTCAGTTTGTTTGTTAAGAATACCAACGTCTTTACCTTGATGCATCAAAGTAGATAAGCATGCAATGTACTCCAACTGGCCACCATCAAAACAACGTCCATGTACAAGGCACAAAAACAAAGTACATGAGCACATGATAAAATCATGTTTATTATACATAGATACAGTTACATGCCCAGACAAACAGATACAATTGTGCCCATAAAGAAAATAAATGGTGCTAGCTGTTTTAAAAAGCTTAATAAAGGACTTTAATAAAGGTTTGGTTACAAATGAATTTGGAATTATGACCACAATCTTATATCAGGATGATTTTATATCCTAGTAATGTTATATATACTTTAAGTTGGAAATCATAAGATTTAAATACATTTTTGAATTGCATTAGAATTACATTAGATAAAAACTACTTGACACCTTAGATGAAACTTGAAGTGACAATTGAAGGGCTTGGCATCTGAAATAACTAAAATTATTCAACTAAAGTAGTATTTAAAACAGCACAGCTTAAAAAAAAAAAAAAAAAAACAGTAATAGCAACATGTCTACGAGCAGCACAACACTCAAGTTAAAACTAAAGCCTCCGCTGTCCCTTTGGAAACTCATCAGAGAACTTCAGAGAAGCAGAAGACTTTGCTCTCAATTCAGTCGCATTGCTGTGTGGGAGAAACAACTTAAAAAACCAAAGAAGCAAAAAAGACCAAAAAATGTTTGGTCTATAAGAAAGTAGACGCTTTACTAGAGATTCACAAGCACATTACAGCAGTGGATGTCTGCCATTTACATCTTTTACTGTTGCTGCGCTAACTTCCATTTCTCACTGAAGGGCAAAAGGGATGCACTGGACACATTAGCAGGGGAGACACGCGTCTGTAGTTTTTCTCCTTTATGGGCCAGGTGTTGCATTCAGATTCCCCTTGAAAGTTGTCCTTTTGTCATGCCCTGTGTTTTCCTTTTTTTTTACGAATTCATTTTGATGAAATGATGGCCAGTGCCAAAGTGTCAGCGAGGTACGTCTGGAGTTGATGTCATAAACGGTGGAGGGCGGAGCCTGGCTCCTCCCTTCAAATCTTTCCGTCGTTTCACTGTAATATAGGGTGAATCCAAATCTAATTAGTCATCCCAGAGGTACAGTTCATTACCCTTGTGGGTCACCTCATAGAAAATCAAGAAGGAGAATCCATAACGGCATGTGGAATAACCCCCCCACCACTCCACATCCTCCATCAGGCTTGTGTGTGCATGTCCGTCCCTTTGCGCGGTTCTCCAAAGAAACGTTCGCCTGAACGCACAGGCCGTCAGAGTAAATGTGAACTACTCAGTAGGACAGACCAGCTTTTGGAGAGAGAGAATGAGGAGGGGATAACAGACATTCCATCTTCTCCATTTCCCTCGGGAACCCATCTAACAGTGAATGGGAGAGAGAGAGAGAGATGGATGAAAGAGAGAGAGTAGGGCTGCAAATGCTGGTGATTCACTTGAGCGGAGTTGCATGAGGAGGCGTCGCAGGGCAGGCTCGAGGTTTGGGGGGGTTGGGAAGGCGGGAAGATGCTAGACAGAAAAAGCACATTGTCAGATATGATCAGCTCGGTTGGGCCCAGGGCCAGAGACATCTCCAGGACCTGCGTAAGAGCTCTCAGAGCACCGACTCATCCTCATCACCCTTCTGATCACCTGAAAAAAACCTCAATTTTCTCTGTGACTAAACTAAGCTGTCGGTTTTGTTTGAGCCTTTCAGGTTTTGTCCGTGTGATGAATGGGAATTTATTAAAAGGGTTTCTAGACGTGGGATTGTTTGATGCCTGTCTGTTAGCCAGATGCGGTAGTTGCGTTAGCAAGCGAGAGTCTATGAACTTCAGACAGGTCTTTGGGAAGGAAAAGCCATATGTCTTCATTTCAAGGCTTTCTCGAGGTTGTCATCAGTCATTAGGGCATGCGGCCCCTCTCGCTTCTCAACTCCCTGCTTTTCAAACAAGAAGGAGCCATTTGTTTTGATGCGCCATCTGCGCAATTCGCTTTCCCTCTAGCCTTGTCGATAATCACAACGGGCTGACATTTATTTCATTTTCATATTTGTCTTTGAACGCCCTGCATCAAAGACAACCAGCACACGGTGCACGTCCGAAACAAATGGCTTTGAAATTGGCCCAAACGGATGTCAAAGAAGAACAGAATGACCCCATCATCGCAGGTTCACATCTGTGCAAATGCACATCTGGGGAAAAACAGCTGTTTTGCTACAGACGAGACATACTTCAGTGGAGAAATGTGATGCTGTTTTCAGCGGTGTATGAAAAGCCGTCTGCTTGTGTGATTGTGACTAGACAGCAGAATAAACCGAACTACTGAGTCTCAGGAAAATTGCCCTGAAAGCTTTGGTAAAGCAGACAGTTGCTAAAGATGATGGCGAGTACAAAAAGAATGCAGACCTGAGGGCTCTGTTTGTATAAAAATGTAAGTGATGCAATGTTGTTCTTTTCAACAATAATGTTTGTTCTTTTCAAGTGCGTCTAAAATCTGGAATGAAAGGTCAGTGCGGTGCACAGATGACTGTATGGATATATGACAAAAATTGAAATTTTTCTAGGGCTCTAAAAAATATCTACTGATCCTGATATAATGTTTTGGTAGCTATTATATATATCAGCAAATTAGAATTTCTGAAGGCTCATGTGACACTGAAGACGGGAGTAATGGCATCACAGGAATTAATTACATTTTGAAATTTTTGTTCTTTTAAATTGTAAAAATATTTGTACTTTGTGAGTTTGTGTTGGCGAGTATAAGAAAGATTTGAAAAAAATGAAGCCAAGCCCAAACTTTTTAATGGTTAATGTCTCCCAATGAGAAAAATATATGCTCATTAATAATGAAAAGCTGAGAGAGGTTGGGCGTGTGCAATTCTTAATGCAATTAGCGCTTCAGTGGGCGTGGCTAATGAGCTCCTACCTCAATCTGCAACAGTGCTTCTTCTCTCTGCCTCAGGATCTCCACATCTTCTTCACTGATCTCTGACAGGAATGCTTGACCATCGCCCTCAATGCTTTCCCCCGCTCCGAACAACGGCCCCTCTTCAACCAGTTCACTGAATGGAGTCTGTAGGCTCTATCCACACACACACAAATCATCAATTAATATATAAAATAAGCACATATACACTGTTAAGTTGGTTTAATAGTTTTAGTAAACATAAAAAACAGTGTCAGTGTCACCTTCAGTATGAATTTCTACTAATTTCTATACTATAAAGCAGCTCTCCACTGTGTTCATGTTGTCAAATGGATTAAAAATGTTTACCAGCTGAGCAAACCTCTCTGGAAAGTTTGTTTTGGCAAACAGTTTCAAACAAATTTCATTTTGGCCTGATTTTCATCGAAATTACAGCACACCAGGTTGTTCTTTGGTTTCGCTTGAAGTACATGGGGGCCTTAACATCAGTCGACCTTCATATGTTTATCTACTTCATTAAAAACGATTTCTTGCAGTTATTCTAACATTAATTTTGAAGCGTACCATAGTAGTATTTAATCAAAGGATGATTCCATGCGCATGCCCTGAATACTCACTGACCCCAGAACCGCCTCTGCTCAGATCATCAGAGGATCAGAGACTTGCGGATGCTTACAGAAGTAAGACCCGACTTTGGTGAAACTTCTATATTAGAAGTGACACAACTTTCCTTGCGGTCCATTTGTAAACATCTTATATAATAGCAAAGCACTGACATTTCACGGCTGTGGAGAATATAATACAATGATAATGACTCGCCACCTCATACTGCAGCAAAAGAATCGCAAAGGAAGCGTCTGCCGCCTTTGTTAGTCATTTAGGTTGAACTCTCTGTCAGCCTGAAGGTTGAAGAGGTGGGAGTTGGTCACTTAGAGAGCCACATTGATCTGCTAATTTCTTAACTTGCATATGCATGACATCGATAAAGGCCTGAGGCGTGCTATTATTTTTTGCAATGTGTTGGATGACTCATTGTATTCTTCCCTCTCAGAATAAGCACATCCAATACATCTCGGTCCAGCACAATGCCACTCTGAGAACATCATCTTTTTTGCACTGTTGTTGTCATCCCACTCCCTGAGGATATCTTTGTCTATTAGGTGATAGAGTGGCTTGTAGTTGGAGTTTTTCCTCAAATACTGACAAGATGTACAACACAAATGATCCTTTAATCTGTATCTCAGATGCATAATTTGCCCTAAAATTAAGTCTAAAGTTTTGTATATTCTGAATTTAAATGAATTATGCCTCGTTAAACATTATGCCCCTTTAACTTTACATTCTTTCTCAAATGTAAATAGACTTATTTAAACCTTATTTTATATTTAAACTTCATACAGTAAACTAATGAAATTAGGTCTGAATTATCCTCACAATATTTGAATTACAAGACGTGTTCAACTCAATATAGAGGGGTCTCATATATACTCAAATGATCCAAGTCAGAGGATCAGCATGACTCATTCAAGATGGGATATTCCCAGTTTAATACGTTTATTCAGAAAGATCTTAGTAATCTAAATTCTCTGGAGGATAAGAGCTAGTATATAATGTACCTCTGATTTGAAGACTTGCACTCATATCGCAGTAACTTGAAGACATTTTTTTACGAAGATTGTTCAAATATAAGTCTTGAAGTGTTTGAAGCCAGTCAATGGTATATTAATTATAGCAAAAATCAAGTTATTTACATCAGTGGAGCCATTTTTTCCAGCAATCAGTCCAATGACAGAGAATCCTGATCCTCTTCATTTAAACAACCATATGTGTTATTTCTAATTCTGTATATTTCTAATTATGTATATGCATTATTTAATTTAATCTTAAATCTTTTTTCTTATATTAAATAAATATATTTCTTATATTAGTGTATAAATGCATCATTCATAGTGCTATTATTCATCTCTGCTGTGTAATCCTATGTATGTTTGCACACATCGTACTGTAAATTTGTGCAATTTCTTTTGCACTGGAAGTTCTTTTTAAAATTAATCACCACAAATAATAATAATAATAATAATAATAATAATGCACAAAAAAATAAATAAACAGTCAAATTACTGCCAGCTACAGCTGCCAAACAAAAACAGTAAAATTACAGTAAAATATCTTAAATTAAATTATGTGCAAAAACAATAATTTAACACAAATTAAAAGGTTTTACAGAAAACAAGTGTTATTTTATTTTTTATTTTTCCCCATTTCAATTACAATATTTTTCTTTAATTTCACAGGTTTTGGTTGGCTGCCGTAAATGCTAATCATTTGATCAATAATTCCTTTAAAATATGTTAGTTTGTCTGTGTTCTGTTTTGTTTTAGTACTCTGTTTCTACCTCAGGTAATTTTGCCTCAGATAAAGTTTAATATATAAAGAGTCAAAACTGTTAAAAGGAAAGGAAATAAAAGAAAGAAAGAAAGAAAGAAAGAAAGAAAGACAGAAAGAACATCATAACAAATAAATGTATAGAACATCATAACAAATACATTTATAGATGAATCACGTATTTATAGAAACAGACTCTCAAAACAATCAACGCTTTGTTATTCTTTTTATTCAACCCAAAGGGAAGTGAGCCTATGACAAATTACACCTCATGTTGAGAAATTCATTTAAACATATGATTTTCATGAATACTTTAATAAAAGCCTATACTGCTGTGATTTTTCCGTTCATAATAGTGAGTCACATTCATGAATCATCTTACAGATTGGCATAGCTGATAACAAACCCTGTTCTCTTCTGAACTCAGGCAGAAAAAAAAAAAGACTCCGGCAGAACCTGGCGATCAAACAACTCCTTAATAACGTCTTACTCTTGATTAACAACTCAACATGTTGTTTGTTTTGGATGTGTTCTTGGCGTTCATTTTAGAACTACACATCCTGTTTGATTGCTCTAGTCGGGTGTTTCCAGGGGGGATTGTGGAAGGAGACAGAAGATCAGAGACACTGCCGCAGGTGACAGAGTCTCACATAAAAGCAACATCTCTAGAGAGTGTCAGGAGGGAAGGGAATAGAATAAGAGAGGATTTTAACAGACCTGAGACTGTAAGAGAGGAGAGTGTATGTATGTGCTAGAATCACATACCAGCTGAGCAAATCTGACCTGCTGTTGTACCACAGGTAATATTGAACACAATTCCTATCATTCAGTCAGCACTTTCAATCATCAGTACATCCTTGAGCCAACTCAGATGAACTGAAAATTGAAGTTTGATGGAATCTGAAAAAAGGTGTGGTGTTGGAGATGTCAATTTTAGTGTGTCTCATCAAATGAAACTCCTCCATTGAGAGTGAACATCACTAGGGCTGTCATCTGTGGTCATTTTCAAGCCGTCTTGTTTCTTCTCCACAAGATGCTTTCTCACAATGAAATGCAATTTAAGATACTTTAACTGAATCTGGGGAAATCTAGGGCTAAAGCAATAGTTTACTCAAAAATTTTTTACACAATTCGTTATCATTTTCCCATTTTTAAGTCACTACAAACCTATATGACTTCTTTCTGGAACATGAAAAAAACGTCTTTGGAAAGAAATCCATTTTTAGATTGACATGATGCCAGAATATTATTTTTTGGCGGATTTTTTTATTTTTCTTCTAAGCATGAAGACTGGTTATGTATCTCCTCTTGTGGAACTATATTCTTTCCAGCCCTGATCCTTGACCACCTTATGACTCTCAGGGTTGCAGGTTTTGTACCACAAGTGTAGTGGTTGCAAACAAACTTCTGATGAGGACTGATGTTTGTAAGTGTCATGAAGTTCTGACAGTCAATATATGACCTGCTACAAAATGAAGTGGTGAAAAAAAAAAGAGCATCAAAGAGCTCCTCATCCACACGCAATCACACACGCAGTCACACTCTTTATCTTTCTGTCACAGGGATGTCGAAGAGCTCATGAAAGAACAAAGAGGAAGAAGTGGACTCTCCCTGGACTGAGATATTGAAGCCCACTCACCTGTTTCCTGTCCTTTTGTGCAGGAGGAAGCAAGGCTCTCGAACGATCTGCAATTTTCTGTCAGAGAAAAGAAAAAATTACATTAATATGCAAATACTGCCAGACATGTGACAGCAGCTGAGCTAAAGAGAATTTCAGCAGATTCTTTTCTCACTGGTTTACATTATTGCTGCATGAAAGTGCTGCACTCATATAGTTGAGGAGACTGGGGACTATTTTAAAACTAAATTTCTTAAAACATGCAGTTGTACAGCACACACTCAATGGGGCTATATCCCTAGCTGAAAAGTGCAATTGCTGAACTTTGTGAGAAAAAAAAAAAAACATTTTGAGGTATAAAATCTATTTTTTGGTACATCTTGGTCTAAAATTAGGATGCAAAATAATATTTAATATATGTTTACTGTCACCGGAAACTAAAAAACCCAATTTTATCTTGTGAGGATGGAGGCAATTGTAAACAAAAATGTATGACTGTGCGTACTTAATCATCAGTGTATGTATATATATATATATATATATATATATATATATATATATACATATACACTGATGTATATATCACTGCTAAAAGAAAAAATTAAAAATGGAACACTTAAACAACACAATGTAACTCCAAGTCAATCACACTTTTGTGAAATCAAACTGCCCACTTAGAAAGAAACACTAACTGACAATTTTTACATGCTGTTGTGCAAATGGCATAGACAACAGGTGGAAATTATAAGCGATTATAAGACACCCCCAATAAAGGAGTGGTTCTTGTGGTGGTGACCACAGAGAACACCAAGATTGGCAAATTTGCGACTGCCGCAATGTGTTCATCACAGATGAAAGTAGGTTCACACTGAGCACATGTCCCAAAGTCTGGAGACGCCGTGGAGAACATTCTGCACCTCCTTTATTGGGGGCGTCTTGCTAATTGCCTATAATTTCCACCTGTTGTCTATTCCATTGGCACAACATCTGAAATTGATTGTCAATCAGAGTTGCTTTCTAAGTGGGCATTTTGATTTCACAGAAGTGTGATTGACTTGGAGTTACATTGTGTTGTTTAAATGTTCCCTTTATGTTTTTGAGCAGTATATATATATATATATATATATACATATACATATACATACACTGTATGCTTATGCCTGTGCAATATTTTAGATCTGATTTAGCCTTTTGCTTTATATATATATATATATATATATATATATATAATGCTTTAGTAATGCTTTATATAATTCTAGTAACTTTCACAAAAATGACCAAAATAAGGGTAATGTAACCCATTCAATTAATCTTCGTATTTTCTTGTAAAATATACTCTAATATTAATAATATTCCAATATAATATATATATTCGAAATATACTTAAGGTAAAATAAAGTACCTATTGAGTAATTTAAATTTGAATTATTTTAATAATTTCTGCTATTTCTCATATCGATTGACAGTTGAATAAGGGGAAATACAGGAAGGCCAATGTTTCATGTGTACCTTCTGCAGGTCTCCATAACGCTGCACAGACTCTGATAGCTCTGTTTTGAGTCTTGTCAGACGGAGCCTGTCTTGCTGTGAGGAAACAAAATAGCATGATTTTAAAATAAATGTTGCCTCAGTTTAACATTAACATACAGTAACTTTACCATGGCAAAATTCTATTTTTGTCAGCACAAATGCCAGTGGAATCGCTTTATGATATAAATCACCATCACTGGTTATACTTATATAAGGAAGACTGTTCCAGCAAAGAAACAAACTGAGAGATGCAGAGAAGGTTTATTTTACCCGTGAAGATCCGCTGATGATGTCAGTGAGTTGTTTAACAAGTTGGCTTGTGCTTGTTATGACTTTATTGGTTTGCTGCTGTGTGGAATGTCTGAAAGAGAGGGAGAAGAGCGAGAGGGGTGAAAAGACAGGTAATCATGCTTTACAAACCACAGAAGACGATTCAAAACGATTCATCAACTATCCCAAGGTGCAATGCTCTCCAAGCTGGACTAGGTTTACAGCCCTATTGGATGGATTAGGCTCAACCAATTAAGTAAATCAATATTAATGACTGTGCGACAGAGGAACAGCATTGTGCAGTGAGGGACTGTGTGTCATGACTGCAGAGCTCAGATGATGTCAGGAAGGCTTTAGGCTCCAGGCAGGAGTCAATCTGCCGCCCCAGAGGAGAAGCAAAGGATTAGACGTTGTGTACAGAGATGGCAAATCAAATGGAGGAAAGGTAGTGCGATGTGAGGTTTGCTGTACAGAATGCATAAATAGAACAGATGACATCTGGATTGCATTAACTGGGCTTTTTTAGGGGAATATTTATGATTGCACAAATATAAGGGAAGAAAGAGACCAGTCCACAAGCCTGTCTAGCATTTGCATAAGGCTCCAGACCAACAGGGGGCCCTAAGGGGGTTACAGAAGCAGATCATATTTGATAGATTTTTAGGGTTGTGATTCAGATTTAAATTGGTTCTCAATTAAAATCTGAATAGCAAATGGGATGCAGAATTGCAATTCAAATCTGAATGGAAGTAAACATAAAATGACCTGAAATTGAAAGTAATTTAACTAGACAAGCAAAGATTTTCATTTTTTTTTAATGTTGGCTTGACAAAATGTTTTTATGCTTAAAATGTTCTATATATATGGTAGACAAACTTTCAGAATTCATTACATTGAATTTTTTTTATGAATTGATTGAGTTTCTTTAAAAAAAAAATTCCCCTTCCTTTCATTGTAAAAATAACAGGTAATTTGATCCAAATTTACATTTATAAATTGAAAGGAAGTCAAATCTTTACTACGGGAATTTGCCCATCCCTGTTTTGTAACTTATTTTTAAAGGGTTACTTCACTCTGATATGAAAATTTTGTCATTAATCACTCACTCCAATGTTGTTCCAAATCAGTGTCCTCAGAACACAATTTAAGACATTTTGAATGAAAATCATAAGGCTTGTGACTGTCCCATTGACTGTTAAGTAATGAGCACTGTCAAGGTCTGATAAAAGTATGAAAGACATCAGCAAAATAGTCCATCTGCCATCAGTGGTTCAACAGCAATGCTATGAAGCAACGACAATACTTTTTGTATGCAAAGAAAAAAAAAATTACATCATCTCTTCTTGGTCTCTCCACGTCACCGTAGCACCATTTTTGAGAGTTGTAGTGCAGCTGACAAAGAACTGTGTGCGCTTTTTGCGCCCAGCGGATACTCTCCAAAATGGCACTATGGTGATGCGTAGAGAAAGAGAAGAGACAAATTGTTAAATAAATGTATTTAAATTTTCTTTGCACACAAAAAGTATTCTCATCGGTTGATAAAATGCAGACTATTTTGACGATGTCTTTTATACTTTTCTGGACCTTTGCAGTGTAATTTACTTGGCAGTCAATGGGACAGTCAAAAGCCTCCTAGTTTTTTTTATCCAAAATATCTAAAATTGTTTTCCGAAGACAAACAATGCTTCTACGAGTTTGGAACACCATGGGGGTAAATGACAAAATTTTAATTTTGGAATGGATTAACCTTTTGAAATATGCCAATATTTTATGCCAAATAACACAATAAAGCTAAAGTTTAGGTGCTTGCAAGTTAAAAATGTGGCACGTTGCAACCTGAATCTGTCTATTTTAAATCATTGACCAATCAAAGCAATCTAAGGGGTGGGCTAAACGCTGTTTGGGATTTCATGCACCCATAAACGCGCCTTTGGTTCACTTGTATTCCTCCATCAAGCCATTTTTAACGCTAGAATGCTTCCTATGTGAAGAGCCCCTGAGACATCCGTGCCCAGGGTACGTCAATGTCATAATCCATCTCTGGAATGGGGGTGAAAAAGGAGGAAACATGGACTGAAAAAGACGGGAAAGAAGGCAAAAGTGATAGAATTAAAGACATTGAAAACTTGAGCCTGGCTGTACATTATTTGCAGTTCTGAGCTGGATGGAAGATAGTAGGGGAAAAGGGGCCAACGGGTCAGAAGCTGGTGAACAAATATAATCTCCTGATAGAAATTCCGCTTTCTGCTCATGCGGAGCGAGGGGTTTGGATAAGGCCATTGATTTAGTGTCTGTGCCCTGCTCCGTCTGATCCCTTCCTTTAAAACCTGAACCAAGACCACCGGCCAGAGTGCCTCCTGCTCCCCAGAGATATGTGGCGGCAAACGTGGGGCCTACCTCTCACTCAAATATTGATTTAAAAACCAAGGAAGGAAACGAAGAGAGAGGCGTCAGGCAGAAACATCTCTCGTGCATTCGTTATGGGTGGGGGCATGTCACTGTCGTTCTCAGTCCACGAGAGAGAAACGAGACCAGTCGAGCAGAAAAGCACCTGTAACAATAGCGGCAGCAGCAGTCGTGCTGTGTGAACAAAAAAGCCAGAGGTCCACAGTGAACATTCTAATCACACGCCAGAGAATAGGGGAACGCTGCTGAGCAGTTCACCCAGAAAGCATGACTTTGGGCACTTTTTTTAAACTGATCAGGCCATTTCAAGGCTGAACACGAGCAATGGCTCACTCCTCTACAGTTCTGCATGCATGGACTTATTATTGCTGGCTGAGATTTCTGGAGAGAGCATGGTTTCTCATGCCTAGAATTGTATTACAATGATGGCTAATATAAAAACCAAAATGTTTTCCTCCCCTCCAGTACTTTTAATTTGAAGACCCCTCCTCGCATTGCTAAAAAGGTTAGTGTTGGGTTTTAGGGCACGGTTGATAGCGCCTAGTTAGGTCATTCCCAGCAGTAGTGAATTAATATCTTATATATGTCGCTGACAGGTCATTATTTCTCTGTAAACTCAGCAGACAGTCCACGTGAAATTTAAAATTTATATTCACACCTCATATCATTACAAACTTGCAAAACTTACAAAATAGGAAATTCTGAATAATGCACAGGTTTTTATTTTCTATGCAATTATAATGATTTGGAAGCATTAAAGCATACATGTGTAATCTTTAACTATATTGTTAAACTGAACCAGTGCAATTATATGGAAAAAAAAACTAAACATGAAAAAGGTAATTTAGTTTAAATCTGAAATAACATGGTGAGTCAATAATGACAGATTTTGGTGAACTATACCTCTAAGAGTAGACATATCAAGCTTTAGATGTATCTCTCGTGTCTGTGAGTCACGTGTTCGCTAGAGTTTCAGTTCATTTTATAGATGCGTTTCAAACTGAACGTCACAGAGACTGAGACAGCAGAGAACGCACCCTGTTAATTTTACTTTATTTAATAAAAGCACAATGTTTTGTTGATATTGTGGATGTATAGAAAAAAGTTGACCTTTTACAGATTGAAATGCTGTATTATTCTTATATGTACATCAAATATGACAGAGCAGTTTAAGTTCTTTTTGCTGACATCTGAAAAAAATGCATGTGTTGCCACCAGCTGCGTAGTCGACCCCAGGCAGTCAAGAAGCCGACAATTTGAAAATCACAAGCATCACATGCACTAACACAACACTGTCTGAGGCATAGACAAGAAGTCAGCATGGCATCATTTGCATATGTGTTATGCCATTGTCACATTAGCTGTAGTTAACCTGGTCCCGAGATAAATGTCCTCACTAAAATTCAGTTGACTGTAAGAACTGAAGGATATTTAACAAAGAAAGTCAGAAAATACTAGGAGAAAAGACCAGAAGGACAAGGCCAAGCCACAGAAGACTTACTTTACCAATCGGAGGAGGGAAGAAAGTCACATTAGGACAAAAAAAGGAAATAAACCTGTGGTGGGATACATTTTTTTCTTGTCTGTAATAAATAAAAATGTAACTACTATAAATCGTTTTATAACTCAACAATAATGCCTTGGTTTAGTCACTGCGGTTGTACAAATAAAGCCCTCTGAAACGTCCATGACTCAACCTCATTATATTGCACACTATGATCCACTGAACACCTTCAATACGCCCTCAATTACAGCTTCCTGTGTTCCCTCAGCGGTAACATGTGAAACTCAATATGGCCTACACAATCTCAAGGGTCACCACGCAGCGGTGGAAAAGTTCTGTTATTACTCATCCCACATATTCAAAACCCAGCAGTTTATTTCCCCAAACGCTGTTTAGTCATGGTCCGCATTTAGCATGTTTCGTGTCTGTTAAGTCGGCGGAAGAAAATCTGAATCTTCCTCTGCTTTGACTGGCCATCTTTTGTCTGAAGCCCTGGAGGACCGAATGCATAGATTGAGCCACTTTTTGAGTGATTGATTGATATGAGAAGATGAAAAAATGAGGAGGCGAAGACCAAAAAGACAACGAAAGAGATTGTAATGGCACCAGTGGAAGCTATGAAAACCTTTTACTTAGCCTCTTTTTCAAAGCAATGTCAAATAAGAAACATTTTCTGGATTCTCCAAAAATGGTTTCAATGTACAGTTCTTAAAAGAACCATTTTTTTTCTAAATGTAAAGAATCAAAAAAAACTATATAGAGCCTTTTGTGAAATCAAAAGACTCCATTTTGGCATTGACACCAATAAAGAACCTTTAAAGGGTTATTTACTGTGCTTTTACTCTGTTAAAGGGTTGTTTAGAGGTGTTTGCTGTACACTTTGGAAGACATAAATAAAGCCTGCATAACCGTAGTAAAACATCCCATAGTAAATACAGCTTCGGGGGTGGATAAAGGCCCCCTGTATGTGTTTGTTAAGTACACTTATTCAGAACTGCATACTGTACAGTAAACAGCCATAATTATACCCATGGAAGGGCTTGGAGGGGGATGGACAGTTTTTAATATAACTTTGTCTGAAAGAAGAACTCATATACACTTAGGATGCTTTAAAGGGGAGTAAAAGTAAGGCAATTTTTTCAAAGGTCACACAAAGTTTTCACAAAGTGTATGGCAATGTTCACACAAACACACTTGTGTTTGATTTAGAGAGATAAACGTAGGGGAAAGTTATCACATTTTATTTTTTTTATTTATTTCATTATATTAAAAAAAAAAAAAAAAAACAGTTTGCCACAATAATCACTTCATTAATTGAATGTTTGAAATCTAATGAAAAGCATATGATAGGGTTTGCTTTAGGGCATATAGTCACATAAGGTAAACATGAATTAAACAAAATAATTAATTCAAGACTAAGGTATTTATGCAAAAAGATATATATTTCCCCCTCTGTGCAGCTCTGCAATACCGCACAGAACGTAATAGACAAAACCTTGTAGTTCCACGCTGCCTTGCATAACCTAAAAGATACAAATCTAATTTCAAATCGTTACTGGATACCTGGAGGTCAGAATCTAACGCAAAGATACTTGTGAAAGTGACTCAAAAGCTACTTCTCTCCCTCAGATGTGTGATGTACTAAGGTCATGCTGTGTGAAGTCTAGAGGGTATTTACTTTTGTGAGTTTTTATTTAGTTTTAGACAGCTGTGTAAGGAACACAATGTTTTTATTTCGTAAGGTGTTTCATTGCATTTCTCACATCACTTCCTTCCTGTGCTGCTCAGCTTGTTTCTCAGCTATACAGTACTGTACAGCCTATTGTCTTATTTCTTTAAAATCATATTATTATTTGCCAATTCAGGACAGAAGTAAAACATTGAACACGCACATATAGTTTAAAAGAGAGCGCTGTTGCACATGCACATTACTGCACTTCATTACATTAGGTGCTGGTAGCGCCGCAATGAAAAATTATTAGACCACATTTATGATGACTACTCTGTTAGTAAAAAGGTCGGTCCAGGTCATATAGCCCAAGATCAAGTGAACCAAGAACTCTTTCATTATGCTGTACTTTATATGAATCATATTGCACCATCAAGGCATTCATAATCTAATAAACACTGTTCTATTTTTTGACTTCTATAAACCCAGCTCCCTTTCTGTGAATTTAACAAGTCTAGGGATATAAACATAACACCTATAATCTCTAACAGATGCAATATACCCACAGAGAACAGACCTGTGAACATTTCTTTTTTTTTATCTTGCCTTTGAGGATGAAAAGCTGTCAGCTGGTACTGTACGTAAGCAAATGCACTGTAATGTCTGGGTTTCCTTAAGCACTGCATCACACTTAAACTATTTTGTTGTCATGACAATCAGCATGCATTTTTTTTTTCCATCAGCTGTGCATGAGAATCAACAATCTGTTTTCAAGTGCATGGTACATAATTTCCAGTGATTGTGATTACTGTGAAAGTATGCATTTATACTGCCTCTGTGTAAAAAGTAAAAGCTCTCTGCAAACACTAAATGTGAGGAAAGAAGCAATTTAGACTACACGATCACAAAAATCATCACAGTCTCTTGGTTAATTGCATGCACTGTGAAATACAATCTGAAAAGATTTGAGTTTCACCATTTAAGTGCATGGCAAATAAAACTAAACCAGCTATAAACTGAAGGTCTCCACTTCAAAAGTGGAGCATTGATGAATATTCTGAAGTACTCACCCTGCACTCTTCATCAAACCAGAGTACTGAGTGTCCACAAGTTGACTTGCCCACTGAGCCGAGGAAATGTAGGACTAATGAGCAGAAAACAATTATCCTATCGTAACGTGCCATTAAGCAGCTATCCCGACCTGGGGTAATGACGCATACCAGATCAGTCATGTTGACGGACACCATCCTGACATTGTCAGGTGAGGCGAAGTTCGTGCAGCGATGCCATACATAATCAAAATGACAGAGAATACATATCTCACGATGGCTGACGAATGATACTCACTAAAAGGGCTACAGAAACTCTTGATAAGTTATTTGTGCGTGAGGAGTGAACGTTCACAACAGGTTCATTCAGAACCCGCTTAATTTAGCTAATGGTCTTTATGGTGCATTTTTCATTAGGCATATTTGGCATGTTGGTTTTATGAATAATATATTTCACACTACATTGATTAAGTGGGGGTTTTAATAGAAGTGAAATTAGCTAGATGGGTTTGCAAGTAAATTGCACTTGTTTTGGTTTGAAAGCTTGAGGTGATGTAGAAGTCGCTTTTAATCATCTGTTCGTTTTCTGATTGCTCTGATAATGCATAGTTAACTTTGCATTTGCTTAAGAGATCAGACGATTAATAATACACACGCTTGGTCTTCTGCCAAGATAGCATTACTGAATCATAATATTACTGTCATGCCTGATATAGAGTTTGTTTTTCTGCAGAAATACAATATTGTAAAATATATGATTGCCTGCATGGTAATTACTAATATGAAATAATGACTATAATATCTGATTTGCAGCAGTGGTTAACTATGGTAACTGCTATAACATCCTGCTTTTTATCCTCAGCATCATAAAATGAATACTCAATGCTTTGTAGATTACATATAAAAAGTAGATTACAAATGACATCATGGAAATTGTAGTTATTAATGTAATCTACTGGACTACACATATAAGGGAATGTATTCTAATTACTTTTAGACTGCTTTTGACCTAACTCGTAAGATAATATTCTACAGTTATCAACATCATGGGGGTTAGTTCACCCAAAAATAAACATTTCGTTCCAGACCTGTAAGACCTTTGTTCATCTTCGGAACACAAATAAAGATATTTTTGATTAAGTTTGACCCTCCCATAGACAGCAAGGATCCTAAAGGCTCAGAAACGTAGCAAGGACATTAGTAAAGTAATTCAAAATACAAAAAACCACAAGAATACCTTTTATGTGCAAATAAATGAAAAATAATAACATTCTGAATAATTTACTGCCATTGTGTAAACAATAACAAAATAACCCAGGGATAAACTTATTGTCATCATTTACTTATCTTTATTTTGTTTATATGATTTTCTTTCTCTTTCTGTTTCTTTGAATACGAAAGAGAAAGTTTTTGAATGGTGCTGCTCTTTTCCATACAGTACAATGAAAGTCTGTGAATAGAGGCTGTTAAGGTCCAGAAACTACAAAAAGCACGCCAAAACACTCATGCGCCCAAGTCTTCTGAAGTTGTACGATAGCTTTGTGAGAGAAAGAACACTGAAACTCAAGTAATTTCTCATGAAATCTTGTGTCTGCGAACAATCAAGGCACCTTTTTGATATGACCATTTACTTGACTGTACTTTACATGAATTTTGGACATTTCAGGCTTCTCAGCATAAGGCTCACCTTCTGTCTAAAGAATACTCAGCAGATACAAGGACTGACAGTGCAGAGCGTCCTCCACTCCAAAGACGAAAAGCGTCTCTCAGAAGCCCTGAATGCAGCAGAGCGGAATGTGTAATGCTCTAATGAGCACAATGACAAACAAAGGGTGTGAACGATTAATCCACTTAGTTTTGCTGCGTGTGTGTTTCTATGATTACAAAGATGGGTCGAATTTAATTAGCCAAGTGATTTTTCACTGGAAAACGATGCACTGCACGTGTGCAAACACTTAGAGTTGTAAGTTGTCAAGCTAACACTTGAGAGCAGGGCTATAACTAGCTATTTATTTTTATATAAATAATCATTGAATCTCTTTTCATTATTCTAAAATACTTTATGATAATGGTAATTTGTTGTCCATTCAGTACTATGTATTTATGCTTTCTAAAATAATATATATATATATATATTTTTTTTTTTTTTTTTTATTATATATTTTTTTTAATAATATTACCAATGCTGAACATTGTTCTGTTTAATATTGTTCATGTACAGTAATAATTAATTTATTTTTATTATTATGTATTCTTTGATGAATGGTGCATTTTTTTAGCATTTATCTGAAATGTAGTATTATTTTATCAGTTTAATATGTACTTACTGAATTAATAAATATTATTATAATATTGTGAACAATAATTGTTGAATTGCAATAATATTTAATTTCAGCAATATACTGTATAATTCCAACATAAAGCAATTACTATCATAGTCTGAAGATACTGCACATAAAATATTGTGCAAGACCTATAAAAACATTGCTATTTAAAGATATTAAAAACCTAAACTCCCTTTCTATTGTGCTCTGTATGATTGACAGGGATCATTAATGATTTTTTTTTAATTAGTGGTAGAATTATGACTTGAGATTTTAAGATAACATTGCTTTTTTACAGGTTATTAAAAATATTTTTTATAGATTAAGTCATGCAACAAAATACCCACAAATCGCAAAAAACCGTGGCCATGTGCCTCATCTGTCTCTTTCATTGCCAGTCTCTGAAGTCCACTCAGTCAGTGCATTTTTAGCGCACTGGCAGTCCATATCTTGCTTCCCTGTGACATTGTAGAGCATGTGAATGTTTGTATGTGTGTGTGTGAGTGTGAGGAAGTTTGGGGTGGGGAGGGGTTTTTCAGTCTGCCAGGGCCTTTGGGCGACATATCGCCATCTGGGAGGTATGACCCTGGAACTGCGAGGTTTCCGTGGAAACTGGCTGTAATAGAATCATGGCTGGGGTGCAGCAGAGGGCAGAAAGAGCAAGAAAATGGGTAGAGTCAGACAGCGAGTGGCAGAGAGAGCAAGAGAGGGGGGTTGTTGTCAAGTGCCCTGTTTGGAGCAGCAGGATTAAGCTTGGCACGAAGGGAAGCACATTCAAGGGCAAAGAAATAGCAAAAAAATAAAAATAAATAAATAAACATAAACTGCAAAATCTGAGAAGCATTAGCCACAGCGAGCTTGATATTTTAAATATATATTCATAGCTGGTTTGCTTGTGTTGATATTTATGGACTTCCGTTGACTTATGAGCTGTTCTTTTCAATGAATCACTCAAAAAGACTCAAAATCAGTCTCAAACTCTTGAGTTGTTAGTATGAATCAGTGTAGTGACTCAAGGACTAAATCAGAGAACTTTTATTGTGGATTGTGTGTCCTTCTTAACACAAACACAACGAGATACAGTAGTTCACCCAAAAATGACAATTCTGGCATTATTTACTGTTATAAACACGGCAAATACAGTACGGAAGGCAAGATTTATAGTGAATAATGATTGCTTTATATTCTGAAAACTTGGATTATAGTGCATGACTCACACAAACGTCTTCTGTTTTTTCTACTTTAGGTTCCATTGTATCTGTTTACAGCTTAAAGTAGGTTCATATTTTGATTTTGGGAGTCCCCAACAACAGTTTGATATGTATGAAAGGTCAAAAACCTTAAAGTGCCCCTATTATGCCATTTAAAGGTTGCTAATATTGCTAGGTCATAAAACCCTTTAGTTTTCTCCAAAAATAGATTTACCCCGTTTCTAAATGATTCGTAAATGACTAGAGTGAAGCAGTTCCAAGAATCAGTCTGTCTAAACCACTCCTTTCCGTGAGCCCTCACTGCTGTGAATATAATTCTATAAAATAGAATATGTCACCAAAATGTAGGCGTCTATATAGCTACATCCAATTATTCTTAAATTACTGAAAGAATCATTAACAAAATCATTAAGGAACTCCAGTGGATTTGTAACATTCATCCCTAAAGGGGAGTTTCAAGACTGAAAAAGTGAGCGATGCAAAGAAAAAGCGAGAGAAGCAGGTGCTGCTTTGTTGAATATACATGCAGACGCTAATGAAGTGGATACAAAAAAATATATCACACATATTTTGCACACTAGACTTTTCACATCAGCTAATGACTCAGGTGTGCTTGAGACTAGCCGTCTGCAATAAACCTATACTTCGTGCAATTCCCAACAAGACAAGACTGCAGCAGCACACAAGGGAAATGTTACACGCTAATGCGCTTGTGATATAATTTTAGCTCGTAATTCTTTATTGTCTAGCGTGCAATCACTCTACAAGAACAGCAGAGGGTGTAGCAGCAGAAAGACATTGCTGCTTATCTCATTTGGTTTTAGGCAGCCAATCTGCCCAAAGGCTGTATAGCTAACAATAGATGTCATGTTGCGCCTTAGGGATGGTGATTCTTCAAGGGAAATAAAAACAACCGCACTCACACACTCTAGACAGCATTATGTTTTCAGTGCTTTCATCAACAAAAAAATGGCTGATATAATTGATGTTTCGCCACCGGACACAGATTGTGTAATGCATTTCAAACAAGAGCAATTTCAGACCAGCTACTTTGTCATCGGAAAGAAATTTAGTAATTGCGGCATCCTGACTATAGAAGTCAGATGAGTAATCAATACATGCTGGGCGGTTGGTGATGAAACAGTAAGAGAGAGCACTCAGATGTTGGTCGAATTTAAAGTGCACTATAGAGAGTCAGCAAAAGGGAAGCTATTAAAACCACTGAAGGCTTGTGGAGGAATATTATGACATCAGAAAGTAGCACAAATCTGCAATTAAAAGGTCTTGGGAGTTTATTTATAAATATCAAATTATCTAAAATGATATGTGCACACAACTTGCATGCATTGTGAGCATGCACGCTCAGGTTTGCGCATGTGCGTCTTTACTTACAAACTCTGGCGTAGCTCCGCTGTGTCTCTGGATGTTCCCAGCGACTGGAGGTTTTTCTCTAGTGTTACCACTGAAAAAGACAGAAAGAAGTTTCTTTGTTTTTTTAAGTTTGTCACTTTCACCTCACTACTTACAACTCATGCTATGCTTAATCGCTCTCAATCAAGTTCAGAATATTTCAGGAGGCTTTTTGAACTCACCGTTAGCATTGATCTGGAAGATGTTAGAGGAGGTTTCCTGGAACACGTCTTGCAGCTCTGAGGGACTGACTTGCGTAGCTGTAGAGGGAAAAAAAGTATTGAGAGTTGACAAAGTTATATTTAAATGTCACGTTGCTTGCAAACTGCCTAAAGTTAACCTAAAGCACTAGTTAAATTGGCTTGAAAAAGCTATTTAAAATTATTTAAAAAATGTAGCTATAAAATAAGCTATAAAAGCTTATTGTAAGTGGTGCTTGCGAAGAATCACTATTACAATTTTACATATTTATTATTATTCTGGACAAAATTTCTGTGCATAACTCGTCCCGCAAATTTTTTTCACAGACCCACAAAACAGGCATCAAATTGTGCGGCTTCAGGTGCATTAAAGTGAAGCAAAACAAAGCAAAAACAAACCAGGTTTTCTGGACAGCAGTTAGGCCTAAAGATCTTCCGGTTAACGTATCTTTCGCGTCCCTTGAGCTACACTCGCGGATATTACTACTGTTTTTCTAGCATCATCTCCTCTTACTTAATTACTTTTTCCAGCTCCATTTAAATTATTGTTTCATTTCTCGTTCGCTCCGTTTTTCACAAGTTTATCAAACAACAGTGGTAAGTGAATAATC
>JAUMHI010000058.1:15395194-15410655 GCA_032359435.1 Enteromius unitaeniatus | reverse complement strand
ATATACATACACAAAATAATAAATAATCTTTGAGGTAACATACACACACACACATATATATACATATATATATACACACACACACACACATATATACACACACACATATTTATTATATATAAATATACTTGAAAGATTACCATCAAGTTGTCCTCAGAAATGTGACTTTACCTCGAAACTACACACTAAACAAAAACAGCAAAACAGAGCTTAAAAAATAAATTAAAAAGCTTGAATAATTGGGAATGCAATGTTGATGTGCCTGTCACTGTGTGTGTAACTTGTTTTTAGCCTGACAAATGTCTTTTACAAACAATGGATGAATAGTTAATTTCACAGTGTTATATTTCTGCATAAAAGCCTATATTACAAAACAAATTTTATACTGTATTCAGCATTTGTAGATATGTTTCTGCTACACAACACATCAATGATTTCAGGACAGGTGCTACTTAAGATGTTTTCCATATTTCTGGATTTTTATTTTATTTTAACTTGCTACTATAGAATAATACATACTATAGAGATGAAAATTCATTTTAATGTACAGTTAGAATTTACATCATTCCAAATGTAAGCAACCATTGATAGGGTATCTGTAATATTTGCATACTGACAGTAATTGTGATTTATTCTAAGTTGTTGTTGTTTTTTTTTGTGCACTCAACAGAAAACAAGACACACAGAGTTACATGAAAATGACACTGACATTTAATTTAAAACAGAACCAAATCCTAAAACCTTTTGAAGCTGATAATTATTTCTGGAAATGGAAATCTACTTATCTATAACATCCATACATTTCAATCAGCATAATAGAAACGAGTGGAAGTTGAGTCAAAATCAGATGGGGCAAAGCATAATCTATGAAGGTGAGTTACAGAAATTGGGAGAGCTCAGAAAGTACATTTTAAGGTTTGAGAGTTGGAGCCTCTGGAAATAAACAGAGACAAAACGTGTTGTAGGAAAAACAAACCCACAAAGCACTTTCTCTAGTCAGGGGTGAGAAAATTGATCTTAAATATCTGGGACACAGGACAAATTAACTTCTGCCCTTTTTGAATTGTTCGGCAAGGCTGCAAATGCAGATTCTGCAGGGTGTTCAATTATACTCTCAAATCAGGAAATGACTTAATCAAAAGCTTTCTCCTTGTTATGCATGAGGTCAGCATGTGGCGCTCTCTCTCTCACACACACACACACATACAACCACGCACTCTCTCATTCGGAAAAACGCAAACTCAAACACTAGAATGTAATCCCATGTATTGCCTGAGAGCTGTGACAGAGGGTTAAAAAAAAGCTGAGATGAGTCAAGGGAAAGAGGGGTTTACGGGCCAGAGATGGCTGTCAGACGATATGTGAGATACAGTGTGAGACGGGTCCTTATCCCCGCAGTGCAAGCACCAGGCCTGTCGCACAATGACTCACTAAGGAATGGAATGCATGTGTGAGTGCTTCAAACACTGACATGATAGTTTATGCTGGAATCATAATTCAGTGTTTATCTGTCTATTAGTATAAAGCGTCACAAAGTTTTCTGGTTCAGGATGTTACACACAAATATTTGTACATGACAACTTCACATGACTTTCTAAAATACTAGATTCTGAATTTCCAATTATGGTTCAATTTATCAATCTATAGCGATATCACTTTTATGTCTATTAGAGAGGTAGAAATAGAATATTCTAATGACATTGCATGAAAGAGTGAAGTCACATGATTACCAATTAGTATTGCAAAATTGTGGTCCTTAATATTTTGGTGGAAATCATGATGTTTTGATTTCCAGCATTCTTTAATGAATATTTTTTTTTTATTAATATCTTATAATAAGATATTACCATTTAAGACATTAATGATATGAATATTATTAATAAAGACTTACTATGTTAATGTAAATGTGATACATTTATTTTCTTTCTCTAGACTTACTGACCCCAAAACTTTTAACAGTAGTGTATCTTGAGTTATGTTTATTTTTGTTAACACTTTGGCAAATTGTTTACCTTTTTAAGAAGTTATTTTTATTTATTTTTAACATTGAACTTTTTTTTTCATTTAACCTGAACACTTTGCATCTAGGGCAAAAACACAAATAAATGACTTCAAGATAGTATCTTAATACCCTGCTACTTGAGTAAATATATGTTGTTTTAAGGATGAAGAAGACAAAGACTAATTAAAAAAAGAAGAAAAAAAAATCCCCAGAGTAAAAATGTACACTTCAGAAAGTTTTGTTACTGCTAAATATGCTTAGTCTCATTGATTGCTTTTTCAAAATACTTAGAAACCCAGTCTGAAGTGCATTGCTTATAGCATGCATGTTTATTTGCTGTCATCAACCAGAAGTCACTGTGTGTTTTGAGTTGTGTGCACAGTATGAGCAACTCCAGTGAGTGCATTGGTAAGTTCTGGCAGTGCTTTGCACCCTCCTTTGAATCTTCTTCAGCAAATACACACACACACACACACACTTGTACACTCCGCACATATAGAATCTTTAGCTGTGGGGATTTCAGGACAAGGCAACTACTCTAATCTGTGAAGATAACTTTGGGGTTATCTCTGGAAAGCGAAACTCAAATTTAAAGCTTGGTTCTTCAAGAGATAGCTACAAGTACCTTAAAGTTTCAGTCACAGAAGAACACACACAGAAGGTTGTTGAGTTAAGTAAATGTAGAAAATGCATAAATACTTCAATCAATCTATTCTCTCCGAGAGAAAATAAGTGCGGGTAAGATGATATTCAAATTTGTTTAGTTCTATGCCACAAAGACACTATTATGCACCTATATTGACCGCTATTCAAGTATCTGTGTACTACATACAATGAAACTTCCATTAAAATTATTGTAAATGTTCTTTCCAAGAATTTGAGACCTTTTTGGTGCATACAAATCCATAATGCATCCAATTAGATTTGGTGTATTCAGCTTGGACACCAACCCAAGCACAGACATTTTGCTCATTGTACAATAGAAAGTGCAAGAAAACATGTATGTTAATGGGTATTTAACACATAATGTTTGACATTTCCAGTCTTTCTTAGCACTTAACTTGTCACTAAACGTTATGAAATTTGCTCTCATTACACAGATGTAATCTCACAATCCATACTGAATGTACTAAAAGACCCCCACCTCCCCAAACCCACCAATTACAACGCAATCAAGACATTGACGCACGACGTGGCCTTTCTAGGTAATCATGGAATGCTTGATTACTTCTGTGAGCGAAAGGACCTTTATTCCTTAGTCAATTTGCTTTTCACATTTTGTCTCAGTAACATGCAATATGGTTACAGACAATAATACTGGTTTACACAAAATTGCACTTAGAGAAGTCTAAGAGGGTTGTAATTCAGAGAATGAGACAAAAGTGCAGTAATTGGACCTTTATGTAAAACCCAGACTCACAATGCCAAAGATCCCTAAAAAGGGGATCTTCCAAACACACCCACTGCATGGTATAGAACAGGCAGACAATCAAGCTGTGTTTTGTAGCTGTATGTGTGTGTGGTGTCATGCTGTTTGTTCCGCTTCTCTCTCTGAGCGAGGCACGACACCTGAGCTCATTTCTTCCTTCTGTTTGGATCGTTGCAGTGTGGACGGAGAGCACGCCCCGGGTTTGGCCGCTCATGACGGCTGTGCGGTACCTGCTGGTGTTTCAGTGTCCCTTCATTAGTCTCTCCACACAGACAGACCCACCCTGAAACCTCCCTAATGAACACAGCAGAGGCTGAAGCCTCATCCAGACGCAGACTAACCACATGCACTGGGCTCTGCTCAGACGCTCATCTCATGACAAGAGCTTTTTCCTGTGTGCTGTGAGGGAGGAGGGAGACATTTCAGCAATGGTTAACCATTGCTGAAAAATAAAAAGAAAAAAGATCACATGGTGAGGATCATGACAGGAGCAGATATGGTCAGGCTGTGCTGTGACAGCGCCTGCAGGTAGGCAGGGAATGATTGAAGGAGGGGAGGAAATTAAAAAGAAAGTGAGAATGCGATGGCAGAAAGGAAGAAACCGTGATGGCAGAGGAGAGAAATGAAGGAAGGAAGAACAGGAAAGAAAGAAAGAAAGAAAGAAAGGATGGCCGAAGGAAAGCAGGACTGATGGTAGAAAGGAAAGGAAGAAATAAAATGTGATTGCAGAAGACTGAAGGAAAATAAGGACAGGGAAGAAATTGAGAGACAAAGGAACTAATGGTAAAAAGAAGGGAAACGAAAAACGCAAAGAAGAACAGAAGCAAGAAAATGAAGGAATGAAGAAAGACAGACAGATAGGAAAAGGAAGGAAAGAAGAAAATAAGCAGCCAAACAAAGCAACAGAAGATAAAACCGGAGACAGCGTGGCTGCTGCTTAGCTAGAAGAGACTGAAGACGGGCGGGAGGAGGAAAGAGAATGACAGCGGTAAACGGAGTGACAGAGAAAGAGTGAGCGATAGAGGAAGAGAGAGAACAGCAGAGAAATGCATATGCTGCTGAAGGGAAGTTAAAAGGTTTGGCAGGGGAGAGGTGGGGAAAGATTAGCTCGACTGACAACTCCATTAGAGACTTAACCCCGGCTTTGATCATTGCCTGAGCCCCTCTTCAGCCGGCCTGATGCTGGAGCCCAAACACAGCAAAGCTGACAGCCTCCTGAACGCAGGTCTGCCTGTGATCAAAGCCCTGTCTCTTACAGCTCAAGCTGCCTCGCTCTCTCGCTGTTGTCCTGTGGGAAAGCTCAGACTGAGAGAGACATCTCACAATGTGTGATTTACCCAGGTCATGCTGTGTGAAAAAAGACGCTATTTGCTTTTGCATATTTTGATTGTGAGAGGTTCTGTGCGAGGAAGATGTTGTTTTCCTTTCTTTAGGTGTTCTCTTACATTTGTCACATCACTTTCTCCTGCACGGCTCTGATAAAAACATAAACTCTACTTAACAAAAACAAAGCCCACAAAAGGCACATGCTGTTAGACTGACATTTCAGCTGCTCACTTTCATACCAACGTATTCCTGTAAAGCATATTGTATTCATGCAAATTAATTCATGTAAACTAAATATGTCGCTTAAATTCACACTTATGACACGGACCGCGATGCATGCCATTATCTGTTTCACACAACAACCACAGAAAGGCACAGCTTGCAACGTTTTTTCTTGCTTTTAAGTAGCTACATTGGTTAGGGTTTCTTGCAAGATATTTCTTTAATGAAAAAAAAAGAACAATAAACATATAAATAATGCATATATATATACTTAAAGTTTCTTATGCTCACCACAGTTCCATGAAGTCTAAAAAAAACTATCTATCTATCTATCTATCTATCTATCTATCTATATTTTAGAAAACATTGAACGATTGGGGTTGTCTGGATTACTAGTGGATTACTGTGGGGTTTTTAATCTGCTCTTTGGACTCTCATTCTGACGGCACCCATTCACTGCAGATTATCCACTGATGAGCAATTAATGATCTTTGACTGCCTAAAGGGGAGTAGATTTATTTCTATTTTAAGTCAGGTATGCTTTCACATTATCTCAAAGTTCTGCCATGAGAGTCTAGTGGATGCTGGTTAATTGGTTCTAACTCAGTATGAAATAATTACATTATGAATGCAAATAATGAAAATAATTATTATTAATATTGCACAGCTGATTAGTTTCTTTTCAGATTAGCAGCCAATGAGCATACTGCTTAAGATTCAAATACTCGGCTAGTGCTTGCTATAGCAGCCGCAGCACACTTCAGAAAGCCTCTAACTTCCCCAGCTCCACCTGTATAGATCTCCTATGGGGTAATATAAACATTGACATTTTAAGCGGATCAAAAAAAAATTCCTATAAAGAATCAATTATATTTTTTTGTGTTCCACAGAAGAATGTGGAAAGCATTTAAAATGACATGAGTACCAGCAAATAACTTAGTATACACTCAAAAAGATTATTTATTGGATGGATTTAATTTAACTGAGGGCAGGATTTCCAATAAATAAGCATAGCCCCAAGTAATAAAAAAACAAACAAATACAATGAAATTTAATTGAGTTGGATCAACTCAGTTTGATCAAATATAGTTTTAATGAAACTGCTACATTTCTGGTTAAAACATTTAACCAGAAAATGAATTAATAGGAAGTACAATGAGGACAAAAAAAAAAAAAAAAAGATATGTTTAATTTACTTAACTTGAGGCATTAGCCAATTTGTTATGCATAAGAGGGTATTGATACTTGCATGGAATGCCCAGAGCATTTTTATTATTATTAAAATAGCTTTGATTCATGTTGGCAGGTCCCCAAGCATATGCTCTACACTTTACTGCACCAGTAACCCCCCAAAACACCAAAATACCAAAAGATCTTTAAAAATACAAAGCATAAAAGAGCACCAAACATAAACAAGTCTCCCAATTTTATCATCTTATTAAAAAATGCCTAAAATAACATTTTATTTCAAGATTTTGGGAATGGGCAAACAAAACAGAACTGCTACCCTTTCAGTCGAAGCACTTCAATGTTACATATGGGAACTCGCCAGAGAGACCAATTGCCTTTGAGCTTTATACAAAAGGCCAATGAATATTGACGTACACTTGATTGCACTCAGGTGTACCTCATCACTACGCGAGTATAAGAGGGCATGAGCGCAGTGCACATGCAGATTTTCGTTTTAGAGCCTACTCCGTTCTGAGCTGAAGGAGACCCCCCTCGATTGTGTTCTGGAGAACTATAGAGTGGAGAGTCCTGACTTCAAGAGTTCTTGCGATCTTCCTGCTCTCTCATCTTTCTGGGCGGCTGTCAGCGGTTCCTGTGGGCTGGTGGCCTTTTCAAAGGGCGGCTGTGCCAGTCATCTTGCATATCCAGCGAGCAAAGACCTCTGAGTGCACAGAGTTGCCGCATAAGTTCTTCCCTGGGCAACCAGGAGAAAGAGCAAATTTTTCCACAGTTGGTGAAAATGTTCTCTTGGAATGTCGATCCGACCGTGCGTTTCTAGGTGCAGAAGTTTCCTCACCTCTTTGGACGGACATGATCGCTGTCTCACGTGTCTGGGCCGAGAACACGCTGAGGCGGCTTTCGTGGATGGTCAATGCTCTTATTGCGAGCAGATGCCCAGCAGCACTCTCCCCCAGTGCTTTTCTTCCCGGAGGTGCACGAAGTGCTGACCAGGTCGTTGCATGTCCCGTACTCGTCACGCCTGCGCCCAGGTTCCTCACCACTCTCGATGGCGGTGCAGCTAGGGGGTACATGGTGATCCCTCAAGTAGAGCGTGCTGTCATATTACATTTGTGCCCGCATGGTGCCTTCACCGGCTCCAGTCCAAGGCATGTAAGCTGTCGTCCGCCCTGGCGGGCAAGGCTTACTATGCCGCTGGACAGGCTGCTACCGGCCAGCACGCGATTGCAACGCTACAGGTCTACCAGGCCAAGGTGTCGGCGGTACCCACATTTTCACAGAAAGAGCAATTTCTCATATCATCTCCGGGCCCAGTGCCCAGAAGTTCCCATCTGCCTCAAACCTTTTTGTCTCCTCAAATGCTGACCTGGAGCACTGTGTCGCCAGCTTGGGATCCAGGGAGGCAGGTAAGCGCTGCTCAATACAGCCAGACTCTTCCCAAGGTCATTCAGCCTTCCGGGATCAGTCCCTGCCCCTATCCCCCTACAGGCTGCACCACTGCTGGCACAGCGGTCAACATTCCCTTGATTCCCATAACGTCTCAGCTGGGAGCCTGAATAGCGCTTCCCAGCCCCTCGCGGTGGTTGATACGGGCGGTACACCTCGGCTCTGCGATTCAGTCAGAGACCAAGCCTGGATCTACGAGCTTTAAATCGGTCCCTTCTCAAGCTGCCGTTTAAAATGCTCACTCCGGAGCACATACTAACATGCATCAGGATTGGTGCCATGACTCTGAGATTGCGCTGGCGCCGGCTTGGCTCTTCAGCGAAAAGCTGCATGTGCACTGCACTCGTGCCCTCTTATACTCACGTAGAGCGCAATCAAGTGCATGCCAATATTCATTGGCCTTTTGTATAAAGCTCAAAGGCAATTGGTCTCTCAAGTGAGTTCCCACATGTAATGTCTCATTCGTAACCTAGACGTTTTTAGTCGGTTTAACACAATGCAGTTGATTAAAAAGGGAACCAAACATAATCGTGTTCAATGAAAATTATTTTTTAAAATAAACTGAACAGTGTTGGAAAATCATTTTTTGGAATGTACTTGCTAGTCACAATAGCTATGAAAAGTGTGATTAAAAGTAAACACCTTCTCACCTTGCTCTCCCTGCTTGCTTGTTACATTTAGTTTTACAATTATGGCTGAAGTGCACCAATAAAAGGTCAACCCGGATTATGTGTGTACAGAGTGAACAAAAAAGAAAAAAAAAGCCAGTACTGCATGTACTTGGTTATGCTGTTCTGATATTCATCACTATGAATAAGTGATTTGAGATCCTGTTTATATACTGTATTAAAACCTGGCATTCACTAACACTTTAAGGCTTGAGGATTTACTCTGCCTACAACAGAAGTGTTTTACACATTTCTTTTGGAAATGTAATATTTTTTGCTGTAGATATGTTGTTGTTGTTGTTGTTGTTGTTGTTGTTGTTGTTGTTGTTGTTGATTTAACGGAGCTGGCAAAATGCTCAAACATTTTGAATGATCTAACAAGCTCTTCTGCTACCATAACTTTGTATTACAACTATTAAAGACAATGTTTAACATAAGATGTGTATTACTTGTTACTAAACACATCAGAACTCAGTCAAGGCAGAACGATACTAAATTAGCCATATGGCTTATTAATACCATGATGATTTATGGAGAGGGAATAAATTTGCAACGCCATGTTTTAGTAAATAAGGAGGTACCAAAATCTTTGTTGTTTTTAATACTTTTCAATAATTTTCAAGAATGCCTGGTGATAAATAGAGAGAACGCCGACTGTGAGTGTGAAAGTAAAAGGATCTTTACCTACTGGCTGGTATCCCTGCCTTGTGGGCCCACCGAATGGATTTCTGCTTCCAAAAGATCCTGCGTCAATGGATCCGTAAGACATTCTGGGTCCTTCAATAAGTTCTTGAGCAGCCAAATGGATCTAGTCTTCACAGAAACAAATGCAGTTATAAACACAATTACAGAAAGGCTAAGAACAAGTTACATACATAATAAATTAACAAATAATTAATATTTTGCTTAATTGATTTACAACTCATTTACCTTGTTAACTAACAGGAATAACAGGGTTTAAATTCAATTAAATTATTATTATTTATTTTTATAATTTTTTTCACCAAAGGACTAATCAAAGATTTGATTGCAGATACATAGATATTATTATTTTTTATCACTATTATTATTATTACAATTTGTTTATTTAATTTGTCAATTACAGTATATATATATATATATATATATATACATTAAATGTTTCAGTGGTAAATGTTGTAATGTACAAACAGTGAATGCTTTAATACACAGAACTCGGGTAAAAAGCATGCAATAAAATGAAACCCACATATCAATGAAGTCAGTCCTGACCCATCTAAACAATGACCCATCAATCTCCTGGGGAACTTATGCGCAATTAACAGAGGCACATGTGCTACTTAGTGCACTCGGAGTGTATGTCACTGTATTCACAGCATTCATTAAGAAAGTGCTGAAGGTGTGAACTAATATGGGACATCTGTGGCACGATTTCACCCCACAGTGACGTGTACTTTCTGTGTGTTAGTGCGAACATGAATTAAACCCCTTGTGACACAGTTACACTACTCATGCCATGAATCAGTCTTCGCAAACCAGTCAGTCATCTGCACTGGCCACTGACATTGATCATAACTTTGTTGAGGAGTGTGTTACACGGCTAAAAGGTTAAAGAATGCACTGGGAAAGCATGTGGGATATCTTCACTCTCAACACAGCATAAACAGAGAGACAGCAGAATCACCTACAGTACCATTATGTCACCAATACAGCATCAAATGTCATCATCTACTTCATGCATGAGGACTACAGAAATCACTCTTCACATGCTAAAATACTTGCATTTTTACAAAGATAAAACAGATTAAACAGGTAGTTCAGCAATAAATTAAAATAAAGCAAAATGTCCCTTGTGTAGATGAATCAACTAAATGCAATTTTTTTTAAATGCAAGTTAAACAAATGGAAACAAATGGGAAAAAAAAAGATGAAACAATAAATTATAGTGACAATAACAATACAGCGCACACACATGGACTGACTGGCTACAGTTTAAAGGATATTGTACATCACAATGTCCAGAGTCAATAATAATATGTAGTTACTGCTGTAATTAATATAACATTAATAACAATACCAATAAAAATAAAATGTAATTAAATTAAAAAGCATGTGTTAAACCACACATATATATATATATATATATATATATATATATATATACACTCATACAAATATATATATATATATATATATATATATATATACAAACAGCATGTATGCTGTATTTGTGTGTACTTGCATGTATTATTATGCTGATAAAAATGTTTATGTGACAAATTGTGATTAATCGTTTGACAACACTAATAATAAAAATAGTCAATGCTCATGCCTTCAAAATATGACTCATCTGGACTACATTTACAGTAAGATAAATTTATGCTGCTTTTCTGACATTTTGGCAGCAGCAAAACTTATTCACCTTCATTACGCTGAAAATAGAAGACAAGATATTCTTCAAAAATCCACCTTTTCTGTTCCACGGAAGAAAGTAAGCTATCTGGGATGCAACGACATGAGGATGAATAAATGACAATTTCCATGTTGAAGTGAACTACACCTTTAAGCGAAAAACTTTGCAAAGTTTTAAACATTTCATATGATTAAAAGTTTATTATTAGGCCTTTCTGTAGATCTATACGGATATGCAAGCTAAACTCTAAAAGTGTGAGGACCTGTGGAGATAATGACAGATGTCTTTGCTGAAAAAGATTGCGTTGTTTCTGAAGCAGAGACTGAAGGTGGGCGAGGTGGCCAAGCCTGCGGGAGGAATGAGATGGAAGATGAAATTTGCCGGGCCACGTGGCCAAATAATCCGATTAATTTCCATAGAGCGGGAAGATTAATTACTTTTGGCAGCAATAAAACATTTCTTTGCTTCTTGATTTTGAGCCCAGACAATGTTTTGCTGCTTCTTGCACATGCTCACTCAGATGCTAGGAGATATTTACTTTGACTATTTTTGTTTGACTATATTGGCCTATATTTTTCAAAAAAAAAAAAAATCAATAAATCTTTTTCGCTTTGCACAGTTCACAAAAAAATAACTCAAGATTTAATGCTGCTGCTTATTTCTCATTTCATTCAAATCCTCAAAACCTGTATTTAGCAGAGTCCACTTGCTATCAGATTGGCCAAAACGAATGTATCTGAATTCTCAAACACTAATTAAACAACAGCTTAGTTCTATTATACCTTTCCAGCCTCAGGTTTTGCTGTCACAAAGGCTTTCATCATGACTGGATGGACTGACAGATCTCTGACTGACAGGTCACTCATATAAAAAACACAGCGGTTGATTAACTCAGGTTGATAAGTCTGTCACTCACAATTAGACAGCTGTCTGTTCCTCTGCTAATCATGTGACTGGACAGGAAGGGGCAAGAGGACACAACTGTATTTATAAAATGTACTCGTTTCAGGATGTAATAAAATTTGAAGCAAGTACTATTCACTGTAAAAAGGTTGCAGTACATTTTACAGTACCTTACTGTGCATATAACAGTAAATTACAAAAATTGGTTACAGTGTACTGAAACCTGAAAGTACTACACAATTGTATCTAATGGACAGCACATGCAAATATTCTACTGTTAAGTAGTAACTGCATTTAGTTTAAATATAAAATACTTTTAACAGTTATTCCATAATCAACATAACAGCTGTATGACGTAAACTGCATACTTGCATACTAATGCAACTTAGGATATAATGTACATTTAATGTTAATGTTTACTGGCATGCCAGCTTAAAAGAGCATAGCTTGCAAGAGCTGGAGAGCTGAACAAGTGACCCTTGATAGTTTTGCTAATTGTTTTTAAACAAGAAGTAAATTTGAGGTCAATTATAGATCAAACATCACCCTCATGTAACATGGGTAATAAAAAAAAATTCACCATAAAAATGAGCTCTGAAAATACTCAGAGAGAGAAATGAAGAGAGACTGATACAGCCGAAAGAGAGAGCGATAAACTAAAAGGGACCATTTTAGGAACTCATGCTAGTTTAACAAATTTAAGCCAATTAATTGACAGTTAAATAAATCAATTAAATAAAAGATTTAATTGAAAGAATTGAAATGCGTCTTTCTGGCAGGAAGCACACCAAAGGACTGGCCACAGTTTGATGTGCGCACAAAAATGAAGAAGTTGGCTAAAATAGCAGTAATAGAAAAGGCCAACAATAATAATAATAGTAATATTAATTGTATTATTATTATTAAATTGTATCTAATAAGTTATTACATATGTATTATTGTTATTTATAATTACTACTACTACTACTACTGTTACTACTATTTTATTTGACATTTTATTTATATACATATATTATTGTATTTTATTTTTTTTATGTTTTGTTTTGTTTCGTTTGGTTACATAGCTCAAGTGATGGGGAGAAGGTATATACGGGTAAATAAAAATTGCCTGTTATTTTTACACCTGATCATACCGAATATGCATTATTTAACGCACCAAAAAAAAAACACACCATTTCTTCAACCAGGTGGTAATTTGTGCTGCTCTCCATATTTCCCACTTTCATTGGCACTTTTATGGAACTGCGTTCTGATGCTAATTTGACCTATTTAGTAAATCTGGTCCTAAATGTTTTATAGACCAACACTGTACTGAAACACTGTTATTGAATGAATAAACATCTTATTGAATAAAATCTAAGACCTTGAAAGAAACACTGAGAGGTGATTTGAGGTGAAAAACTAAAAAGCAAGAAGCAGAGGGAGGGGGGGTATGTGTCATCCCACAGCTGCCATTGAGGTGTCTTCTGTCTCTTTTGTGTGTGTGTGTGGTGAGCAAGTGTGGGACAGCGAGTTTGTCAATGCGTGTTATCAGAGAGGCGGTGGAAGTGGGCCGGCAATAAATACAGCCATCAGAGGCCGTGCAGGATTGTGGGCCGACAGGGGGCCGACAGAATGCTTCATCACTTCCTCTCATTCTGAATTTGTCCCCTCACTCTGCTCCCCGTCTCCCATTATCACCACGGAGGGGCTTAGCACAGCATGAGAGCACACAGTCACAAAGCGGAACACTCAGGACACACAGCCAATGCTGTCACATGGCCTGCTTATTTCTCTCTCTCTCTCTCTCTCTCTCTCTCACACACACAGCAACAGTGTGCCCACCTGAGGGTTTTATGTGAGCTTGTGTGTACAATATCACTCATAGAGTTCGTAAACACCAGCAGTGCACAATCTCAAAGCCTGTAATCCATATTTTTACAGAGTGATTTACAGGCATTAAAGATGTCAGATCAGTCACTCTCAATCTGCCCCAATACTCTATGGCTACATTCAGCCAGTGTCTGGGATTGACCGCATTTTCTAACAGGTTTGACTGCTACATTTTTTAGTAGCAAGGCCAGCTGTTGTACAAATAGCTGTTCTTTTCAGGATACAAGCTATTTTTCCTAAATACTAGTGGTGTGGCACAGTAGTGATTACTTTAATATCATAAGCATCATAAGTCAAAGCATGACTTTCAAAATCTGAAAGGGTTGTTTGTTGGGGAAGTAGTATTTTTAGCTTTAAGTGCAAGGGGAAAACAATTGTTTTATACCACATTTACATTTAGAACAGGTTGATGAGACATCTGTGTCATTGGAAGAAATAAATAGAAACATTTGCTAATTTAGTTGTTATAGCACAACATTTATAGCCCCCTTATTGTAACAAGACACTTATCAGTAGCTAAAATTAATAAGCCGAAACATATAGTGTGAGGGATGACTTTGTGAATGATGGCTGTTCCATTTGTGTGTCTTTCTGCAGATTCTGTGGGCACTGATTGTATGTAGGCCTACTCATCGCCTACTGTTAAATATAACAATGCAGCAAAGGGAACAGTAGCTTGACATGGTGCCACACATGTGCGTCAAAGCTCATGAGGGTGTAATTTGTTTGACGCGGGAAAAAATAAGAAAAAAACACAATCATTAAAGCTATTGCTCAATGATCTAATACTAGTGGTTTATGTTGTTAAACGGCTGCTAATTTACAGCCCTCATTTAGGCTTTCAATCCTATTAACAAAAAGAAAGCTAACAAGGGATCCTAAAGGGGACGCATACACACAACCCCAAATTTTAATTTAATCTATTTAGTGTAAACCTCTACACTCAAAAAAAAAATTAAAAATACATTGCATATTAGAACCTAAAAGTTATCAGTGCCTAAATTATCTCCTCTTTTTTGTAGCTTATATACAGGTCCTTTTCAAAAAATTAGCATATTGTGATAAAGTTCATTATTTTCTGTAATGTATATATATACACACAAATATATCCATACACATATATAAATATGCATATACATACTGCATATATTTCAATATCCGATACAAAATAAATTTCCAAAACCTATTTTTATTGGCCAACTCATAATTTCTTAATATGGAAAGTACAGCTTGGACACTGTAAATGTCTAATCAATTTTCAATAGAAGAAAAAAAAAAACAGTAATATTTTATTTTACAGTTAATGTCCATTCACACCAAGCACGAAACGATAAAGATATAGTTCTAAAAATCATTCTCAGTGTTAAAGAATAGCAGCGTCCACACCACAACTACAACGATAAAGGCAGATTTAAGATATCGTTGGGTATCATTTTCAGAACAAATTTTTCCTTACTCAAAAAAAGCATGCCTTAAACAAAACAAGTCAATTAAGATTTTTAATTTGTGCTTACAAAGGTTTATTTAGTTCCGCTAACTCATGTAACAGTTCCTGCTACTTGGAACGTCTTAGTTGTATTAACTTAAACATCAGCCAACGTACTTGCTAAAAGCATACAAACCGATTGCCTTAAAAAAAGCAAGAAAGAGTTACTGAAGTAAATTGAGTGATCTAAACATCCATTGTAAATAAATAATGACACTATTCTTTATAACACACTCGTCAAAAATTATCTGTAACTTAATGAATCCTAGTAAGTATAACAACTAAGTAAAGGTAACTAAGTATATATATAATTAAGTTATACTATTGAATTTTACAGTGTACCCAATATCTAAACTTAGCAACCACCTTGCTATTAAAGGGGTCATCTGGTGCCACATGCACTTTTACAGCTGTTTAACTGAAATGTGTTTTGGGAGTGTGTGTACACAGCCACCCTACAATGATAAAGATCCACCAGTAGTTTTCTTTTTATTTAATAAAAATAAGTTGCCCCTTCTGAAATCAAG
>JAUMHI010000058.1:15366751-15376991 GCA_032359435.1 Enteromius unitaeniatus | reverse complement strand
CCTACATATTGTAATACCTATATCATACCCATGTCATTATACAAATTTGTGTCCTCATAAACCACATAAACCCGCACGCGCACACACACACACACACACAGCGTGTGTGTGTGTGTGTGTGTGTGTGTGTGAAAATTACAATATTACAGCAAAACTAAACTGGGACAGACAAAGCAAAGACATAAAGCGTGACATGTAAATGATATTTTAAATTATATAAATACAAATTTTTATTTTTATATTGCATTTTGATTTACAAAGTACAAAATTATTTCTTATTTCTGAAGCCCACCACATTCCACTGCTATAACCCTCTCTATTGTTTCTCATGTAGTTTTTATGCATGCCATGTGGGCATGTGCGATACAGATTCAGAGGTCACTGTTAAAGAGATAGATGTGGCCCTTGTGTTTCCTTACACTGACTGTGAGAGAGCTGTGGTGATTGGACATGAAATGAAGCAGCATGCAACAGTCTCCAAACTGAATTATAGATGCTGCCCATCTGCTGACAGAGGAGCAGTCTGTCAGGCCTCCTCAGTGTCACCACTCTGGGGGGCTCAAAGATCCTGGCCCATTCATTCTCACCTCCTGCTCAAATAAGAGAATCACCTCTTGACCTGATCTCCCTCTGAGAGTTTTCTTTTTTCAGCAGTGACAACGAGAGGGATAGTAATATAATTTTTTAGATTTTAGTTGGTTGTCATTATATTTACATATAATGTAAACAGCTGTTCACAGATTTCTTTCCAAGAAACATTCATGCGAGAGAGGGAGGAAAAAATGCAGAAAAGGTTTATATATATATATATATATATATATATATATATACATATATAGTTATATGCATATACCTGCTTAATCATTTTGTCATCTTGACCGAGGAACACATTTTGCTTCAAGGTAAAAAGCTTTCTAATTATATTATTATTGCATTTGTACTCCAAGCCGTTGCCGGGATCATTTAGATGTTGGCTGGAACTTTCCCTTTTGCTTCAGTACATAAAACAAAATGTGTTTCTGGGTCAAAGTGACTGTGCAAAATGATGCAAAATTTATTGCAATTTCAACTGCAATATAAAAAATGTTTAGCATCTTGTTATCCCACTCCTTAGATATAAAAATTGAGAGAACAAAACATTTCCATTAAAAGGGTGTTCACATTTGAAACTAAATGACCTTAGTTGAATTGTAGAGAATAGTGTATTTTATCAATTACACTGCATAAATTTCTGCTTTTCATTCCACTCATTATTTACAATCTATTATACTGTGTGTGTGTGTGTATAAGGTTCATAAGTTTACATTAGTTAACAACATTTGTTAACATGAACTTATACTTACATTATTTATTGAGCATTAATATCACAAGGTGTGTTTGTTAACATTTGTCAAAAGCCTCTGCTAATAAAAACCTTGTACATATGCATCTAAAGACCAGGATTGTTTTTTTTTTAACCCAGGGGAATTTTATATGCTCCTCACTTTGCGAACTCCTCTTAAACTATAATTTAAATTTCCACGATCAATAGCGGTTTGGACTCCTGCTTGACCATTCATTTAGGAATAACTCACACAGTCCTGTCCATAACTAAAATGATTAAAACGGCGCTGAGTCAATGTGCTTTGGCCAAAATCATTGGGAATCAAAAGACTAACAAGGCAGTAATAGAGGAGACTGCATTATGACATACAGCAAAGAGCAAAGTAGCATTATCATGCAGGGTTTAATTTCCACTCTGCTACTAGGGTGTTTGTGAATACCAAACATGTGAATAATATTAACTTTTACCTTTTACCAGTAATTTTCTCTTTCCATTGTGTGTAGCCCTTAGCACCTTGCCAAACCTGCAAACCCCAGTTCTGAGTCAAATCTGGCCATGGAGAACTGTGTAAAACATTTTTTTAAGTAAACATTAGCACTTTTGTATGGACATGTTGGTGTGCCATTCACAAGTCGGTGCAAAACCCTCCAACATTACCTTGAAGAATGAGGGTCCATTATCGCACGTTAGACAGAATGTTCCCATTTCAGGACTCAAAACCTTCTGGTCGCTATGGAGTACAACATTTTGCTCAAGTTCAAAGTTTGCTTTGGATTTACATCTATGCTAGACTATGCATACATTGTGTTTACGGATTTCATCATCAGCATAGTATGTAAATACTGTATATGCACACTATGTACTATGTATGTCACATTTGAAAAGAAACTGTGGGAATAGGCAGCATTGTTAATTGGGCTACTTTTATGCTGTTGGTTTTCTCCATGGGCTGAAACACAAAACTCCTGCAAAATGCAATTTTCACCAAGGTGAAACCACCTGGAAGGAGGTTTTGACCCCTATGGATGTGAATTTGGACTGATTTTCATAGCCAATTTCCCTTGTAATGCAATTAATCTAATTCTGGCCATGACTGGGCCAGTTTTGAGTATGTATTGGCCTGATTTTGTTACACAGACCTTAGTCTCACATAGTCAGACCTTTAGACGGCTGAAGGTATGGAATATATGGCAGCTTTCATTACCCAAGCATTTTCAAGACCCGCCCAGTCATAGTTTGTTTCAGGGCATGGAAATGTCGCTGCAATAACAGCACAGTGTGTAAAACTCTTGAAAGCATTTTAAAGCGTTAGTTCATCCCAAAATGAAAATTCTGTCGTTAATTACTCACTCTATCATGACATTCCAAACCGGTAAGACTTTTGATCATCTTCTGAACGCAAATTAAGACATTTTTTAATGAAATCGGAGAGCCATCTGACCCTCCACAACAACCAAATGAAATGCTTCTAGGTCCAGAAACGTGGTAAATACATCTGTAAAATAGTCCAAGTGACATAACATCTGTTTTGTGATGCCAAGACAATACTTTTTTGTGCAAAGAAAACAAAAGCAACGTAATTTACTCAACCATTCTTCTCCCCTGAGTTACATGTTCCACCATTTTACAGAGTATCACAACACATAAGCAAGCTTTCCCCTGGGAGTAAACAACATTTATGCACGCACTTTCCCTTCTTAAAGGAAATCATGCTGCTTAAGTCAAATACATTCTTAAGTACTCTCCAAAATGGCAGAAGACATAACTCAGAGGAGAAGAATGGTAAATTATGGAGTAAATTATGTTATTTTTGTTTCTTTGCACAAAAAAGTATTTACATACCATTGACTGAAGTTGCGCCACTGATGTCACATGAACCATTATACCGATTTCACGGGTTCGCGCTTTCTCATTAGTGAAGGGAAAATATTAGCTGGTTAATTAAAAGCAAATTTGGCGAGCTGTCCGGGGAGCGAGCTGGGAGAACGGCAGACTACGAACCCTAGTGGCCTGAGCCCTAGCGAGGGCAAAGGTTTGGTGCCCGGCTCGAACACTCGATGTTCCCTGGAGGAGAAGAAAGGAGCTGACGGAGGAGAAGGGGAGGGGGAAGAAAAGGGAAGGGAGAAAAGCGGCATTATTTATAGTGGGAAAGCGAAATGTGATTGGACGATCGTGATGAGGAGATGATTAGGAGGTGGAATGCAGATGTGATTAATTCGGCCACCACTCCTCCCAATACTCTGTTATTATCAAAACAGTTGCGTATTACTATGTTTCTGTACCTGGAAACATTTTAGCTGCGATGCTGTCTATGGATAGAAAGCTCTCTGATTTCATAAAAAACATCTAAAATTTGTGTTCTGAAAATGAACAAAGATCTTAAGGGTTTTAAGTGATGTTGTAAACATAGTTTCGGGAGGAGTACATGCGAATGTAGCCACAGCTGGTACCAATTTTTCCATAATTACTCACTATGAAGTTGATCCTATATTCGCTCATAGCCACAGTTGTAGATGCAATGGAATTCTTCTTTCATGAGGGGATTTTGTGTCACGGCATCTTTGTTACTAGATGGAACATTTAAGAACGCAACACGCACTCTTGGAAATCCTGTATAATTCAACCAATCCGACGACAAGTGTTTCCACTTGTGTGGTGCATGTTCATGCAATGTACGTGGAGTTTTTAAGAAAGCATACGTTGGTCTTTATCTACTGTCATACATGAACATACAGTAAACACACACTCTAACACTTTTAGTCTCACAAGCTGATGGACTTTGACACTAGTGGCCATTAAGAAAATTTTGAGATTACACTTCACATTTCACAAATACAGTGCCAAATTCTCACCCTCAATCACCTTCATAACAGTATGTTTCTCTGCCAGCCCAGACAAGCCAACTCACACTAAACTGTGTTTTAATTCATTAATTCATAACAGAGACATGGTCTCTCAGGTATGAGGGGAGGGTGTGAGTGGGTTGTACAGCTGGATTCATTTTTATTACCGGTGCACAGTTATCTGGCCCTGATAATAGTGTATAATAAAGTGCAGGCAATGAAATGTAATGATGTATAGTTTGCTCTGAAAAATGAGCGGAACAAACCAGAACCGATTATCACTCATCCCTGACAATGGGTTTGGACCTGTAAATCTGCCAAGAAGTCTGGAAGAATGTCATGCATATTGAACCCACACATACACACTTAAGCCTTAATCAGAAAAAAAGATTCAAGGTGAGAAAATAAAAAGCAATCCATTTTGGGCTTAGATATTATGGGTTCATGAGTGAAGCTTGAATCTTACACCATACTGTATACATGAGCAAAGTTAAAAAGCAACTATTTTTATGACAACCATGATTTAAATTATTATATCTTGGCAACATATTGGAAATGTATAGCAAATGTATTAATGTGTTGTCAAGCTATTAATCACAATTAATCTCAAACAAAATAATAAATCACAATTAATTGCTTCCAAAATAAGTTTTTGTTTACATAATATATGTGTATGTGTGCTGTGTATATTTATAATGTATGAATACAAATGCATACAGGTAAATATTTAAGAAGAATATGTTATGTTTATATATTGGTGTTTAAATGAATATATGAGTATATTATATAAATATATAAATATACATGTAAATATTTTCAAAATATATACTGTATGTGTGTGTTTTTATATATACACATTATAAAAATACACAGTATTTTGTTATGATCTTGTCTGTGAGCTGTCACCCCATCACCTGTTATCTGGACTACATCACCCATCAGCCACCAAACCTTCACGCCACCATGTGCCTCACATTCTCATGGACTCAAATCCCCAGCATGCACCACGCACTTACACCTGTGTCAGATTTGCACTCACACACCTGCTCACAATCCACACCCACATACTCATTAGTCTGTGTATTTATTGCAGTATTCCACAAGGACTCTTCACTAGGTCTTGATTTGCCTAGGCCATCATTTCTGAGCATTTTGGCTGTGTTTATTTACCCTGTTACTGACCTTGGTTTGTTTATTGTTCTCTGATTGCTCTGCTGCCTGCCTCATTCTGGTTTGCCTCTGTTACTCTGTTTGCTTTTACCAATTCTGCCTGTACGACCATTCCAAATAAAAGCCCTGCAAATGGATCCACATGCCTCTAATCACCTTGTTACACATATGTTATGTAAACAAAAACCTTTAATTCATTACATAAAATATAAATTGTGTTTCCGGGTAAAAACATTCACATACATAAAAAAACTTTATGGAGACAAAAAATAGCTGCCAATACATCGCAAATAAATTTAAGTGACATCAGGTTCACAAAATAAGTTTGTTTTTGTTTTTTTTAAGAATTGGATTAACTACTTTTCCAGTTCTAGACTCAGCTTGAGTCAGCACAAATCTTTAAGATACTTAATCAAAACTAATTTTCAGAAGGGCCTGACAGTCACTCCTAGAAATAAGCCAGTATCTCAGAGAATATGCTCCTATGATTCTGGATTTTGCCACATCATTTTAAACAGTGCTTCAGATACTCCAACAGCAAACTGAACTGAGAATATATATTGTGGGGCAGTCGTGACCTAACAGATAGAATGTCAGACCTGTAACCCGAAGATCGTGGGTCCCAGGTCTGGCAAGAATTGTAGGTGGGGAAGTGAATGTCCAGTGCTCTTTCCACCCTCAACACCATGACTGAGGTAGGACCCTTGAGCAAGGTAACGATCCCCCAACTGCTCCCCACTGCCTTCCACTGCTCCAGGTGTGTGTTCACGGTGTGTGTGCGTGGTTTTTTACTTCTTATTGCTGTTTGTGTGCACTTGGATGGGTTAAATGCAGAGCACAAATTAAAAGTGTGGGGCACCATCCCTGGCCACAAGGCAGTTCCTCCTTCCTCCTCTTCCTCCTTAACTTTGAACAGATATTGAACATACGAAAATCTGTGAACATGGGAACGGTCAGCAGGCACATTTTACAGAGAAATATAATTGTACAATCAACTATGAATACCCCTTAAAGCCATTTCACATACTTGTAGAGTTTTAGCGAGAAATTTGATCAAGCTTACTTTTATTTGACATCCACCTCAAAGCATTCTTTGGATAAAACTCAGGAAATCATTGTAGGCAACATCTGCACAGATGAAAACAAAGATAGAGACTAATCTTAATGAGTTTTAGCTGTGAGACTTGGGGAGCTTTTGTTCCTGTGGCAAAACATCTTAAACATGAGTTTTAAAGCAGCTTTTATGATCAAAACACCTCTGGCGACACGTAATGTTCATTTTAACTGCACCCTATGGACAATGTCTCCTCACTAGGTTTAAAAGTTTCAATAAGCAGCCAGGTCAGACGCTCCCACTGGCTGCTATTACACACTGTGATTTCCTTCAAAGAATGCTGACACAATTAAGTAGTGGGGGAAGGAATTAGATGACATTAATTAAAAGGACTGAAATGGAATCGGCACCAGTCTATTCTGTGAGCTGCCAACAGTGGTATGGTGATTTACATGAATTGTGGACTTAAGCGTTTCTGTAAAGAGCCGGCTGAAAGGTTAATGCAGAGGTCCCCGTCTTCCACTCACATCCTGGGGAGAGAAGCATGTCTGCCGCTTGGCAGTCTGGGATATTGTTTCTGTGGGTGAAAGATAATGGATTAGGTCCAGCGAAGGGCCAAGAGGGAATTTTGCGGAGAGATGAATGAGGTGACACGAGGCAGTTCGGGGTGGCGGTAAAAATATATTCTGACTCTGTGTGAGGTGGAGGAGTTGCGCGCAGATTGTTTTTCTATTTGACTTCACTTTTAAACGGCAGGCTTTGTCATGGTTAAGATTTAATAATATTGTTCTTAGTCTCCAACTTCCGTTAAGTGAATGAAAATGAAAACTTAATGAATCCAGCGTGCTCTTTGAGAGCGCTAATAATAAAAGAGCGATACGCTTTGCCTGAGCTTTTATTCCCTTTGATGCTGCACTGAAACTGCTAAAATCATATGCCACACATCACATTATCATTTCTCACCAAGACGTAGATGCATAGAAATCCTCTTACGGGGCACATTTTCTCCAACCTCTTCAGTAGATATGCAGACGAAACTTGATGCTCAGCACATTACTAAAATGTTTTTGTTTAGCTTTTTTACAAAGAAGGCCATCTTTTCCCACTTACACTGTTACAACATTTGCATTTGAGTCAGCACTTTGAGCACTTTCGTGTTGAGTCCTGCACGGTTGCGTCTTAAAATTAGGGGTGCTTATATCACTTAAGCACCTCCAGCTTGTATTTTAGCATTCCACATATACTCTCGCACTCATCTGGCTACAAACATGTTCATATCAAAACAAGGGCATGGAGAAAGTGGAGACAGATTTGAGTTGGAATTGCAAATGTGAACAGCAGGAGCTTGGTGTAATCCAAAAGACTTCATTCATTGGGAACGCCGGCTGGGTATTGGCACTCGCACACTCTGTTTGTAATTTTCAGTTTTTCAGCGTCAACTACATCCAGTCCTCGCTCAGCGTGAGTGCTCAAAGCGACAATGAAAAGTTAAATTACCTCTGGATGAATTTAAAGTTTGAAATAATAGACTGCATGCTCGGAGGTCCACAAGGACGTGATGGATATCCCGCTGTCCATCTTCAGTCTCTCTTGTGTTCACACCTTATCATTATGGCGCTTCACGTTTCACACATTGCACGTGACACATCCATCACACTCCTGGCAAAGCGTTTTAGATTGGTTAAAATATGGAAAAAATAATAATAAACACAGATGCAATGCAATCTGGCATGTACTGTACAACTAAACTGAAAGGCTGGAGTTGCAGGGTTTTCTTTTTTAGGATTTTATTGTGTGAAAATAACTTCAAAACTACTATCATGTCTGCATAATTTTGGAATGACTTTGTTTGTTTGTTTTTTTTATTTATTTATTTTTTATTCTTATACTAGACAAAGAAAATCCATCATATGAAATATTAACTAGAAAAGAGTAAAAGAAACACAGGGCATTTCCATTTTTATTGTGTGTAAATGATTTACAGTATATACATTTTTCAAGCTGTCCCATAGTTGTGGTGTCATTTTCACAACAACCTCAAAGTTTTTTTTTTTTTAAGTTAATGTTTTTGTTTACCATCAGCAGAATTCCTGAATAGCAGCTTGAGATGAAATATGAGAAGCAAAGTTGGATGAAAAGCAAGGTAAATATGATTTATTGTTCATCGGTTCATACATCAAACTGTGATTTGCTCAAACTATGTATGAAAAAAGTGAAAATAATTTGTGTGTATTTAGAATACATAAAATTCTAGTTATTTATTTAATTAGCCTTAGTATGTTAAACGATTCAAAGAGTTATTATAATTTATTTGTTTTATTTTTTAAAAGCACTCCAACAGTGCATCATATGAGCTTCAGCATGACACTGTGGGAATTTTTATTACTTTCAGAGAGAAAGAATATATATATTCTTGGTATATAGCCTACAATGCTAAAATAAACTATTAAAAGTGTGAAAAGTGTGTTTTAGGAAAGTTTACTTTTTTTTAAGTCAACAGGGCCAAATGTGCTCATATTGAAGAAACAGCTAGAATCCTAATTTTCTCCTTTACCGATATTAAAGTGGAAAACAGGATAGCACACAATTAACATTCTATAATAGAGGGCTAATGAGGGAGGGAAAGCATCAATACAACTTTTATCAGTCAAATCTGTATTGAAGTGAAGGGTCCTGCTCTAATATAACCCAAAGTATGTCCCTGAGAGGAGAATAAATCTATATGCCACTGGATTCCAGGTCACTTCTATCATGTTAAAAAAACTATGAGTAAGGTCATCTGTCTCATTAGCTTATATGTTTTTTTCAGGTTTGTTGTGGAAGTTTCTAGGAGCCATTTCTCACACTAGATCCTCTCAAGGTTGAGGCTAATTTGTTATAAGGCAATTGGCGTTGTGATTTAGTTACAACCTTGTAGACCCATCAGTGCAGGTTCAATTATCAACCTTATTTATTACTTTCAATAAAAGCTTGACACTTGACATTAAGCACAGTTCTACAATTACTCTCTTTAGTTAGAAATCAACAAGCCAGGGCATGTGTTGGTGCTTAAGCTTGTGTAATGAATGTGATCATAATGGACATGCAGCACTTTGGCGAAGAGGTTCTTTACTGCCCGAGCGACCTCTCCCTTAAAGTCCCCCTCTGTTTTAAATGCCACTTGCAAATGCTTTCCAAGCCAACTTAAAAATCCATTTCCCACTTCACTTCCCCATTCAAAGCCCATTCGTCTTGCTGGTATTCCTGTGTTTTGCGTATCGATTTGCTGCTTTGATCTCGTGTGGCGAGCTACAGGCTGAAGGGGACCTTCAGAGGAGCGGGGCTGTATTGGAAATCTCTCTGCCCTGTAATGCATTACGTTTACAGATTTCCAAAACTGCCACCATCAGACAGGAAGAGACCACAATTTCATTTTATTGTTACACAAGGTCTATAGTAGACCACTTATAATTTACCACGTAAACAAGTGAAGAAGTTGTGTGAAATTTGTATGTAACTGAAATAGTAGAATAAATGTAGAAATAAGGTGTTATTTTATGTATTTTACAGTATAGGTGAGAAAATGGAAAACTGTAGCAGAGTTTGTATAAAGTAAAAAAATTATAATAATAATAATAATTTTCACAATATATTTCAATCCCAAAAAATATATTTTTTAACCCTTAAAGACTTAGAACATTTTTGGGTTGCCAAACACAGATGGTAAGTTGTAATAATATAAAGTTTATTAACAATGAGTTCAAACAGATGTGGGTGTCATGCTCAGCTGGAAATGCCAGTCTGCTGATGGCACTCCAGCTCCAGCAAACTGTTTTATGTCTGTTTTCACCCATTGGACTAATTATCAAT
>JAUMHI010000058.1:15336560-15361586 GCA_032359435.1 Enteromius unitaeniatus | reverse complement strand
GGTCTGAATACTTAGGACCATGTGATATTTCAGTTTCTCTTTTTTAATAAATCTGCAAAAATGTCAACAATTCTGTGACAATTCCTTTCAATATGGGGTGCTGTGTGTACATTAATGAGGAAAAAATTACTTAAATGATTTTAGCAAATGGCTGCAACATAACAAAGAATGGAAACTTTAAGGGGGTCTGAATAGTTTCCGTATCCACTGTATATATCTGTACTGTAGGTTCAGGTGCATTAGCCTGATCAGTATGGTAATCATCCCATTTACACAAAGAGAAGTGAATAATTACACAGCTATCTCTTTTTCTCTCATCAGAGGGCTTGATGCTCAGCCTGCCAGTTCTTTCAAAGCATTCTTCTTTATTAGAGAGGGAGAATTCAGCATAATTATCCTGTATTAAGTAGTGAAAGATTTCAGGCTACAAGCAAAGAGGCTTTACTGACACGGTACATTAATTAGGCTGTGTGGATTTTTTTCCTGCTTCTGTTCTGGCAAACCAGGTGCAATCAGTAACAAGAGGCCGTGCACATAAAACATGGTCAGCAAGTGAGGCTATTGTGTGCACAACAAAAAATCTGTTCATGATAAATCCATATAATTGATACATCCCTCCCTCAGCTGTATTGCATGTTAATGATAATGCTTCGTCGTATTTAATGCCACAGTCTCCCTGTCTACGGGTGTAGTTGAGAGAGGGACAATGTGTGTGTGTGTGTGTGTGTGTGTGTTTGTATGAAAATAAGCATATATAATCATTTGGTACTGCTCCAGCTCCTGTGTGCCAGAGGCAGTGCTGGCGTGGTGGTGTGTGACTAACCGGGAGGGGGGTTGGCAAAAGGACGGGGGAAAATATATGTCATCTGGGCTGTTTTTTGTTTCCTGCTCGGCATGGAATCTGCCCGTCCAGGGGTACAGTCTTGATTTAAAAAAGATGACTTAATGATTCAGCCTAGGCAGTAATTTAACATTTCTGAAAATGTAACACATATACATTAAGATAATTTATCATTTGCTTAACTATAAATAGTTTTATCTATAGACTGTAATCTGTCTAGTTTTTCCAAAATGGCTATTACCTGTTTAAAGGTGTTAAAAGTCTTTTTTCTTTTTCAGTGATAAAGCTTTTTACTTTTCTTTCCACTTTAATATGCAGAAACAGCTATAAGCGAACTTGAAGTAAGACATTTTTTTATTAATTCCCCTGAATAGTGTTAACATTTTTATCCTGTCAAATCGACTATTTGGAAGCACAGACTTCAGTATGTCTCAACTTCAAAGTTAAATACAAAAATGTCCAATAGGCTAATATTATTTATAATAACTTGTCTAAAATTATTTATATTATTTATTTATAATCATTTTGTTAGTAGTTATGTCTGATTCATCTAATTTAAAGCTGGATATGCAAGAAAAATATTTAATTCTCTGCTTCAAATTTAAATAGAATGAAAATGTTTACATAAAATAAAATTGACTAAAATAATAAAATATAAGTGTTTTTGAACAAATGTTTTTGATGTTTGATTTAATTTAATGATGTGCTCATAAAGACTCATTGTGTTCCTGAATGAATCAGTTAATTGTTTTCCTACATGAATGCAAAAACAAATGTAAAAAATTGTTTGAGTGAATGAATCAGTGTCTCATTCATAAAGAGATTTACTTGCTTCATACCGCAATAAATGTATTGGGTTAAAAAAAAATTGGTTTATTCAGTGATTCAGTGACTCGCTTGCCGATTCCTATAGTGATGAAATCTGCAGAAACAGTCACTGAATTCTATAAACAGTCTCAATGTTCTAATTCCTATGTAAAAACATTACAATTAATTCCATCAGATGATTAATCATGATTAATCGCATATAATATATATATATATATATATATATATAATATAAATTACATAAATGTGTACATGTAAACACATTTTAAAATATATACTTTATGAATGTGTGTTTATAAATGCAATTAATTATTTGACAGCATAAAATGATACAATTATGAAATGTGAGACATTTCAAAGTTCACCCAAAAAAAATTGCTATCGTTTAGTCACATTCATGTCATTCCAAACCAAGACTTTGGTTAATCTTTAAACATATTTATAATAAAAACTAAGGGGTTTCTGTCTCTTCATTGAAGTCCAGTCCAAAACATACTAGATTCACATGGATCATAAAGGCATCGTAAAATAAATCCATATGAAGAGTATTGTGAAAAGATACAATTGCTTTATATACTGAATAGATTAAACTTGGGCTTTTATTCACACATACTGTAAACATACATATATTAGCTCAAACCACACGAGAGTGAGTAAATGATGACAACATTTTCTAGAACTGTATATTTGCTTCTTGATTAAATTGCTTTAAACAGGCAAATTTAACCATCATATAATTGCCCAATATCACGCTGCAGGAGTATGTCCTATGCCTGTGAAATACATAAGATTTTGAGTTCTTCCAAATAATAGAATCAGTTTAAAGTGCATACTTTACCAGATTGTGTGCGCATACATGATTGTATAGAAACAGCTTACATTCGTGTCTTCCTTGTGACAGTGAGGAATTTTTATGTGGGTTTCTGTATACATATATGAGTGCAGTAGTGTGAAGGTGTCACCGTCTTGCCGTGCTTCACTGAGAAACAATTGGATTGCCCTGTGAACCTGGCTGTCAGGGTATGGACCACCTCAGCTCTTCCACGGCCTTGATGATAAATAAAAAAGGAGCTTTTTTTTACCGAATCAGCATGGCTGTAATTGCATGCGACAGAAATGGATTTTCTGTCACTCCTTGGCTTTATGAAGAGGCTCTAGGAATCCTGTCCAGGTTTTTTTTTTCTTCTTCACATCACAGCGTGTGCCCATACGCCACCATTCATCCCTATGGGCGACCATGCACCTGATCAATCTGGATGGGCTTTGTAATTATTATCACTAAACAAAGCACAAAACACCCATCTAATCAGTCCCTGGTCACAGTCCCACACACACACAAAGTGAACTCAAAGGCAGCCTTATACATAAAGTGTCCAACAAAAACTTGAATTATAGTTATTCAATAATAATTCTGTTAGTTCTTGTGTGCAGAACGCACCATGTCTGCCAATAATTTGTTTCCTTTGGACAGATTGTAATGTAATAAGTTGCTAAATTAATGCACGCCTTACCTCTCTTGGATCGGAGTGTTGATGAGCACAGCAATTATTAAGACACATTAAAACATTAGTGAAGCGACCAAGCAAGGCAATGAGAACAAGTGAACACATCAATATGCAACATATTAATATACAAAACCATACAGCTAGAAGTCAAGAGAAAATAACAGTGTTGTTAGGATGGTTGGTTAGGATTAGTACCGACCAACAGGTGGATCTCAAATTATCTTTCTCATGACATAATTTTGATAAAAACGTGTGTATATAACCTCAAAATTTTTTTAGAGTTGCAACACAAAAATTTGCCCAAATATACAGTCAAAATACCAACTTTATTCATCAATTCTTCTCTGGGGCAAAGAATTTTCCAGATTTCTTCATTCATACCACCACAACGTAACTACATCAGTGCTCCTGTTACCTCGAGATTTTCCTGTGCCAACCTCTCAAGCTGTAAACCTATAAAGAAATCATCCTTTTCAATTATATTTTTGGAACATTCTTGTTGGAAGTGTTTACTGAATCATGTCTATATAATTAGAGTGCCTGTGATGCAGCAAAAATGGCTTGCTGTGGAATTGCACAGGTAGATGATTTCATTAGTGTGAGGATCATTAGTGAGGGGGTTCTGATTGGCATGTCAGGAAAGGGGAGTGGGTAGAGCTGCAGGCGAGGCATGTCTGATTGGTAGCTTATAAACATGGTCTGCTGAGCCGCCTGATTGGTTTGATGATGCCCAGGGCCACAAAGCCGAATCGTATGCATCTATGAATGGGACTCACTGCAGAGGTTTCGATTGGCTATTAGGATTATACACTCTCTATTTCTCATAAAACCTCCATTTGATTCTAGCAGCAAGGATGATACTAAAAAGATATTGGTGCAATTGTTTTACTTTGTTTTCTGTTTTTTGATTTGTTTTTTATCGACTGCTGTGTTTCTAAAATTGTGATCCTCCAACTACCATGTAAAAAAATTCTTAATTGTTTCTTCTGCTTTAATCATACTTCTCAGAGTCTTAATTATTTCTAATCAGTTTCCCTATGTGAACTATGTCATGCAAATTTCATAATACTACGCTGTACTGCATGATTGTATAATTATTTTTTTACGTATTTTTGAAAAAATATCTCATAAGCATTGACAGAACAACCTTTAAGTGCTAAAATGGTCTTCTGAGTCTGTTCATACTAGGTTATCTGTGTTTCAAATCTAAGTGTACACTTTTCTTTTGACGTCACCACTTTTTGTTTGCCTCCACAAAGACTCTATAAACATTAATCTTTTATCAGTTTAGAGCATCTTGTGGTGAATTATGCAATGTGCAGTCCAATTCTCCCCAGGCGGCTTCACCTTGCCTGAATGCATGACATCTCAAACTGGCCCCACTTGTCATCTACTGAGAAGCGGAAAGTAGTGTGTGTGTGTGTGTGTGTGTGTGAGAGAGAGATATTTATCTAGGATAACAGACCACTTTAGTGACATTGAGAAAGCAGCAGTTCTAATCATGACAAATTAATTTAGCAGTATTAGCGCTATTTCAGATCACCATGACAATATAATGGTCTGTGTTTGTTCCATATAAAGCAAATTTTAGTAATTGTATTAATATAAAATGTTAATACTAATTTTATTTTAATATTACAAAATTAATTTGTAAATATTTGATATTAACTTTTTGATGTTTGATGTTTTTATCAGCTGTTTGAACTCTCATTCTGATGGCACCCATTCACTGCAGTGGATCTTTGGTGAGCAAATGATGCAATGCTAAGTTTCTCCAAATCTTTTCCAATAAAGAAACAAACTTGGATGGCCTGAGGATAAGTCAATTACAATATCATGGGTTAAATATTATTTAAGTTTTATTTGAATCAATTATTAAGTATCCATTTATGTAAAACCAATACATTTTTAAACAGCGGATATTTTTTTGGGATGTGTTTAAAGTTATTGTTCTGTGTTGCAATCCCAATGGCATCTGAGACAACTCATACTGCTCTCTCGTTGAACTCCTTGGAGAGAGTGGCAGAGATACATCTGTACCTTTAACAGCTGATTTACCCTTCCACAGTGTTGTAAGAAACCCTCCTGGAGATTTTGCCACCTGCTGCTATCAGACAACATTTCTTCCTTGTCTTCTTCCTCATCCTGTGGTGCGCAACTGCTCGTAACCTCTGACTGTTGTCCTCATCAGCAGTGACTTGAATGCATTTGTTTCCCTCACGCATGAACCTATTTAACCTGAATCAACAAAAACCCAAAGTTCCGAAGTTTGGGTTTAGTTTGTATATAAATATAGTTTGTGTCTGCCTGCTTAGTTGCTGCATTGAATGATGTTGCAATAAACCTCTGTTATATTATTTCAAATCCTGACTCCTGTTTCTAGTGTCTCAGCGTTACAACGTCACATGATCCTTCAGAAATGTTTTAATATGCTAATTTGGTGAAATAAATATTTATTCTCATTATCAATGTTGAACATTTGTGCTGCTTATTATTCTTTTGTAGAAATTGTAATACTTATTTGATTTTTAAAAAAATATAGTTCAAAAGAGCAACATTTACTTGAAATTCTAAATATTATAAATGAATTAATACATTCATCGTATTTACTGTTAACTATTTACTGTGCATGCTGAATATATATACTGTATATGTTTTTTTCTCAATCATTTGAATGGAATATATAAAAATAAGGACCGTTAATTTATTTACATGGTTAGTTTTAAGAAAACTGCTGAAAAATAGTAAAATGCTATACAACTTATATGACTATATGACTTAATAATGACTATACACCACAAGCATTTTTTTACCATTTTTTATCAACGACTTTGAGCTGAACAACATGTGATAAACACAAATTTTCATTGTATAGCAGCATGAACATTCTTTAAAACATCTCCTTTTGTGTTCCACAGAAGAAAGTCATACGGATCTGAAGTAACATGACTTTTTTTGCTATCCATTTAATATATGATCTTTGTTTCTTTTAATTTCTGTGCTTCTGGACAACAGTCTTTTTAATTTCCCTTCAACTGCTGCATTAAAGCAGGACGAACCTGATATTATCTACACAATTTTGCTCAACTATATCTCAACCCAAATTCTCTCAACGAACAGACCAATTTCCATTAAGCGCTTTGAGACTAGCTTCTCATTAGATAAAACATCTATAGCCATAAACCAAAGGCGCAGGTCACAGTCAAATAACCTTACACAGAGACACAAGAAATGATCAAATTTAGAAAAGCATGAAACGTTCTCCTTCTTACTGTGTGTCTGTGTGATTGAGGTGAATGTGAGAAGTGCTAAAGCTTGTGATTTGATGTTTTGAATAAGGAATTGCACAGCAGAATGGCAAAATGGCAGTATCCTGCGAATTAGCTTTGGCTGACTGATCCTGTTTAAGATCTGTTGTTAATTAAAGGTGTGGAAGGGTTCCGTACCAGCTTCTCACTGCATTCATCACTCACCCAACTCCAAGAATAGGAAAGAACAGGGCGAGAAAATCCCTCCTGAAGAGCCAGAGAGATCAAACTGATTTTTAAAAGACTCTCCTAGTTCTCACATTTATCGAGCTGTTTTATAGTCAAATGAAACAGCACTACTCATCTCCATAAAAAAAATCTGTAATTAGATATTTTAAATGTTCTGTCTAAATGACTGTGAGCTAAATGTGGACTTATTTAAAGAAATAGTTAAGCCAAAAATGAAAATTCTGTCATTGTGTACTCATGCTGTTCCAAGCTTTTTTCTAGTAGAACGCAATGACAGAAGTGTAGCAAAAATGTTAATGCTGCATTAATTTTTTCCATATAATTAAAGCGAGCAGGCGCTGTTTAAAATGACAAAGCTCTAAAGCTGTAAAAATGGCAAAAAGGTTTAATAACATAGTCTTAATGATGCATTCATTAAACGTCATTAATTGTGTTTTTATATTACTTTTATATTTTTAAAGATAAGTGTCTGCTTAAGTGTCAGTAATGACTTTTCCATTGTTACAAAATATTAATCCACAAAACAATACTATCCACAAAAATATTAACTAGCACAAGATTCTCCTTATTAGCACAAGAAATTATACATGACCACCAGGATATTCGAATTATTTCTGATGATCGTGTGACTGAAGATTGGTATAATGGCGGCTGAATTCAGAGGAATGAATTACCTTTTAATATTAAAAATAGAAAACAGTTGTTTTAAGCTGTACTAACATATTTTACAATATTACTGCTTTTTCGCGTTTTAATTAAAAATGCACAAGTAATTTAAATAACTACACAGTATTTCTGTTGCATTTTCCAAGGCAAGCAGTTCAGCGGGTTTTACAGAAAAGGGTTAAAAATAAACTCCAATTCTCCTGCTACCATCATGAAAGGCCAAAGGTACGCAGATGAGAAAAAGTCAATGAAGGAGATTAGAGACTCAAAATGAAAGCAGTGAGCAAAGAGAGGAAACAATTATTAACATACCACATCAAACACTGCTCCTCTCATCAGAACTGAACGGTAGATGTGTCTGCTTTTTGAATTTAGTGCCACCATATGGTTGCCATTTCAAGTCTGCAAGTTCATCTCATCTGGATTATTCTCATATTCAAAGCTATCAGATTGTTTCATGTGGAACTGATTCGTTGAGTCTGTTGAAATTGCAGGATGTCTTTCATGTGAAATATGCTAGCTTTTGAAGTTTCTTTGTGTTGGGAATAGCAGATCAGCAAGATTGATAATATCCATCCATAAAAAGGAAGTCCGGTGGGTTTAACCCTGAGAACCGTCCATATGCATGGTGTGAAAGTGTTTGTTATTTTCAGCTGTGACAGCATATGGCCCGGCTGTTTGTTTATAAATATGTGTGTGTGTGTGTGTATATATACAGGTTCTCCCTGAGAGAGCGACGATTGCAATGACCTCCAGGCTTTCACAATCGCACATGAAATGCTTACTCTGTTTCCACAGCCATGACCTTTCTAGCCTGAGGTCAAACTGTCTGACACTCATCCGAACAAGGAGATTCTCTTCTCTCGCTCTCTTTGAAGGGAAAACAGTCAGAAAGGGATGCTGAAGCAAATAGAGCAGAGCGAGCATTCAGCTGAATGACTAGCACAGCACATTTCAGCACAGGAACAGAGCTACACCCTGCCAAGTTGCATCTGACCCTTCCATAACATGCTGGATTCAGAAAGATTTTTTCCTCTTTTGAGATTATTTTTCTTTTCTTGTTGCATCAGATCAGGGCTGCAGTTATCGTTTCTTGGACCCCAGACAAAACCGCCATCATGGCCCCAACCTTAATCATGCCCTCTAGGTTGAATGAATCAGTTTGTTCAGTCGAATAATTGCTCACTTTCTGAACCATTTAAACCGGTTCAGTGAGTCAGAGACTTGAACTTGGACTCTTGAACAAATCCATCCGTTCTACTGAATTGTTCAGTCCAATTTGTGAACTAAATCAATGATTCATTGAGTCAGTGAGATGCTTTCTGATTCTTGAACAAATGAGCTGTGCTATGCCAGTTCAACGAATCATTAAACTGAAGTCAATTTTACACAATTCAGTCCATTCAACAGTTTAATCAATTAGCCAATGAGTCATTGAATCAGTGGACTAAAATGTGATTCTTTAACTAATATTGAAGTAATTTGTAAACCAAAATTCCACATCAAACATCAAAATTCAGATTCTTGAACAAATCAGTCAGTTCAATTAACCTGTCAATCGAATTTACTGTGCAAATCAACCAGTTCATTAAATAGTGAACTAAAATCTAAATCTAGAACAAGTCAGTAAAACTGAATCATTCAATCCCATTTGTGAACCAAATCAACCAATTCATTCAGTCAATAAGCTGAACTCTGATTCTTGAACAAATCAGTCAATTCAGTCAAGCTGTTCAATCCGATGTTACTGTCCTAATCAACCAATTTACTATAGCGACCTGGAATCTAAATCTCGATCAAATCAGTCAGTTAAATTGAATCATTCAATCCCATTTGTGAATCACATCAACCAATTCATTCAGCCAGTAAACTGAATTCTGATTCAATTAACAAGCACAATAAAATCTGTGAACCAAATCAGTAAGCTAAACTATGATTTCTCAACAATATAGCAAATTCAACTAAATAGTTTAATTCAATTTTATTATCCAACTCAAATGGTTTACTGAATCAGTGAATTGAACTCTGATTCTTGAACAAATCAGTCAGTTCAATCAAATTTGTGAATTGGATTAACTTCAAATAATGATTCACAAAGGATGATTCACTGTGAATATGACTGTGTTTATAAGTACAAATAAATTTTGATAAAGCTATTATGTGGCTTCAAGACTTTCGTGGACTTTGCGCTTTTTTGTAGACCTACACTTTTAACTGCTTCTCTAACAAGGTGTTTATATGTGTGTTTTTTCATCTGATGGTCCGTATACTAAATGTGCATGCAAACACTCACAGGCAGAGGCAGATGGTTGCATTACTCATCTGAGACTCTAAAACTGACACATATTTTCATCCCCCTCTCCTTCTTCCTTTCTCAGCAGAAACGCAGCCCACAGTGCTGTGCGTTCACACGTCCAAACCTCCCCCATATTCCAGCAAGACGAGATGCTTAGATAGAGCAGAGACTGCTGTCCTAAAGCCTCACCATCTTTGCAACAGCCATGCCAGTGAAAAAAACAAACACCTTGGGTATAAGGCAAACAAACAAACATGTCAGCAAACCAACAAAGCCACTTGCCTTCATAAATAAGGCATTATTAAAACACTTTTTGATAAATACCGAGCCATGTGTTGTGCACATGAAGGTCGTGGTAAGAACATTATACTGATGGCAACAGATAACAGACAGCATATTGTGTTGCAGTTGTATCTTGTATCATGTTTATCCCCATGTCTCACTAAAGTTTTTATGTACCCTAATCTGAATCCAAATGATTGAAAAACCTGAGGGTATGGCTGAGGGATTTTTACGCAAGTGTGCCAGCAGATGTGCCTTTAATGTCTATAATGGGATTTCTAAAAGGATGTGAAAAAGACAAGTTAGATGGTATTAACACAGATAAGACATAATTCAAAACTGATGCCCTTTCTACATTCCTGACTCATCCAGGCCTTAGTTGGTTCTCTACTAGATTATTGCAGCTCGCTCGTTTCTGGTCGGTCTGCATCTGTCATTTGCCCCCTTGAGCACAACCGAAACACTGCCTGCTGCCCGACTTGTATTCAATCTGCAGACATTTTCACACACTATGCCTTTGTGGCAGGAATAAGACTCAAGACAGCTTTTCTGGCCTCCAGTGCTGCAGTCTCTTGTTGCCTGTGAGCCGTGATTCACTGAAATTTGCTTTTTAATGTGAGAATGACCTCCCAAAAATCAACCACCAACTCACTGGTAAAAGGTCTGGGCTATCCTTTCAAAGCATACTGTTCAAAATAACAGCTGAAATAGTATTAAAGTGCCCCTTTTAGTTTTCGGAGTCCCCAACAACATTTTGACATGTATGCAAGGTAATAGAACGCTTTCATTGGCTTATAATATGCATTTATTTTTACCGTACCTTTTTAATGACTCCTAAATGATTTGCTCAATGATTTATTTTTTCCAAAATATTACTTTGCCTGACGATTGATTTGTCTCATTCTTTTGACAAAGAATGAATTTGCATTTTCATTCAGAACAATGCGAAAAGACCAAGTGTGCTGCACGAGTTGGGCTGCAGGTGACTGGCTGAAGTATAGGTCATAAACCCCGCCCTCTCCATGTAATCTAATGGGATGTGAGACAAACTAAATCAAATTACACTTTCTTTTCATACTAAAGTGTGTTCAAGTGTTCGTTTTTCTAACAAGTTTGCTTTAAACTAGTTATTTGATGCTGTAAAAACTGGGCATGGAGCCATGATTGTGAGCTTGTGATTGGGTCTGCGAGAGTTTGGGCGGGACTTTGTTTCCTTGGCTCCACCTCACGATCTTTACTGCACAGATACTGCCCAAACGATGTCAGCGGCCATGCTAAGCATGTTTTGTCTTTACTTTCTATAGTGGAAGGAAGTGGTGGAACGTCGTCCATCTTTTTTTTACAGTCTATGGAAAAAACCAACAAGTGGGCTGGCAGTGGGCTGGCAGTGCGCTAAGAGTACATAAGAATTTCTTGTTGACGTCAGCATGAAACAGCTTCGGATTCTTTTTTAAAAATGACTTAGATAGATAGATATTTTTCAACCAACATTTACAGGAACATCTAAAGCGAAACCCTGGAAAAGTGTGTTTTTCACAGTACTCTTCCATTTTTAGCTCAGACTAATAAGGAGTCACACAATAACTATCTGAAAGTGTTGACGTGATGCCAGGATAGAGGTTTATTGCGGAAGCACGACATCAGCAGCACCTTTCACTTTACACTTTTTTTAGGCATCACTCATTCACATGGACATAATTTTTCTTTCTATCTACAAATCAGAATGTGAATGTGAAAAAAGTAAGACCCTGGCATAAGATGCTGGGTTTCTATTTATCTGCTTGGTTAAATATATTTTAACAAAAACCAATATGGCAATAAGGTGAATAAATCATAACTTATATAGGTTGATAATACAGATGCTATGAACTGAAAGTGTTTATAGATTTGTGTGGGTTGGGGCAGGGAATTGAAGTTGACATTAGAAATGCTTGCATTTCAGTGTATCTCTCCATTTCATGAGAGAAAAGATCTGTAAACCTTTACTCATTCTCTTGCTCACGGAAACACATTTTTCTCTTTCAGTCTCACATCAGAGGGTTTTCCCAGCTGTGATGTCCAAGCCAAGGGCGAAACTGAAATAAATAATAAGAGTTATTTGAACATAAAGGCGACACATTTGTATCTGACATCTGAACGAATGGTGGTAAAAAAGAGCACTTTTTTAGATCTATATCTAAAAGGCAAAGCAGATCAATAAATATCAAAAGGGGTATCTGGGGTTATCCCAAAGAGATTTGGAATTTGTATAGAATTATCCACCCAGAAAGGAAAAATATAAATATATAGTCAACCTCATGTTATTCCAAAACGTTTTGACCGTTCTTCTGAGAAACACAAAAAGAAGAAGGCTTTAAACTCAGACAACTCTCTTTACTTTCTTGTATATACCACATGAGAAAAGAATAGTAAACCTTGTTTCTGCATTTCACATCAGAGTGCTTTCCCAGATGTTTTAGCACAAATAAGAGTTATTGGAATATGAAGACATGTCACACTAATGTTGATGACTGGACAAAAAAAACATATATACGTATATATATTTATGAATGCTTAATTTCTTTGAAAACAAATTCGCAAGGTACTGCAGAGCTCAATGGTTAGACATGCGCATAATTTTCTTAATTTCACAAGTGTAGTCTAATACAGATCATGCAGCAAAGATTTCACACTTCCGCGTGTTTACATGGCACAGGTTGCTCTGGATGCCAGCTGATCATTTGCATCCTTTGCGCAACAGGAAAGCGCGGCGTCTGCTGTGATGACGACATGTTTTTGCGTAATGTTGCTCTCCCCGCTTCTGTCAGGTTCCGATCGGTTTCATGGGGAGCAGCTTTAACATCAGAAGCCTCCCACTCCCCGCCCTCGAGCTGGAGAACCCAGAGTCTCCAGCTCGAGCGCGCGCGGTGAGCAGGTGGCCGCCCACGAGCCAAACGCTGGAGAAACCGCGTTTTCCAAGCGCATCTCCGGTGCTTTGTCGCCAAAAGATTTCTTGCGAACACTTTACATTGAAATTGACATGATATAATTTCATAAATATTAATAAAAGTGCATTTTTGTTATTCTTAAGTGATGTAGAACTGGTCTTCTTTAAAATATGTCTCACATTATATATATAATGTATACATTTTGAAATATTTCTATTTAAATGGATATGCAAACGTGTATTTAAATATATTGCAAAATATAAATACATTTTGAACTAAATATATAAATATTTTAAAAATAAATTAGAGTAATTATTTTTATAATCGATTCTGAATGGGTTAAAGAACTCGCTCCGTGCGCTCTCTCTCTCGCTCGCTTTCTCTCCGTGCGCTTCATTTTCACTTCCCCATCGTTGTGTCTCCTTCATTTTGGTGTGACCCACGCAATGCTGTTGCTCCACAAGGGGGGGCTGCTGGATATATGCTTTAGTGCCCAACTGCCTGCCTTCGAACACTGAATCCAGTTTGTGCGGACAGAGCGGGCGAGAAGAGGAAGACTCCCACTGCCTCGACACGCACCGAGAGACCACCCGACCCGAGCCTAGGCTACGCTCACCGCACACCTCCCTGGAGCCTTCACAAACCACTTCAGGACTTTTTATCCGGAAAACGGGACAACCATTACGACTTGCGGGCTGGATTAAATAATAAACATCTGGGAAACAGAGTAACATTATCAGAAGTGACAGAACAGAAACACACATTAACAGGATCCGCTGTGAATTTATGGATGCTTGTTGCTTTTTTCGGTCCTATGAGCACCTCTCTTCCACTGGAGCAAACAGACCTTCTTTTATGTCATTGTTCAAGCAGATATTGCCTGTTGAAAGAATGAATACACCGAACTTATTCTGAACAAGTTGGAGGAATAGTCGAAGGCTTTTTATGTGCAGACAAACAGATGGGACATGCCAACTTTTTCGAGGTAAACCCTCATTGTGATCTATCTAGAATGTGACCCTACGTCTGTCCTATTTCAGTCCCACTTGACATAGTGATTAAATGAAATGCGTTTGATTATAATAGGCAATATTCAGTAATTGAATCACAGCATCGTATAAATTATGCCTTTATACCATAATTGAGCGATATCTCATTTTACGCACGCATTGGTGGAGGCTAGGGTGATTCTCATTAACTCTGTTTCATCCTTTGTGTGCTCTTTATAAGTGTTACATCAGAGAATGACACGACACATCAGTGTAATTCATCTTGTAGAGGATTTCTGAACTCATTTGCGTTTATCTGTGCTTGTCGTTCTCGTCAGCGTTCGCTCTCCAAGGTACCAAACTGCGGTGTTGACCAGTCCAGCGTCCAGCAGACAAAACAGTTTTGACATGAGAACATGATCTCAGAACAAACATATTTCACAATTTTAGCTTCGCTGGGAGCAGCTTAACATGTGGTGTCTGCTTTTTTCAGTTGGTTATACATTGTGCGCAATAGTTGATCTCCCTTGTGGAATGGGAATATACTTCCCGTCTCGTGTCTCCTATCCCTCCGCTGCATAACAACAAAATCTAACACTCGAAAATCTCGTTCCAACATAAACCTCGAGCAAAGTTTTCATATTTGTTTCTTCACAACTTTAGTCTTTTTTATTCGTGTTGGTCACTTAAATCGCTTTACTACGTTACAATGCCGATGAGAAGAGATGAGACTCTTGAATTCGGATGAGTTTGGAGCGTTTGTATGGGATGTGACGCATATTCCGCTTAAAATATTATTTCAGAACCTGTCACTTGAAATTAAGAGCAAACCACTTGTGATGTAGCCAGTGCAGCGTTCAACAGCACATGGAAAGAAAGAAAAGGTTGAGAGCTCGCGTTTTGTCCGCTTCAGTGACGATGCCTCTCTTTTAACAATGTGAATAAAAGGCAAACTCCCATTTCTCATTCCCTCTTTCAATTGCAGAGTACTTGATTTGCACGTTCTTGCATGCAGAAGGACAGATACAAATAAAATAAATGTAAAAATCAATAAATAAGCTCAAAATAGGATGTCGGTATTCGTATTAAAGTAATACTTGCAATATACAATATAAAACCACGAACAAGGACTCTACTGCTGGCTCTCTTTTTGACTATCTCTCTCTCTCTCTCTCTCTCTCTCTCTTTGTTAAACTGTCTTACCATATGCTGCTTGCAAAGTCTAAAGCAAGCTACATGCGCCATTACACAGCGACAGTATGGAAACTTCTCGTTTGGTAATAAAAGATGTGGTTTGCTTGTGTCTGGCGGAGAGTTACTGATGGTGAGTGAGTGGAAGTTCCGTGTTTGTACAGTAGGGGGGACTGTGCCAGCGCTCAATTCCCTCCGTGGGAATAGGGAGATAAACGGCGATCACGGAGCAGGAGATGCCTCACTGCGCACTTTCAGACTCACCAGAGCCTCCGACTGCAGCACACGCGACCTCAGCCCGTCTGAAGCGCACAGCCCAGCTCCTCAACAACAGGTTATTAGGCTGCTCGACCTGTGTGCTTTACTCAAAACCATACAAATGCATGCAAAAACATTTGTAATATATATATATATATATATATATATATATATATATATATTACACATGCTTGTGTGAACAATATATATATAAAATATATGTATAATATGTATGTGTATAATATATATATATATATATATATATATATACATATATATTCTATCAGGGCCACCACAGCAAAAAGAACAGGAATGATCAGATACATCATAAAAATCTAATTGTAAAAAGGGGGTAACATACTATACTCACTGCAGAAAGGTTAACCTATGCTTTTCTGTGGTATTCCCTGAGATCATAGTTCATTGGCCCAAGTCAAAAGAGCCCACCTCAACATATCTGCGATATTGTAGGCTGGTACATATTGCTATACGGTTGCTAGGGTGCTCTGGCTGGTTGCTAGGGTGTGGCCAGGAAGTTGATAATGTGTTACAGAATGGCTCACTAAGTCTTTATGACACTATGATCTGAAGATATGTGACCTTTATTTAGAGTTATTATTATTTTTAGCCTTTCTTTTGATTCCTTATCACTTCAACAAGCCATATGATTTTATGAACAATAAAATGAGCTATATGAGCTGAGCTCTCAATGATATTAATCATTTTAATAATAAAAAACTATAGAAAATGAGCCATACAAAAAAAAAATATATATATATATATATATATATATTAAAAAGGAACATATGATTTGAGCTCCTGATAATATTAATAGTGAATAATAAAATAAGCCATATGATTTGAGCTCTCAATATTATTTTTTAATAATAAAAACAATAAGCCATTTGATTTGAGTTTTCAATAATAATGATAATTTTAATAATAGAAACAAAGAAACATGATATGAGCTAAATAATTTTTTTTTATAATAAACACAATAACATCAGCAATGAGTGTTCAATAATATAAAAAATTAAAAAAAGAGGAAAAATAACAAAATAAACCATATAATTTGAGATCTTAATGCTTTAATCTTAATAATATTAATAAAAAAAAACTTTTTCTGAATCATCAGCACAGAAAACACATCATGATTCTGACTGAATTCAGTGAAATATACATATGACAATCTTTGTATTAAATCTAAATGGCACAGTCATATCAGTTCCACCAGACTGCCTCTTTTAGATACACGTCTGCCGTGAGTCTCCGGGGAGTTTTGAGCTTAAGAGGCAAACATAGAACGCAGCACTTGCCCTGTGGCCACAGATATTTGGACGCCTAGGTTTTCTTCATCTGAGGAAAGGAGTAGGAATGATACATTGAGAATAAAAATAGATCATGCCAGAGCAGTCTGACAGCCTAGTTCTGAATCATGAGCTGGGGTGAGATTGGGCAAGCTGGCACTATCGGCTTTTTGGAGGGCAGCCATGCATGCCTTTTAACCTAGATGTCCGCCTTTTGTCTTTCTCCTGTACATCCTTATTCTGCCATCCACATCCTCTTCTCTTATAGGCCATGCCTTTCTTACCAATCCTTGTCAAGCCAACATGCATCAGAAGTCGCAGAGCGCATTTCTTTAAGCACAATGGCAGCATGTTTGAGCATGCATAAGCCTCTCGACTAGTCTGTTTGTGACACGTTTCTGTTCCCAACATACACTGAAACATTTCACACGCTCTCTGGTTTACACAACACCTCATGTCCTGAAAATACTGTTTGTGGTTTTCATTTACACAAACTTGGAAGGGAATTCAATACGCAGTTTGACAGCCGTCAATCAACAATTTATAGAATGCAGTCATCACTATCTTCTAATCTCTCACTCAAGATACAATAACCCTTTCGGTCACAATTTATTTTAAAGTTCAGTTCTCACTATTAACAAACCATTAACTACTTCTTTTGCCTTAATTACTTAGTACAGTAATTGTTAAATTTAGTAATTGGGTAGGATTAGGGATATACAATATGTTCATGCAGGATAAGTTATGCTAATAAGCAACTACTTAATAGTGAGAAAGCAGTCCCTTTGCCATTGTGTTACCACCTTTTTGAAGTACAGTACACAAGTTGTAATTGTTTTTAATGAAATGTATTTTATGTTCATTAAGGCTGCATTTAAATTTAAGGCTACATTTAATTTTTTTTTACATTAAATTTTTGGGGTAAATGTATTTCATTTAGTAATTCTAGTAATTTTATTCTAGAAATTTATTTATTTAATTTTTTTATAAATTATACATTTTATTCTGCAAAGACACATCAATTTAATTGAAAGTGACAGTAAAGATGTTTTTTTTTTTTCATAAATGCTGATCATTAAACCATATATATTTATCAAAGAATCCGTAGAAAAAGCCACAAAATATCAATCAGTAAAAATAATTTCAACATAAAAAATACCAAGAACTATTAATAACTTAACAACTAATAGTAATTGGGCACCAAATTAGCATATTAGAAAAATTTCTGAATAACTGTGTGATGCTTGAGTGATGGTTGCTGAAAATCTGGGAACAAATTATGTATTAAAATACATTAAAATCTAAAAAGTTTAAAATATTTTACAATATCACTGTATTTTTGATCAAATAAATGCAGCCTTGGTGAGTCGACTAATTTCAGGAACCATAAATGATTCCAAACATTTGATTGGTGTAAGAGAGATTAACAGGAAAAAAAAATGGAAAATGGGGAATAGAATTGGGACACTTTACAGGCCACACTTGAACCTGTTCCACTCACATGAGCACCAAACGTAACGCATCAGGGCTAGATCCCTTAAACTAGCTTGCTGACTATTTTGACCTCATGTGGTGGAGTTGGTTTGGAGATGGAGGCAGGTGCAGAGGGAATGAGGTCGTATGTTTGCAAGGTGCTAACCGTTTAGTGGTGTGATTGTGCACAGGAGCCTGTGGCCCCTGGCCATCCTCGTTAAACACAATGATCAGGGTTGGAACATCGCACATTTGGCTATTCGCTCTCTAATTAGGGTCTAAATCAGAGCCTGTGCTCCTGCCTAATGAATCTTAGACAGAGAGCTGAAAGACAGGGAGAGAAGGCTTGGAATGAGGTGGCGAGAAGGACACAGTTCCCAGCATCCCATCTGAGGCCCTTGCCATGAAAGTGTATTAATGGCAGGCTTTTCTAACGCTGCACAGATGGCTTTGTGGCTGTGTGTGAGTTTGTTTCAGAGCAGGTGTGTCGCATGATGCAACTTGGGTCGCTTAAGAGTAAAAGAGTAAATGTGTGTGTATGTATTATGGACAGTGAAGCCATTTTGTATTTATTATAACGATCCGTATAAGATTCAGATGTGCAGAAGTGTGTAAAAAACCAAGAGAAAGAAATCAGCCTTATTAGTTAAAAATACATGCAACAAGCTGGAGACAAATACTGATTATTGAACTTTCTATCGATAAAAGGAATGAATGGAAAAAAAGAATGAACAAAACAATTGCCTCACCGTTTTAACAAACATTTAGTTTTTGGATAATAAAAGAACCATTATTAATAATTGAGCACCCATAATAATTGTGATCATGTGAAACTGAAGAGTGGAGTTATGGCTCCTGAAAAGCTTTGCCATCACAGGAGTAAATTACATATTAAAATACTGTATATTCAAATAGAAAACAGATATTTAAATGTGTAATAATGTATCTTAATATTACAGTTTTATTGTATTTTAATCAATCAAACCCAAAAATCTAATGAAAAGTTTCTAATTAGGAAATAAGCATTGTATAAAATTAATAAGTGCTAGAAAAGCAAGCGAGACGTAGAAGCATGTTATCTCACTCTAAATATTTTAAACATTATCAGATCATTCAAAAACAGTAAAATACATATGGTAATGTATCTTAGTTCAATGTCACATGGCACACACACACACACAAAGAAAGGAGACTAAAACATGGCCATTTTTTGTAGCTAAGACCACACTGTGCATATTTCCAATTAATGTCTTCACAGATTCACTATTGCTTTGTAATGATAAATATGTTCAGTTAAAATATTGAAATATACATTTGTTTAATATTCAAAATTATTGTCTGTGATATTGCTAGTTAACATATACATATAAATAAATACATTATTTTAAGGTCATTATTCTTGCCTTGAAAAAAATATAAATAAATAAAAATCTCAGATCCTACACAATATCCTCTTCTGTGATTTTAGGCAATCTGCTCTATCTAGGACGACCAACTCTTGGTACCAAAATCAACTTGCTCACACAACTCGTTCACCGGCCGTCGACTCAAATAAAAGTAAAGAACATGTAAAACTTGTGAGGTCTTTTTGCCTTGACTGAGTGCAGAGTCAGAGAGGCTGGATGGTGTTTCTCTGTGAATCTCACAGATCTGAGCTCAAAATAAATCTGTGATTGCTTCAGGGAGGGAAACACCTTGTTTGAGAATGCTATTCGCACACACATACACACGTCTCTGTGTGCGTTGTGTTTTTTTACCTAAATTATGCAGTGAAACTCCAGCGGTGGAAGGATGGCAGATGACACAATGTGTAAGAGGACACCGGAGCTGTATGGCACCTTTGTCAGCTAATTATAGATGGCAGAGTACGATGACGGAAAGCTTTTTCTTGGCTATGCACGTATTCATATTTTTAAATGTCAACTGCATGTGCACAGAGGCGTTTCATTGTTTCAGTTGCATCCATATGGATGTCACAATCAAACCACCCCTACACACTGTATATCTTATTTGTGTCCTCTCCTCTCACCAAAGCATCAAATAAGGCTACTGTTCTTCTAATGTGAAGATAATGTAGAATGCGTGCTTTCAGCACATGTTTAGCAAATAAGCTGTGATAGCGTTCTCACTCTTTATGAAGTGAAAATTAGCCTGGCAGACATTTGCAGGACTGCGCTCTGAGATTTTGTTGTTGTTGTTGATCTGATACATAATTGAATTGGAGCTTCTTTCATTGCCATGCTGTTGAGCATTTTTGAAAAGTGATATTGTGAAGCTCCTTTCAAATATATAAAGGGTTTAAAAGTAAACAGTTCAATTAAAAAAAAAAAAAGTGGTTTTCTCAGGACTAGCTTTTCTTTTTCAAGGTATTTTTGAAATTACGTTCAACCAACAGGTCCTAATGTGAATTGTAGAGGATATAGGAAATTTCATAATCACATTTATGACATTTGCAGTATTCTTATGCTTGTGCAACCTTTCTAACTAGATGTGTATCTAGTATGTAACCACAGTGTAAGTACACATTGCTACATAGTATCTACAGCTGTAATATTTCTGTAACTTCACACATGTAACAACCCTCAGAATGGTGTCTGTAAGTACAAATGTGTAACAGGACATTGGTAACAGCATTTTTTCACTTCACTAAGTAGTCATGTAACAGCGATTACATTGCTACATTTTGTAACAGCAGTATGTATAACTGGATCAGGGGGTGATTAGGGGTTGTAGTTGGGTAGGTTTAGGGATATGTAAAGTGGGTGGAGTTGGTGCACCTCTGTAATACCAGTGTATGTACATGGTAACTCCTCAGGAACTGCTCACTTAATATAAAGTGTAATATTCTGGACGCCAACCACAATTTATATGTAATGCCTAATTTACTGTCCGCTGCTGTGTGACATCAGAGTAATTACATGCTAAATCCAATTGTCTATTTAATATAAAGTGTAACACTTTATTTACTAAAAAGTGCTGGTAGTCCTGTTACACATTTGTACTTTCATTACCAAAAAGTGTTGTTACCAATGTCCTGTTACACATTTTTACTTACACATACCATTCTGAGGGTTGTTACAGAAATATTACAGCTGTAGATACTATGTACTTTATGCATGTCAATACAAAATGTCCATACATGGTTTTTTTAAGACAGTCATCATCAGTAACAATCATGCTGAATTTAAAAAGATGAAATGAGTCAGTTAAACAAAGGTTACAAGAGAAAAAAAATACAAGACAAGGAGAAAGCCATGATACATATCACAAATGGTGTTCTGCTCCTTTGCGATATCATTTCAAACATGTATTTGACCCTTCGTTTACAGCAGCCAAGAACGTTCTAAAAAAGACAATAGTAGGCAAATCAACATGCTTTTTATCTCTGGTTCACTTTTTATCATTTTTTTTCCTTTACTCTTCAGTCATTTGTTTTCGGAGAAGACAGAGTGTTATTCATGCTAAAACTGTTTACACAAAGGGAGTCCCTGTCTACAGCAATGTGTGCAAAACTGAATAGCTCAAAATCGTTACATCCTGGAGTGCCTACGCAATTTCGAACAAGAAATCTCTTTTAAAGACTTTTCGCGGCTTTGTGCTGCATCGGTTTAAGGCCATTTTGTGTACAAACTTCAATCAAAGGGGCCTGTAATAGCGAATGAATGAATGTAGTCGCTCTTTTTCCGCCTGTCTATGTTCTCTTGTGAGAACAAAGCTGTCTTTGATGTGAAGTGCATGCATAATCCTCAGTATCTGACATTGCATCTCTGTCGCGGTGTAAAGCCCCCTCAAATCTCAGAAGGCCTGCGTCTCCGGAGCAGTGTCGTTAACTCCCCCACTGCACCGGTGTGTCACTCTCGGCACCGTTGTAGCGCTTGAATAGCTGTCAGCGCTGTGTGTTTGCTATTGTGATATACCCGACTCCATCACTGTAACTGTTTGTTACCTGAAGGCATGTTTGTGACTTTGAGTCACTGTGCGTCAGTGTTCTGAGGGCACAGCGTTCGTATTTTCTTTTCTGTTCCGTCGTCGTTCGTTTTTCAGTTCTGAGTTCATAGTGGACTTTCAACATATTGCGGCAGACATCCTTTCTCTCATTGCTTCTTGCCTGTGCAGACGTAAAAAGCAACTAGAACAGATGAACCCCAGTGTTCCTCATCTGTGATTCCTTTTACTGGCTAAATGCTATATCCAAATCAGTCTTTTGAGCAAAATACATCTGCGAGTAATTAGATTTGCTTTTTTCTTTGTGTTTATGGTTAAAGTATTTTGTATTTTTTCCCCTTCGATAAACAAGTAGAAGGATGAGAAAAGCAGAAGAGAAGTGAAAACATCTGCTCTCGGAAGTGCAGACTGTCCAATCTGGCCATGTCAGCCTTTCTGTAGACTCTGGTGAAGTAGAGCATTTATCTGTGGCAGTGAAAACTCTTTCTTTCCATCCCATTAATTTCTAAATTCTACACAAATGTGGTTTTCCTCAGGCAAACGGCAGCTGCATTTCTGTTTACTTCACATACTGTATGATGCAGTGTGTGTGAATGCACTGGCTCAAATTTAAGAAGCCATGTGTTTTTTCAAAAGCCAGCGTTAAAAATCTATGGTAATTTTAACACTGCTAAATTTAATGGTGACATCTGCAAGGTTTCTGAAAACTTGTGAATGTGAATTTGTTAAATGGCTAACCCAAAATGAAAATGTTGTCATTAATCACTTACAAACCTGTAAAAGTCTCATAGATGATACTGTCAAGGCCCAGAAAAATCTGAAAGACATTGTCAAAACAGTCCATCTGTGGTTCAGTCTGATTGCCACCTGCATGCACCTGTGTACAGAAGAAGATCAACCCTGCTTCTACATCACTGCCTGTTGTAAAAGAAAAATTTGACTCTCAAGAAAGCCCTGACCATGTCAGTAAGAACTTGGTCCTTTGTTCACTAAATTTTACCAAGGATTTGTTTATAAACAATGCACAATTTGATTCAGGGATTTCAGAAAGAATTAAACTAAAAGATGATGATATATTATAATAGATCTGATGTCACACCACACAAGTGTGAGTAACTATTTTTATTGCATGGTCACTACAGCTTCTTTTATGTGTTTTTAACCTAAATAATATCATCTGTGCAACTGTGAAGGATGTAGGTTGTCAAACATACTCAACTATTTACTTCTGAGACTACGACCCTAAATTATGAGGTTTTTAGATGTAAAAGTCTTGATAACATTATGAATGAGAACAGTACATGATGATAAAAAGAGGCAGTTGAGGATCCCTTCAAACACAAAAACATGTTCTAGCAATAGAGCAAAGTACTGTAAATCATACTTTCTCTTCCACACCAGCCATAATAAAAACTGCATTTCTAGCTAAAAATTTGAATACATATTGTGCATTGGTTTGGTGTCACCATACTTGAAGAATTCTTATTAACCTGGTGTTCAAGGTTGCTTAAAATGCATTTGTTTTATAGCCACATTTTTTGTGTGGTTTGCTTCGAAAGGCCTTATTCCCCACTTCACTCTGTCTTGCAAATGTCAATCTGTCCACATTGTCCATACAGATTCTTATAATAGGACTATATATCTTTTCTAATGAGAGAGAACTAGGGAGATTAAACAGGCTGTAATCTCTCTTCATCTTTCTCTCGCTCTCAGGTCGGGACAGTTTGATGGATGGAGCAGGTCATCTCTCAGGCGCTGACAGTGATAGCCTGTGTCAGCCCTCAGATAGTGACATGGCTCTATTGCTCTTGTTCCCTCCCCTTGTCATTTTCCCACTCTTTTAGTATTATCGTTACTGTACTGAGGACAGATGGGGTGGAGTTACCTTAGAAAGAGGCTTTGGATTACTCTGTATGTCTTTGCTGGCATGAAATAGTGTCCCACCGGTACTGTCATTGCGTGTAATCATCCATATCCCCCGGTGGAGTCTGCGTGACTTGGCTTCTCACTCACAGCCCTGCTGGGAAAACCAGGTCATACAGCATAAGGTGGTCAAGCTGGTTTTTGGAGCACGGTAAATAGTTTTTTTGCTGGTTCAAGATGGTCTACCAGCCTAGCCAGGTCTTCACCAGCTGGTAGTGCAGCTGGTCAACCACCTAAACCAGCTTGAACCAACAAATGACCAGCTAGTAGCAGGCTGCTCTGTTCCAAAACACTGATACTAGACAATGCTGGTTCTAGCTGGATGTACGTTACAAAAAGCAGTAAAGCAGTACATCACCATGATGATTCAAATTAACACATTTTGGGCAGATTACAAAGATTGCAATGTAGAATGTAATGTACGCATAATTACACAGAATTTATAGCGTACCTATTTTGTAACTATAGAGTACCTCCACAACGAAATTATACTGTAATTATTTTATAACTAGCGTTCACCTATAATATAAATTAAGTGGTACGTATGGCAAACTCTGCATACTGACCCTAAGAATTTCGTATTTAAAACACCTGAGGACCCTTCGCCCGAAAAGTGGCTAAAAAGGGACTTGACCAAGCGTCAAAATGTGACGACTTGGGAGTGAGAATGTGTTGGGTTATCTCAGCAGTGAGGCAGTCAGCTGCACTGTACCGTCAGTACTGTGCAGTACAGTTGAAAATTAATTACCTGTTTCCAGCTGCTCCCACGTTAAACATAAACAACATCATAAAACACAACACATGTCTATTTACTGTATTATTAATGGTTTTTGATAGTTTTAGTGCTGTTGGTGTGTATGTGGTTTGAGGCAAATAGAATAAAATGCACTACAACAATTTTCTTAACTACTATACAAAAATACCCTGTTGTTACGTGTAGTTACGGGGTAAGTATGGCGTCCGGAGGCTGTAATCTAATGCAAAATAGGTACGCTATAAATTCTGTGTAATTACACGGTACTGTTACGATACCAGCTGACGTGAGCTCGCGCTCTTGCTTCCACACGGGCAGGCAGGACTCGGAGGCAGAAGTGCAAT
>JAUMHI010000058.1:15303872-15326383 GCA_032359435.1 Enteromius unitaeniatus | reverse complement strand
TTCACTTTATCTGTTGAATATGGGCTCGTTCTTTTGACAGTAGTTAGAGATTATTACAAGGAAGGTTTGACAGAAATTTGGGTTTCTCTAGTCGGTTTTCAGGTGTTTTAAGCCACATTAAGCGTTTTTCACGTTAAGCGTTTTAGAATGTCCCACATAACTGTCATTTCTGAGCAGAGTATTCCCTCAACCCGATATTTGTCTTCAAAAAAGAAAACGTTTATATAATACTCTATAGGCCTTCCTTAAATTAATTGTTATTGGGCCTATATATGTACATATATGAAACCATTTTTCATCCTTCTTGAGAAGTTTTTTCCTCTGCTGGTTCACTTTTTCATGCAGGCTGTTGTCGGTTGGCATTTCTGCATTGCTGCATGAGGAGGATAGGACATTGTAACTGCCTCAGGCTCTGTCAAATAAATCATGTTGTAGCAATTAAACTGCTCTTCTCTTCCCCAGATACCTGGAGAGAGCTGGCTGGAGTGACTCAATGCACTTTTAACTTAGGAAACACCCTATTTAAATAAATAAATAAATAAATGAATGAATAACAAAAAGAAAGTGGGTGCATTAAGGCTTTCAGCACTTAAAACTGAACAAAGAGAGAAACATTAATAATGCAGTGACTCAGAACTGTGTGTATTCCACGCTAGTGTGTATTTCTAATTTGACAAAAGAATAGATAACAAAACCACAATATAAACCTTTACTTCCTAATCTAAACTCCTATTGTTATGTCTTAAAACGTCTAAAACCCACATACTGGAAAACAATATTCCATCTGTTTTATCAGCTGTTCCTACCAGTGGCGTCTCTGGCTTTTTATTTTTGGTTAAACACAATTTGTTGCCAAGCCCAACATATAGTGTAAGACTGTGCTTACGCGGACGACTATTACAATGGTTGTTTGAAGTGAAAATTATCTCATACAACATTAACAAAAGTATGTTAAATAATTGTCTAAAAATACACTTAAAAGTGTCTAATTTTGTGGTAAACTATAGTCCTTTTAAATGTGATATCCTACAATTTAATATATTTAGTGGTGCACTATAACTATATTAAGCGGGCATATTAAAAGCTTAAATACACACATTATAATATGATTTGTTCAGTCTCAAGGAGACTTTTTCGCAGGCATCAAAAGAAATGAACATTACTATACAGAAGGATGAATGATTTTTCCCATGTAAAAAGCTTCTGTCTAGCATTTCCTAATACATCCTTCATCCTCATTTGCTTTTCTTTAGGATGTTAATGAAGATGAATGTGTTGATTGTAGAACTAAAATGTTGTGTATTAAGTGGCAAAAGCAGCAGAGGAGAATAACGAGAAAAGAGCACGTCTTGGCATAATGCATTTCACAAAAGCTGTATTCAGCCTTTAAAAGTATAGTTAAATATCATAACGATCTGTGCATCCTCTCTTTGAAAGGTAGAATAGAATCTGGCATATTGCACATCTTTCCATCATATTTGTTGAATTTTGGGAAGTTTTGACAAACGGACCAGTGTGAGTGAACAAGAACAGACGGCCTGGTTGGTATTATCAGTCTGTTTTTGAGTACATCCACCGGAATAAAAGCAGTGACAGAGAAAGGTTTGGGTTTAGATAAATCCGTCAATCTCCTCCGTTCACTCATTTTGGGATACAGGAGTTTTTAAGGATTATTTGCCTGACTCTGCAGTTAAAGTCTCCGATACTATCTGACTCTTTCCCCAAAGTCAATTTGTCGTGAAGTATCACAGAAGCACTCCCAAAGAACGGGATAAAAGATTTATAAAGGCTGTCGCAGTATCTAATGGCACTGGTTAACGCAAAAACCTTCAGTCCTCTCCCCAGCGCAAACCAGAGAAAATCCCCAGAGGGAAGATGCCTTCTGGACTTGTCGTCTGTGTTGTTAACACTATAAACTGGACGCTGCTGAAGAGAGCAGCAAAGTTCACTTTCAATCAAAAGGGTCCGATCAAAACTGGCCTGATTGCTTAGATCTACCAAAGCACTGTAACCTTTCTATTGACCTTTCTGTAGCTTTCATCCCCCTTTACTGGATTCATTTACAAAGGCTTCAAAGATCCCAAAGGTACAATACCAAGACAAGCATCCCATGCTTTTATTTTCCTGTTTTGGATGTTTGGTCATCTTGCAAATGGATCAATATACAATTTTTTTTTTTTTTCAACAGAAAAACTGAGCTTTATGACAACATCTCGCAAACCAAGAGCAAGTTAGATGTTATTAGATTCACAGTCATTACATAAAAATGAACTGAGACCTGACATAACTACAAGAGCCGGCATTTGATTTGCACAAACTCATCACAGGAATAATCCGTTACAATTATTGAGCAAGAAAAAAAGCGACTCGGTATTCATCCACTGCATATGAAAACGCACACAAACAGACCATGCGTATCATAGAGGCTGCCACTGAAAATACACAAGACAATAATGAAAGGCGCAGAGCTGACAGAAACAGAATAAAGTCAACATACACAGAAAATTGGATTTTGCGTCGCTTTATTATAAATGCATTTGGAGATTGAATGCTGTCATTCATTTTTAATTTTGTATTAACTATTGTTGCTCATAGAGGCTTCATTAACTGTTCAAGTACACATTAGAATGTTTTCTGCATGAAGCGGTATATAGTACTGCGATGATTGCCGCTCTGTCGCCTCGTCTAGGCTTGTCTGACCGACACATGTATTGAATATCAAAGAAATAGTTCATGCAGAAATGTCATTCTTGTCATCATTTACTCATCCTTGTGTCATTTTAAACCCATATGACTTTCTTACTTTCGTAGAATACAAAAGAGTGCTTTTTATGGTTCTTTTGTATCCTTTTTGCTGCTTGAAAGCTTCACTCTCCATTCTTTGTAATTGCATGGAAAGGAGCAACAAACTGCATTCTCCAAAATGTCACCTTTTGTGTTCCATCGAAGTAAGGAAGTCATGTTTGCAGGCTAGCCTGATTTTGAAAGTGTTGTCCTTTCATTCATTGAATGCAAGACTAGTGCTTCTCAAAAACCTCCCACTTACTTGAGGTGGAAAAAACGCTGTGAAGAAAAGGAAGTTTAATAATAGATTGAAGGTTCTAAGTAGAGACTGAAAACAGCTAATTAAAAGTTATAGTTTTGATACCAGAAAACCTGTTTGCCATCTTTTAGACACTGACAATGATAAATGCTCTGTGGAAATTGGCTTTCACATTTTTAGCTCAATAGCACCATCAGTGGTAAGACTGTGGGTTTAGTTTCAGGAAGAGACTCAACACTGTTACACTTGACCAGTAATGACTAATAGATAACCTTTTCTATATTTCTACATATAAGACTCTATTAAAAATGTAGTTAATTATTTTCTCATTTATATCAGAAAATGTATTGTAGTAATTTTTGGACATATATCCTAGTTTAACATGCTGTATTCATTTATTATATAATATCAAATTATATGTTTTCAGATTTGACTACTATAAAATATGAATGTGAATTTCATAAATATACTTTCATATTTGCTATAACAAAAAGTACCGCTTCTAAGGGAGTGCATGGAAACGCATGCTATGCCAAAATATCCTATAATTCTGTACTTCTAAATTAATATAAATTAATTGATGTGACAGGGATGTTATCTCAATTCGTGAAAGTTAGTGAGGTGACTCTGCAGACTTTTATGCACATAAAAACACTAAGTCACTTGTATTCCCTTTATTGGTTTCAGCCTGCCTGCGTATGAGCACATATCAGGTCTTAATTGCCCTCACTAAAATCTGCATAGTATTGTCTGGTGTAAAATACAGCCTAAAATGGTGTAGTAATTTGGCCGAGGGGAGCAATATAGCTCCCTGTTTCCATGGTACTGATGTGATTTTAATCACCAGACCTCAGTCTATTGTGGCCAAGTGTTCTAGAGGCGTCTCTGCCCTGGAGGAGCCCTTTCGATCATCAATGACTGAGACCGAACTGCTTCGCCCTGCCAGCAAGTTACGAGCAGAGCAGGTGCGGGTGTAAAGCCTGACTTGTTACTTTCACGGTTATACAGCACCTGGGTAGATGTTGTTGCCAAGGTCAGTCCGTTTTGCCTTATAGTTCTGACTCATGTTAACAGATGTTGATTTGAAATGAACCTTGAGAATGTGTGAATGTATTTTGATTATCTAGGCAAGCGGCATTTGGAGGTCTTTACACAGTGCTGGCATAATTACAGAACTCAATCATGTGCATATTTCTAAATGATGCACATTGTATTTTGGAAAATATGTCATGAGAATCAAGTCGACTCAGCCTATTTAAAAGGGTTTATTCTGCATGAGGCAGGTCAGACTCTCATGGTAGCTAGATGTGCTTTGAATTCTAACATTTCAACAAACTGGCATTTCTGATCAGATAATGTCAAATTATATTGCATACTAGTTAGCAGGGGGCTATTCAGAACTGTATATGGCTTTTGATGATTGTGCATGATTGTTAGACATCTAAACATCCTACAACAAAACAAATTTATTCCAATTGCGGAACAAATGACTTTTATGAGTCTGTGCTTTTTAGTGGATCAGAAATAAACAAATGCAAAACAGTCCATAGAACACTGGATTGTGTCCATTGATTGTGTCCAAAATGCAACATGCAATCTTAAATACTTATAATACCTTCCTGTTAACACTGGGTAATGGGTCCTGCTTTGACAGATTTTTTCTTAGTGTACAGAGTGACTAACCCAGTTACATAATGAACGACTCTCATGAGCTCAACCAGTGTAGTCTGATTCCTGAGTCAATTCATTTTAATGAATCAAACATGCATTTGTCCTAGTGTTTTTAATTAATCAAATGCAGCTTTCAGCTATGAAAAGTAGATTTGTGTTTACTAATTGGTTGTTCATATAATAATGTATATTTAGGAATGTACATTATGTGGTTTGCCACTAGTATTTAAAATCATATGCAAAAACTGTTGTTATTGGGGTTTTTTTTGTACATTTTTACATGATTCTGTTACCAAAAAAAACCCTGCTCAATTAAGCAGAGACCACAGTCAGAGGTTAAGGCTGTCAATTTCCTTGGTGTGGCTGCAATTATAACAAATGCAGAGTGTTTTACAAGGTCAGATGTCACTGTGTGTTGAATTGCAAAAATATTCACTATGGGGGGCTCTTACAAAGCTAGCATGTAATGTCAGTCTAACCTTTCAGCCTTGTCAGTGCATAAATTCCTGGCAAACATCAGTGCTGTGTTTTAGGCCAGGGTGACTCAGAATGCCCTTTGAAATTCTTGCTGGTGATCAGAGAGAGCAAACTGCTGCCCTTTTCTCTCTCCTTTGGAAGGAGGCTGACCAAGAGATTGGCCACTAGTTTCTCTTGAGCCTTTGTGCTCAGTCTGAGCGGCTCTCATTACCACGGCCTCGGGTTCACTTGTAGTCTTTTAGATTCAATTAGCTCCGGCGCCCAGGAAACTGTTGAAGGGCATTTTGATCAAGCGAGGCTTTGAGGGAGCTGGAAAGGTCAGCAAAGAAATCTTTTCCAACATGCACTGAGGAAAAAAAAAATCACACTCGGAGCTGCAGTTGGATTTAGTTGTGCAAAACAAAAGTCAAAGTTTATTTAGGCATTAGATAATTTGCTGTTGTGTGTTGCCTGAATTTCATCATTTCTAGTCCTTGTTTTAATGAACTATGTTCAAAGAGGCGCTATTTTTCCATGCTTATGCCTTGTGAAAGCTCATTATTTAGGTTAATTGTGATTTGCTGTTGTTTCTCCCCATGTGTCTGCTTCCTGTGAGGATGACCTTGGTGGGCAGCAGGTGTCAGCGAGAAGGAAATAATATGCCTGAAATCACCTGCAGGGGACATAAAATTCCCAATTAAACCTCACAATGCCTGGATGCATGCAGGAAACTCTGCACGTGCTGAGAATTGAAAGAAGTGCCTCAAAAGACAGAACTTTTAACCCTGTTATTGTAACAAGGCAGACTGAATGAAAGAATCACTTTGACATACGGGTCAAACATTTATTAGACAAGCAGGGAAACCTGTCACTACAAAAATCTCCTGATATGATTAGTTCAACATATGCAGTGATTTAAACAAGAAAATAAAATTTCTAGGTAAACATGGTATAAACATTATTTTATTAATGTAAATTGCTGAAATGAACACACGGGATGGCCTTAGCAATTAATATTACTAATCAAAAATTAAGTTTTGATATATTCACAGTAGTAAATTTACAAAATATCTTCAAGGAACATGATCTTTACTTAATATCCTAATGATTTTTGGCATAAAAGCAAAATGGCACATTTTTTGGCTCATGCAATGTATCTTTGGCTATTGCTACAAATATACCCATGCTACGTATGACGAGGTTTTATGGTCCAGGGTCACATCTTGTTCGTTATAAGTGTGCATCGCAGTTAATTCACTTGCTGCTTTGAACACTATTCAATTCTGAGGTTTTTATCATTCATCAGCTGGAAAAAAAATTGCTGTCAAAGTGATTCCAATAATTCCATTTCTCTGTCTTGTTATTGTTATTGATGCTGCGTGTGGACAACATTTTAAAATGTATCTTTATGTTACAGTTATTGTGCTTGCTGTGAATGGGCCTTAATAAGCTTCAGAGCATTTTATCTATATGATCCACCATCAAGAGAAAAGAGCCAATATAACATTTTACTTCTCTCACTATACTCCGCATTGTAAATTCAACACAATTACAAGGACACTGAGAGTACTGTATGCGCAGTAAGTTATTCCGACAGCCTCTTTACTTTGTTGCTCTCTACAAATTAACAAGAGATTAAAAGGTTGAGAAGAGCATTTGTATGTGTCAAGAGAAATTAAATAAAGTTAAGTCCTCTTTCCTAGGACATTGGATATGGTGAAACAGTATCGGTTTAAATAGCAGTAGCATCATCCAGACTGTCTGTCCTCAGAAGTCAGCAGTATATGACTTTAGTTTCCTGGAAAGAGTGTATTTTGGAACAATCACGGGGTTTAATAAACTGCTGCCTCTCAAGCCCAAGTTGCACAAGATTTATTGAAGAGGTAAATGGATATCGCATCAGGTCAGGAACATGAATGCGCAGATACTTTTCCTGCAGAAATCCACACAAGAATGGGCTTTAGTTCTTTAAACAGAAATTGTACTGTATGAATAATGAATGTTATTTTATTATGTGCTTGACTTACCGTAGTTCCCAGTCTTGACCAATTCTTACGCTACATGGAAACAGAGCAAAGTGGCACTGAATGCATGACTGGACTCAGTTAAATGACTCAAATTTTCTCTTTAATCCACCTCTAGAAATTACTCTCTTTTAATTCATGTGGAATATTCTCGTTCTTTGGGGCCGTGCTGTTACCTAGTGACTATCTTCCTTTGTGATCTCTGAAGCTGAACCAGGAACATAAATGAGCAATAAATGATATTTTAACTGTGAGGAAGAATCAGTCTAAAGTGTTGAGAACTCACAAATCAAATTAATGGCACTGCCTTTCATCTGCAAACGAAACAATACTAATGGCTAAATGCAGTGCAAGACTCACAAATTAATCTTATTCTTGTGAACTCTCTGCCTCACTAGTTTGAGTTTGGCATAGCAACACTGAAGTTGTATTTCTGAGATTCAAATTATAGGATAAGCATCATTCAGATGTGAAGTGATGGGAGATACAGCAGTCAGCAAGACCAAAATCAATGATAATCAGATGTACCTCTGCCATCTAATTTTTCTTAGGCTCAATACTTGACAATTAACTGAATAAATCTAATTGGTGGCATTTAGTAATGAAAACGCTGCACCATTCACATGTAAATTCATATGTATCTGACATATGTAAATTCTTTGGTCCAAACTGAATGCATTTGAAATGAGTATGGGCACATTTAACATAACCCATTTATTATGCTCATCTTTAAAAGAGTGCAAAACTAATTTTTTAAGGAAAACAAAAGAAACTCACATTTAAAGAAAACATGTGAATATTACCATATAGTAGGGTATGCCATTTATTTCAAAGGTCATTTTGAATGTACAGAAAACTGGTATTTGTGTGCAGTGTAAATGGCAGAATTTATCTTAAAGGTTAGCATACAATATATTACACTTCTGAAGATGTAGAGATATTTTGAAAAAGGTTAAGTCTGGACCAGAAATGAAATAAAACAAAAACTTTACTTTTGTTATGAAGACTCTGACTGACCGCAAGAATATATCAGTGATATCCAGTTTATCCAGCATGTGATATAGCGGTGGTAAACCGGCGAAGAATAAGTGACAAAAACTTTCCTCAGTTTAAACACCTGAAACCACAATTATATGATTAGCATAAAGATGCAGTCAAATTTTGTAAGTGAATTAGCCTTTAATTAATGTAGCTATTTATTAGAAACTATACATTCTGAGTAAAAGATTTCAGCCAAATGGCTTGCTTTAAAGGAATAGTTCATCCAAAAATGAAAATTACCTGACAATTTCCTCACCCCCAAAGCCGTGTACTGCATGACTGTCTTGTTTCAGACTAACAAAATTGAAGTTTAAAAAAAATGTATCCTGGCTCTTCCAAACTTGGTAATGCTGGAGGATAGTGGCTATTATTTTGAAGCTTCATGAATCGTGTATATATATATATATATATATATATATATATATATATATATTCATCATTATAATAAAAATTGAAATGTCAAGCTCCAAAATCTTAAAAAAAAAAAAAAAAAACATTATTATGAAATAGTCCATACAATGAATGATAGTGATAATCAGTAAATGCAAAAAAAGTAAACCTGCAATATTTATGCAGGTTTCTATGGACAACATTAAATACTACTACAGTTTTTTCTTCTTCTTACATTTATGGTGACACAGGTGACTAGTTCTGTATCACTCAGCAATTTTAAAGTCCAAACCTGAGAGATCCATTTGTATTCCAACACCGTACACTCTATCCTCTTTAACAGTTGGCTTTGCCAAAACAAACCTGTAAATAGAAACACATTAAATAGCTGTGCTCATAACCTAGTGCTGGCCTGGTTCTGCTGTGAAAAGACACTCAAGGGTGTATCTGAGACGGTGAAAACATGCTTTGCTAAAGGTCTGCAGCATTTGTCTTGTCAGAGCGAGCGGTTCTTTGATACTTGCAAAAATGGCCAAGCATCTTTCATGAGGACAGCAGGGTATCTCTCAAAAAAATCTATTCTTCGTCAGTTGGCTGAAGACCTATTGGTATTTCAGATGTGCTTCAGTGAACAAAGACCCCCCTGGGAACACAGAGAGCCGATCACCCACTGATCAGAATTCTTATATCTGACCAGGGTCTTTCAGAGGGGAAAACGCTGGAAGGGTCCGTTAGACACCAGTAGGCCGCATAGGCAGTTAGGCTCTGAATAGAGAAATAAAGAAAAACAAAAATCAATCAGTTTTCCAACACTTGAGCATGTTTTTTTCTCTGACATTTAGCTTGTGATGAGCATTTGTCAACTTTTAATACCGCTCTTACAGCAGGTGTAGGTGGTCATGAATCCGAGTGGAATTCGATATGTTCATGCTTGTTTTACATATGGCTACATCAGATTGATGAATAACATGTTATGAACAACAATCAATTCCAATCATTTCATGACTTGCACTTCTCTTCACTCTGCATGTTGCTTTGATTTGGTCTGTCGTTACTCCATTAGAATTTCCATGTGTTTTTGACACAGCAGGCTAAAATAGATATTGAATAAAAACAGCTGAAGACAGAGAGGTTATCATCCATCACCAGCAGTGAAGATTATGTATTAAGAGCAGAGGGAACAAATGAATAAATATCCCCCAGTGTACCGCTGAACATGATCGCTTGGACTGATGTTTGAACTGTATGTTTAATTTAAAATCCACAGTAAGACTCAAACAAATGTATTCTGTCAGTCAATTTAAAAAATTTAATTAATGGCATAAACTATTAATAAAAAAATACTACTTTTTCAGACGTTTGGCGTAAGCTGGATTTTAAAAATATTTTTATACAGGAAGGATAGATGAAATTGATCAAAATTCTTACTATGAGTGTTACAATGCATAAAATTAATTCATATTTAATAGTATGAAGTACCAATTTGTGTACACATTGTATTCTATGCCAGAGCCGGTCTGAATGATTTGTCTAAATCAAATCTACACCAATACCTGCTGATAGTACACAACTAAACAAAGGTCAGACATGCCAAGCTAACTGAATTGACAGCTATTATTCCAAGTATTGTGAGGAATATGAAAAGCGGGGAGTGAGACGAATTTAAAAGGCTAATGTAAGACATTTGGTTTAGAAGAACGGATGAAGGTGCAATAGGTCATGTCAGTTTTGTTTGCGTTGCTAGAACATCATGCAAAACACAAGACAAATTCTGACCTTTGACTCATTCCAAATACTTTTTGATTAATAATGATCTTTCACATAACTATTAATTTATTTTTTCTTAACCAATAATTAGGTAAATGCTCATTCTATTTAATTATTCTAAGGTCTCTGTGAGCTGTACACTGTAAAAAATATTTTCAGAAGTTAAAATAAATATGTATGTATTACCATAAAATACAGATTCAGTCTACTCAAAAATATAACTGTATAATAAAAAAAATAGTAATATAAATATAACTGTATTTGCTGATGCTTTGTAGTTTAATTGGGAATTTTACTAGCAATTTCTGATTAAAGTTATTTCTACAACATTTTTTATTTCAGTTTTTTTCAGTGATTCACAGAATAATGTATTTTGTCAGCTGTTAAACTCATAGACTGTACCTTAGCTATTAAACTGTTGATTAGCGCTTCAAACGGCCAGGTATTTCTATTATCAGTGCACGGCCCTCCCTCTTTCTTAAAACATTTGCTTCTCCACTCATTGTCTCAGCAACAATATTGATGCTGCAGTTTTTTATGAGTGAGTCACTCTTTTGTATCTGCTTTGACCTTTTGTTGCTAGGCTTTGTGGTTGCCTGGATACACTCTTTCCCCCAGCAACATATAAATCAGAAGAGATGAGCCATTAACAGATGCAGTAATTTAACTGTCACCCTCTAAAGAGACATGTCCATAAAGTGAGCTTTAGCGGTACATGCAAACAGATTAGATGGGAGATACAGACAGACTCTCCCTGCAGACTCTGTGGATGTGGTTAAAGGCTCTGCAGTGCTCTTGTGTCAAGATGGTGAACTATGCAAAGTGGGAAAGAAGTGGGCTGTTTATGTAATGGCTTTTCACAGTGGAGGAGGTGAAGAACAAAGAGATGGACTAGTCCACGTGTCATGCACCCACATTTGAGATATACACATCTCTAACTCATCCCCCTACTCGCCAGAGTCTTTTTTTGACTGTTACTTAGCTCTTTCTTCAGGTTTTTGGCAGTTTTGCACCACATTTGTGCTTTGCTCTTTAGGTATTTTCACAGCTAAAATTATGGCAAGGATTTGAAGAGAAAAACCAGAGCAAAGTGCTTTAGATGATACTCTACTAGATGAAAACTGCTGGAATTCTTATTGAGCGTATTACGTTCTCTCTGATGTTTCCCCTTAGATCTGTTAGGAGAAATTAAAAAAGCTATAACATTAATGCGAAAATCATAGACTAGATAATTTGGTCTTGGAAAGATGATAAATGCCAGGATTCATATTGAAATATTGAAATTAAAAGTTAAAAGTTGACTTTTAATTATAGGCATTTGATGTCTTGGCAAATCTGAGCAGTAATCTCTTTTGAAGCTGAAAAGATACATGTGAGAGTTGGTTCCGGGCAGAAAAATCTCTGTTAAATCTTATCACTTTCACATACGAAGTGGTTTTGCATGACAATTCAGATTTTGGAATATCAAAATTGCTACAAATGAATTTAATGAATTTTGTTGTATTTTCCATTACCTTACAATAATTTTGTTAATTTGTTTTGCTCAAGATCACCTGACCTGTTTGTGGTGACATTTTTGTGTGTAAAGAAAAAAAAAAAAGCTTTTATTTCTATTTCTTCTTTTCCACGTCACTGTAATTACACACCACATGTTAATTAGGAGTTTTGATGGTTGTTATTGTGACGGTGGAAATTGCCTCTATTTTCACAGCGTCGTAGCTGGAACAGCAATATACAATTTATCTAAGTTCCTATTATTATAATTTTAGTATATCTAATAAAGAAATGAAATCAACTTTTTATAGCATTACGATGGTCTTTATTACAGCTTAGAAAATTAAATACACTGCGCAAAAAAATTTGTAAACACTTAAACAACACAATGTAACTCCAAGTCAATCACACTTCTGTCAAATCAAACTGCCCACTTAGGAATTTGATTGACAATCAATTTCACATGCTATTGTGCAAATGGAATAGACAACAGGCGGAAATTATAGGCAATAAGCAAGACACCCCCAATAAAACAGGTTAGGGGTGGGCAATATGGAAAAAATGTAATTTCAAGTCTTTTTCAAGTTGGTTTTTAAGACTATTTTGCAAAAATATTAGACATGATATGGCAAAATAATATGATTTTTTTTTTATATCACAACTTTATCATTGATTTTACTATTTTGCAAGTTATCTGAGCAGAAGCAACAAACTAATTAGCCTTTTTAATAAAAAGCCTTTCAAGGTAACAAAGTATAGCATAAAGAAGAGCAGATATTGCGCGTCCTTGCGCTGTAACTGAACAAATCCACCTTGATGGAGGGGGGCAGGCGTCCTGGAGGCTGCATGGGGCAGAGTCACTAGATGCCTCCAGGATGGCATCGTAGCCTTGACGGGTCATGGCGGATCAGGAGCCCAAGACCAAATTCCCGCCCTACCCACCACTTCCACGACCCTAGCCCTTTTAGAAAAAAATTATTGGGGAAGTCAGCCGACCATAAGAAGGGCCTTGGGTCATGTGGGTGTCCATAGGAAGGACCGGGCTCTGGAAGGCGCTCTTGCAGCGTGAACTCAAGGGCTGGAATCGGGATCGACTCTTCTGGCCAAGACTCAGGAACTGGGATCGGGATCTGCTCTCCCGGCCAAAACTCTGGAACTGGAATCAGGATCGGCTTTCCCAGCCAAGACTCTGGAACTGGGATAGGGTTCGGCACTCCTGGACGTAATCTGGGGGCTGGAATCGGAATCGGCACTCCCGGCTGTAAACTAGGAACTGGGATTGGCTCTCCAGGCCGAGACTCTGGAACTGGGATTGGGATCGGCACTCCTGGCCATAATCTGGGGGCTGGAATCAGAATCGGCACTCCCGGCTGTAAACTAGGAACTGGGATCGGGATCAGCACTCCTGGATCAGGTAACTCTGGAACTGGATCATGAACCTCGGAATCGGAATCCACAGGGATTAGAGCTGGCATGTCGGACCACAAATCTGGTTCTGGTTCGGCGCTGCAATTAACATAAGCTTTTAATGAAGCAGACGGACAAAGATACATATAGACCTGAAAGTAACCTTAAGGATCCACCGTACAAGACAACGCACAACGGGCTTATATACACAAGGGGAAACTATGGACAGATGAGGAGCACAGGTGGGACGTGTTAATCACTCAACTAAGCCCTAAAAGGACACACAGGAAATCATAAACGAAACCAAAGATATAAAACTAGTGACATCAAACACAGACAAGCATGGACAACGATACTACGAAATTCCATAAAAAGCAGATTTAGTGTTCCCTTTATTTTTTTGAGCATTGTGTATTATGTGTCTCATTCTGTGCAAAAAGCCACATTAGCTCAGAGAAAGATTAATTTCAAAAACACTTGGCTGATGTTATAAAATGAGTTTGGAGTAAAAACATGTTATTAAATGTGGTGTGGTGTCACATGCTTTCAGATGGAGCTGCATTTACTGTACTACACAAAGCCATAGTTCACTCAGAGACTATGCAGAAAGCTATCATTATTGAGAATGATTTATTCGATTCCATAAACGTACGATTATATCATCTGAGATTATTTTGCATAGTTTGCTGGAGAACTACGGCTCTGTAAAATACGGCATCACCTGAAAGCAGGTGATTATTACTTCTAATCACAGAACAAACACAGTCAAACTATATCACAGTAGATAGGTGATTATGTGCTTTACTCAAAGTTTAATGTGTCTAATATGCGTTTAAATATCATTTTATGTGATCTTATAGCCATACTAAAGGTAAAAATAGATAGTTTACCTCAGATCTTGAAAATAAATTGAAGGAAATATACGTTATGTCAAAACTGACAGGTGATGTCCATGAAAAAGATGGTATCAATCACTCAGTTTGTACATTTAATGATATTAAAAATGTTTAATATTTATAAATTAGATCACAAACATATCCATTTTGTTGCAAGTGTAGAGAGAACCCACCCACACATAGGGTTGAATGGCTGTGATATTATTTCTGTCACATTGCGTTTATAGTTGCATGATATTACGGGGTTTGTAACAACATTAATGGCAGAATTTAAATTTTTTTAGCAACAAACACTTTTTTAATTGTGAAACAAAGTCTTTATGAAAGTCCCTGGAAAAATACAATTTGGCAACATGTGCGTGAGAAGTTAGCTCCGGCCAGAGGCTTTGACCAAGTGTGTCAATCAATGAGAATAGTGACCCCCTCATCATTCCCCGGGGCTCAGGAAAGCAGAGACCTGAGAACAGCCAGTCTCTTATTGCATTACACTTTCAATTCAGCCTAATGAAATCCACTATGCTGGACAATGGGCAGAAATTACATTTGAGCAATGGATGACCAGCCTTTAGATCGCACCCCCACCTCTTAACTCGCTCACCGTCTCCGCAAAGGCACAGCGAGAACATCTGTAAAGATGGAATTTGCTTTAAAGATAATTTTCCTAATTAACCAACACAAGATTTAATTAAAAGCCGGTCTGCTTTAATTACAGTGATTCTCGCTTGCGCACTCTCCCTCTCTCAGACTGAACAATGAGCGGCACATAGAGCGTGGAAAGTCGAGGCGTGGAGGGACCGTGTTTTCTGTGAGGCCGAAGCAATATAACCTGATTGATGGGCTGTGAGAGTCCCTTCAGCATCGCCCTGTTTGATGTAGCCGAAGTTTTTACTCCAACCCTGCCCCCTTGCCCTCTCTTTTTTCCCTCACTCTGTATCTCAGTCTCTGGGGAAGCACTGACAGTATGTGCGTTGTGCCTTTCCCGGATGTGAATTTGTGCGCTGGCTAACATTCTGTAGGAGAAATGAGTGTTAATCGCATTAAGAAACAAAATCTGGATTGATCTTCTTAAAGAAGTGCGGGAAGAGGTTGTGGCATCCCGTCCACAGAATGGCTGCAGTGCTGATGTGCTTTTCTCCATACTTGCTGCATTGGCAGGTCTGCTCACATACAGCGCCAGATTATTGTGTGTATCAGGGAGCAAGAGCATGGCAGTGACAATAAGAAAAGGCAGATATGAAGTTAATTAAGCTCTTATCCCTCTGAAGACACAAGCAGTCTCAGAGAAGCTTCCTTTATATATCTGATACACACGTCAGATGGTGAAAGCTTCCCACAAACCCTGCACCTTTGGGATTTCATGAGCTTTTTTTTGTCACAAAGTTTGTTTGTTTTACTTTTCTGCCTTTCGGTGAATTGTTAAAAGTCATTGTTTACCCAAAATAAACAATATTACATTTATTTTCTCTGCTTCATATCACTTCAAACCCATATTATTTGCCACACAGTTATACAGTGAGTGGGAACCAAAGCGTTCCACAAAGTCAAATCTTTTGAATGAATCATTTTACACTGTTGTTCTCAAAATCATTCATCCTGATTCTTGAGCTCAACTCACTGATGATCCAGTCACAATTAACATCTTACTGGAAGGGAAGATTATCTGTAAATAACAGATTTGTATTCTTTCTCATAAAATCATTTATGAATATAGTGTCATATGAATCTTTTTTTGGTGGTTTTATTCTGTTGCAACTTTTGGATCCAAAATATGAACGGTGCAGAGCAAACAGGGATTTTAATCTCACATTTGTCTCTTATGTTTCAGAAGAGAACACTGCTCAGATTTGCCAAGACACCAAAAGCTTGAAATTAAAAGCCTTTGAACTTTTATTATTAAATTACCAAAATCTATCAGACTCAGTGATCCAATTACAGTGCTACAACAGGTTACCGGAGGGGAAAATGATCAGTAAATAACAACAAATTTGTCATCAAACAAAAAAACTGTTGTTTCGGAAGACTTGGAATATAGTGTATGAGTTGTATGGATAATTTTTTTATGGAGGTTTTACACCCTTTTTGATGCTTCAAAGCTTCATTTGCTATAAATTTTAATGACGTACAGAATTTTCTTGTTTTGCAATAAAGTGAGAGTAAGGAAATGATGATAAGTATAATTTTTTGGGTAAAGTGTTACTTTGAACACTCACCGGTTGTGGTTTTACATTAAAGTATCACTGTCATGTCATAGTCCTTGTTTTTCTTTGCTTCTCTCTATGGACAGAGAAAATCCTTTGTTTACTGGGAAACAGACATTTTCTCTGCTTCCACATCTCCCTTGAGGACTGGCAGAGGGGACAACCAAAAATCAATGGCAATAAAAAAGCTGTGAAAAGAGGCATACAAATTACGACACTCCATCAACACATAGCAGCTGAAACAGTAACTCACTCGCCCCTCTCAGAGGTCTAACTGACTCCTTCAACAAAAAACAATACACAATCAAGACACCATACATAACTGAAGAAAAATAATTTTAAAAAGACTCAGCTGAAAACCTCTGGGATGCTGGTTGATGGGCAAAAAAATGGGGCTCACCTGTTGTCACAAGATACGAAGCAAGCGAATAAACACGAAATTTGAATAAACATGGTTCCGCTGAAAAAGTATAATTTGCCAAAAATGTTCTCTGCCTCCTGATAATTGAAGCAGATAATAGTTTGTGTTCCTCATGAAGGAGTTTTTCATTCACTTGCTGATAATTGAAACCAATCTCAGCTCATGAATAGCTTTGTGAAGTTTTTTTTTTTTTTTTTTCAAAATGACTCAAGGCTGACATTTAAAAACAATGCATTTACACGTACAATATCATTGATTTTAAAAATAATTTCCCCCCACCCATCTTAAAACAAAACTCCTGTTCTGACACAAAGATTGCCACATTTTCATGCAAGTCTCTCAAAATAATTGATTAATAATTCAGAACCCTTATCCGAGATTTAATGACTGTACACAACAGCACAGGTCATGCTCTATCAAAACAAATCCCTCGGTAAACATTTTGTAAATTTCTGGCAGGTTTCCCCTCCAAGCTTTGTGTATTTTGATTTATTTACCATTTTAAAGTCTTTGAGGAGATGAAATATCGATTCTCATCTCTGAATAAAAGCATTTCAGCAGAGAGTTAATAAAGAGTTCTTTACGCTCAGTGTAGTGTTCAATGACTCCCTTAAGGCCCCACACCCAGCCATTGGCCTCCTAAATCTGACCTCACTTAACCGGGATGTAGCAAATAAAACCTTTCTCTGTGCAAGAATAAAATTTTTCCTTTAATCTATCTATATCAATATACTATATATATATATATATATATATAATATAATATATACAATATAGAGAGAGAGAGAGAAGGAGATAGCGAGAGATACAGTAGATATGTGGATATAGAAAGATTTTTGTGTGTTTGTTGGTATTTGTGGTTTATGGTGACAGATTTGTTTTTGTACTGCTTCTAGTCCGGGGAGCGTTTTAAGAAGTCTTATTTTGATGTAACATAGTAAGTAGGCTAATCTAAGTGTGTGAGTTGTTTAATGTACTTTTTAAGCAGTCTTCCCAAAACCACCATTTTATTGTCACCACGCACAAACATGCATAAATCGCATATACTGTAGCATAAATCCTGCCTTATGTGTCTCACACTAGTGCACATCTGTGCTCTCTGAAGTGCAAGTCATTTATGATGTACAAAACAAGAGCCATGGTTACTCTGATTGCAACTTTCCCATTTTTATTACCAATATTTTGCACTGGTTTGACCATGGTGATGGTGTGACCATCCTTTGCGTTTATAGCATTTAAGCAGTGCGTTTGCGCATAGTTTTTCAGGTAGCTTTGCAGGCAAGTTTCTTGAAGCATCTTGAAGAAATTGCCACTGTTCTTCTAGATTGAGTCTGTCTCCATTTCTTCTGTTTCTTCATGTCATTCCAGGCAGACTGGATGATGATGAGATCAGACTTCTGTATGGATCACTGGCTATTGACAGACTTTGTGTGCAAACAAAAATCTCAATGGCAAATACGTTTGGAAGTGTAAACGTATATTCCAACTGGCACACTACAGCAAAAAATATAAATAATTGACTTCAAACCATTTTTAGCTGGTCAAAATACTAGTGTTCTTATAATATTCAATATTTTTGAATGTTGTCTTAAATTCTACTATTATTTCATGTAATTTTTACTGTTTTCAGTCAAATCAATGCAATGGCGAGCATATACTTTTACACACAAACATAATGTATGGTATTATATTTCATTATATAAAAAAAATATATATATATGTATAATAAAATTACATTTAAACAGCTAAAATTCTTATTTCCACACCAGTTTTAACCATTTGACCTTGTGTCTCATTTTTGAAGTCTGCACACCAATAAACATTACCTTTGACTCCAAATAAGCCAGACTGAAGAAAACAACAGACACGCCAGTCTCTGCTTGGTAGGATTATGCTAATTGTCTCTTCCAAACATAACCGCCCCCCCTCCCTCGACTCCACACCCTTCACTCCCCAGAAATGTGCAGCGCTCCGGGGAAGAGTTGAATGCAGCTGCCACTCCCACTCTCTCCATATTCACACACTCCTGTCAGCTTGCTGGAGAAAGAGAGAGGGAGATTTAATAGGATTTGAGGCCGCAGGCACGCCGCGGTGTTTTTACAAAGGTGAACCGTTTGTTTGAAGATGATACACACGCAGCCCCTAGGGAGAGAAAAAGCCAACACTGAAGCAGTTTGGAAGGCTAAACCTGATTTGATTCAGTTGTGGCACGTGGGGAAAAGGTTACATTCATTCAGTATTTCACCATTCCATCATTCTAAATGTTCTGAAACGTGTTTTGGAAACATATTTTAATTCCAAAAGTATGAAGACACTCAATTATTGCTATTTCAATCAACTTTAAATAAGTCACAGAGGAAATCTTGAAGAAAGAACTGCATCTGCAGATGGCAACATTTATTTGCACAGTCTGATGCAGGGAAACATAACCGTAACATTTTAGAATAACATTTGTTAACAATTAACTACGACTTTTCTTTCAATAAATTCTTAATTTGCTGCTATTATAATGCCAAGTAAGTAGTTAAGTTTAGGTTTTGGATAGGATTAGGGATGTAGAATAAGGTCATGTGGAGCATGGCATTAATATGTGCTTAATTACTAATAAATGGCTAATATTCTAGTAAAATGCATGCTAATAAGTAACTAATAGCTGTAACCGTAAAATAAAGTGTTGCCGAAACAAATTGTACGATTGTATTTCAAATGTGATTACAAAACTACAACAAATGCTAGTTTTGGTCAAAGCAGCAGACTTACCCATTCTGGCATGATTTAGTAAAAAGGCACTTTTGTGTTAGAAAATTCTGTGCACAAAAAACAGACAACTAACATATTGATATTGATATCAAAGGTATGTTCTTGAATACAATCAGTCTTAAATATGCTGGTCCTTTGAAAATTGTCAAAGTTGTTTCTGTGCAGTAATTACATTTAATTACTATTTTTGTAATGTATAGTACAAAACCACAGTCATAGTAGGTGCCATGGAGCTCTAATCCTGAAATTTGTTCCTGCTATTTTAACTATGTGTGTAAAAAGATTATTAACGGCAGCAAGAAATAACACAAACGTTCCTAGGCCAATGCAATACTAGGCCTACATTTGATACCATGCATTTATATCTGGCTCATTTATGCTGTAAGTGTGCATACTACCAGAGTCTATCAGATGCGTAAAGGAATGAATAATACGCCAGTAATCTTGTCAAATGTGACATTTATAAGCTCACGCACATGCACGCCCTCCCTGCGCGAAAGTGCATAATCAGAAGCAATTATAATGCCCCTATTTTCATTCATGCATTCAAAAAAGTTTCAAAAACTCAACCGTTTCCTGATTGACGTTTCACAGTTCGTGAGCCTTGGCCCCATGATCATTTGTGTTTATGCGTCTTTCTCCCACTGAGCCATTTTCAATGCATCAGCAAATTTCAAGGTCAATTTGATTTCTTCAAACATTTTAAGATCTTATTTCTCAGCAAGACGCAGCTGTCCTGGCGCGTAAGGGGTTAACAGAAGACAAATAACCTCCTGCGGATCTTGCCTCCACAGTGAGCCCACTGTCCCGCATTATAACCCCAGTGCCTGAAATCTCTCCAGGCTGTTGCTGTGGCTCTAATACAGCCTCCATTTGAGAAGGAACATCTTGCATGTTTCCTTATATTGAATCGGACTGGTTTATCAGTGTACATTTGTGGCTGCGAGCTCGTGCACCTGCATACTAATCATTTGGTGTGTGTGTGTGTGTGTGTGTGTTTCTGTGCGAGTATGTTCGTAAGCACTGTGTTTGTTGTCCATCTGCACACAGGTTGGCTTACCCAAGGCTTTTGGCTGATAATGCAGTGCCACCAGTCGTCAGATGACAAGAACTGCATGTGCTTGTGTGCAGTGAATCCTCTCCATCTCTGTAGTCCATTGAATGGAGACAAATAGATATTGGCCCTGGCTGATTCACTGTAACTCTGCATGGGCTGTTTGTTCAGAGAGACAAAACCGGCATGTGCACAAACAAAAAGAGAGCACCTCTTGCTCTGTCTGTGACTTCATCTTGTGGTTTTGAACTCTCTATTTCTCTATACTTTCCCACTAACCAGTATTGTGGAAGCTGTGGTCCAAGCAACTGATAATTTAAAGTAGTTGAACTACAGTTAAAGGTGCTTTATGAGATGTTGCAGGATTTTAGCTCGATTTCATTTTTTATCTCAAATCTGCATCACCCCTTGATCTTCTTGCTGTCTGCCCTCTGAATACATTGGGTAAAAACCTGGTCTCGAAAGACAACACAGAGGCTAAACACTATGGGCAGAGGATGTGCACCAAACCAATAACAAACTACGGCCAACCAATCGGTAAGAAGAGGTGGGTTAATGCGCGTGCACATAATACACGGAGTTGATTGTACAGCGTGAATCTGAGAGTGGGTTAGCTGAATACTGTATATTATTTTTGGAAAATGGCTGAGACACGACGCTCGGAGGAATATAAGGCGAGAAGAAGAAACAAAACAAGACCCGGTGGAGAGAACTCCGCCATCAAAAGAACCGATGCACAGGTGGCAAGTTTTTTATTGCACAGATAGGTAAAGTCATGATTACTCGTTGTAAGAGCACACGCGTCAATAAAAAAATAATAATTATCCTCAAATCTCATGAAAGCAAAATTATTCTCTTGGGTTAGCACCGCCTTTCGTATCAATGCGCTTTGTGCGTTCACGGCAGTTACAGAAAAACTGGAATTTACGTGAAACGTCAGCAGAAGTGACGTCAAACAGCATCTCATAGAGCACCTTTAAACAACACTTTGTTTTATTTTGCCAGTATGTTTGATGGAGGGAAGGGGCAACAGTCAAGCTACAATATAGTGGATTAAAAAAGTTAATCAAAGGACAATTCAAACGTAGACTAGTGTATAGATAAATGGAATACTATTTTCTATACAAAAATAATAATGCAAAAAGGTTAATGAACTTGATTTAGTAAATCATTTTTTTGATACAAAATTATTATTTGATTTAGTTTTCTCTGTTGAAAACAAACAACAGAAGAATAATTTAAGTTTAAACTCATTGTGCAATGAAATGCATTGTTGATTGAATCAAATCACATGAATTAATTTAATGCTGTATGAAAGAATGGACAGTTTGGTTGATTTGTTTGTACTAAAAAGATGGTGTAAAATGCTAATGAACTGAACTGGTAAATTGTTTTGTGAAGCAAGTCCAAATTAATCAATTCATCAATCAATCAATCACTTTTATTTATATAGCGCTTTTAACAATACAGATTGTAGCAGAGCATTGAACATTATCAAATAAGAGAATAAAGTGACGGTAATGTATAATGACGAGATTAACTATTTATTTTTCAAATGCAGAGACAATAATCACTAGAAATTAGGTGCTCCCAACTAAGCAAGCCAGAGGCGACAGTGCAAAAAGGAACCAAAACCCCATTCCATGAGAGAATGGAGAAGAAAAACCTTGGGAGAAACCAGGCTTAGTTCTCAGTTCTCCTCATCTTCACCTAATTTCCAGTTCAATATTAAGCAAGTCAGATTAATCTAGATTTAAACTGACAGAGTATGCCTGCCTCCCGAACAGTATTAGGTAAATTGTTTCAAAGTTTGGGTGCTAAATAGGAAAAAGATCTGCCACCCGCAGTAGATTTTGATATTCTGGGTATTATCAAATGGCCAGAGTTTT
>JAUMHI010000058.1:15257054-15275191 GCA_032359435.1 Enteromius unitaeniatus | reverse complement strand
TACGTGGGCTAAACTGAGGATCAATTATCATTGTTTTGGCACAAAATGCATTCAATGACTACATCTTTCAAATTTTATGAATTCTTTTCTCAACTGCCAAAAATCTTTGTACGTACAGTACATTTTGCACATGTTTACATACTGTTTTCAAAACTGTTTGCTAACTAATGCAAAACTGAATAAGACTGCGGAATTTTTATAGATTAGCATTGCTATTGTATCTGTATCAGTGGATGATGTGTATACAAATTCTTGTATTTTGGAATTACTTTTGGAATTACCTGAATAAAGTGTTTTGGTAGTTGTGGTGCATTTTGAATGTGAAATGAACTGCTTTGCCAAGCTGAAAGTTGGTTAGGAGAATTGTCTCCATCTCTTATTCTTGTATACGCAAAGACAAATACAATCTAGAGAGTCAAAAGAGTCTTGTACAGTGGCTACCTAGTGATTTCTCCTTGTCCGCCCACAGCTCTCTGATTATGCCTGCACATGTAAGACGCTTGTTTGGATTGGGTCCGTCTTTCCCACACAAAAGCCAGGACGACCTCCACAACACCTTCTACTAATAGAACAGGCCAACCTGCTCTAAAACAACCACCGTGGCCTCGATACGTGACTCCATCAGAGCACTGCAACTTCAGAGCACTCTAAGTTTCGCCAGAGTCTGAAATACAATGCAATGCTGCTTCTCAAACATTTACTGATCCAAACAAAGACATCTTATGGGACCTCCTCAAAAGTGATGGTGTACAGAGGGAGTACATTAACCTCTGGTGCCTTCATTTTTGAATCCTGTGGAAACTAAAGGATCATGAATATGGAGGAAGAAAGAAACATAGAAGAATGAACGAGTAATATGAAGTGACACATCCGTAGTGGGCACAGAGAAAAATGACGTGCCATTGTGGGGGGAAGGGGAATGAAATATTCAAATGCTCCTCTGTTTGTGCCATTCTCTGAATGAGGCACGAGGAAAAAAGCCACTCGTATACTCATCACACTGGAAATTTAAATGCCCACGGCCAAACTTGAGCATGAGCGATAAGCAAAACATCTGCTTCCCGTCTCCTTTGTACGTGATATCAACTGTGGAGAGAACCATTCTGTCAATGGCGCGCAGCTTCTCTGATCCCCTTTTGGAAATTAAGCTTACTTTGATATGTTTCTTTCTTATAAATATTTACAAGGGTTTTACTATAATAAAAATAACTAAAAACATGGTCCTAGAAATCTATCCTACTAGAAAGTAAGGCTTAGGGGTACTAAGGCCTTTACAATGTTGGTCCTCAATTGGTTTACTTCCTCAACATGATTCTACAATTGAGATAACAAACGGCGACTCAACGTAGTTTCAGAATTGTGCAAAATGTCTTTAACGTGTATGAACGTGCAAGGGGAGTCAAACCCGTATTCCTTAATAGCAACCATAGAAACTGAAGTAATATTAAAGGTATACACAAAGCTGACAGGGGAGCGGCTCCGGTGGAAAACTGATGGGATAAAACTTTAAGATCACTCGGGGCTTATTTATCTGTCACAAGTTCCCAAAAACACACATGGAAACATGCACTGCATGGTAGAAGCGCGTTTATGCAGCAGAGTGGCTCTCTCGCAGTGTATGACGTGACAGACAACTAGTTGTCCAGTCCTGTTGCGTTCACACAGAGCATGTGTTCTGAGAATGCGGTTGTGAGTATGCAAAATTTACAAGTGTGAGTTTGGTTGCAGAATCTGGTTGTCACACCCGTAAATACCCAAATTGTGTGTGAACGTAACTGTATTATTAAGGACTCAAATACTGGATTGACAACCTATTTTGCTGCTGTGTGAATGTATAGTGTTGCAAGTTCTCAAGTTTATTGGGGGTTTGCTTGAGTAGATAATTCTTTAATATTGGTCAATGAAAACGTTTCATTTTGCAATAGTTTTTTAATGGACATTTATCAAACATCGCAAAAGGTTTTGGATAAATCTGTAATGTGGAAAATTACTTCCATTTATGTGAAATCAACGCAAATGTTAAAATGTTCAAGAGACCAATAATTTGATGTGTCTTCAGTTTATATTCCAATCAGTTTTCAGTTAAAAAATCTAGATATACACATATACCAATACATAATCACAGACTAAGTTGGATAACAACTGTGTTAATCACAGAGGGCTGAATCCTGGTAAAAGGGTCTGCAATTACAGTATCTTGGCAGGAACTGTGTAGGTTCATGGCCTGCCATATAAAAGCTTCCCTGTAGCATAAACAGTAGCACATGGCACTAGTAACAAGGTCATGGGTTCAATCTCGAGGCAATGTATAAACTGTTAAGTTGTAGCCGTCCATTTTTCCTGAGGCCACTACGATCATACAGACACCACAGTTGTGTTAAATATAATTACTGTACTCTGCAATGTACTCAACAATGGTTTTGTAGATGATTTAATTACTATTTAAGTAATCTGTGTTTTTGCTTTTATTCAAAAGAGTTGTTTTTTTTTTAAGTCACGCCAAGAACAGGTTTGACGTATGGACATTTTTGTGATCTTTTGCAGCAGAGTGGCTTTGTAGAGGGCAAGTCTGTAATCATCCATATGGGTGTTGCCAGTCACAAAAGATGGTGTGTTTGCTACAATAGTAAGAGCTTCCCTTTATCTACCAAAAGAACATGGTGTCTGATCTGATGCCAGAGATGTGTGGTGCACCGGGGGAGAGCATGAGAGAGCGAAAGCAAGATCCAGTTTCCCTTTATCCGCTCATTTTTATCTAAAAGCCTGTCTCTCCCCACATTCTTGTTAACGGTGGTCGTTTCGCGCTCTGAGGTTTCAGAAAAGGTCAATAAATGGAGCTACTTTAACACTGGTCATTAAAAGAACCAGGGAGAAAACACTGAAAACATAAAAGCTACCCATTCATTTATGAACACAAAAGATAAATCACTCTGCAGTTTTTACGTACGTGTTTGTGTTTTGTGTTTTGTGTGCATGCATGCTTTGTGAGGGAAACCAGCAGGGTCGCCACCTCCGGGTGTCGAATCTCTTTAAAGTATGTGACTAAATTCACTGGCCGTACAACCTGCGATTGCTGCACAATAGAGATGTTTAGACAAAGATGAATGGGGGCTGGCTAATTTCAGCCATTTGTTATTCTTGATTACCGGCACCCATCTGTGCTAATTGGCTTCTTTCTTTCATTTTTGCCACTAATACGAAGGCATTTTTCCCCTCAGGAAGCCAGCAGCACTCCAGAGACCATTGCTGTTATTTTCAATTTAGATTTCCTCTCATCCCTGCTAAAACCTCACGAGTTGTCCATGACTTAGGCCCTTGGGGGTGACTTCTTTATTTTCAGCGTTTGCAACTTTTTGATACCAAGCACCTACAAATATGATTCCCTTCTTTTTGTCACATATCACACAATAAATAAAAGACATTAAAATCCTGTCTGATATAAAAAGTCTGTAGTACTTATTTTTAAATAAATGTTTCAAAATTCTACAAAACACTGAAACATGAAATGCTACATGCAAATTTAGGTATCACATCATTGTAATGTACTATATGTAAGTTTCACTAAGATTACATACAGTGTTATTTAAATAACATTTTACAGATTGCTTTAAATGAGTATTAGATAATGGCAAATGTAATGTACATGAACAAATAGTGTGATTTAAGAAGTAAGATCAAACACAAACATATGTTTGCATCTTAAAAGGAGCAATGAGCACTTAGAAATATTTTTTTTTTCATGAGCCATATGGGATTTATTTCATGCTGTTAAAAATGTAAATACATTAATAAAATAAAATGACTGTAATTATCATTTTAATTTTAAATCTTTAGAAAGCAAAAAGTAAAAAAAAACTTGGGTATGCTATAAGATATTATTTAAATGTTTAACACAATGAGGTTGTGACAACACTAAATAATTCCCCTCTAGCACCCTCTTGCGGCCCCCGGACCCCAGTTTGAAAACCATTGGTCTCGATAAATGGATGATGGGATTGTTAGTGCTACCATCCTGACCTCTTCACTCTACACAGTTCATATCAAAGCCATTTAGTCCAACCTGATGGGGTCTCTCACAGAGCACATGAAGGTCCTTCTTGAATGAGCGGCCGAGCTTTGGGAGACCTTTTGCACCGGCATCCGCGGCCCCAACCGCTCAAGGGCCACCACCGATTAATCAGGTGCTTCGAGCACAATAAAAATCAATGCAGAAGAAGAAGAAGGTGAGGCATTTACAGGGCCACTCCCGCTCTGCAAAAGCTCATCATTTTTATTGACTGTGCTTTTAACTGCCTCGCGACCGGCTTGCAGTGCCTGCATTTCTTTATTGGCTTCAGACTATCTATAAAAAGCAGTGGGGCCAAAGCAGCTGCATATCTGCTGAATAAATCATGCATGCACACAGCACACACACACTTACGAAATGGGAAATGCACATGCCAAGGGCAAAAAAGTAAACTGACTGTCTCAGAGAGACTGAGGAACATAGTGCCCCTAAGGTATGGCTGACCGGTATCATTTATCTAATCAGTTATGGGATTAGTGGTAGAAATATATTTTTATCTGTTCAGTTCAGAGTGAATACATCATTGTGCAATATGAACATCAAGTTTTATCCAACATATGCAATATCCTACAGCAAAATTGGCATGGACAGCAATATACATCACACTCATACAGAGTACTGACCCGGGGTCATGAGTCCAAGTGAGTGAGTGATATCTCTGTTACCCAAAGAGCACCTATACAAAGCCCCTGAGACAATGGGCAGCTCTGATGTCTTCTGGGATTAGGTGTGAGGCTCACATAACAAACACAATGGCCTCATATTGATCCCAGTGTTTTTCAGAAAGGTTTGTGACCCATCGAAACATCATTTGCCAGGGCGATACAGGAAGTCTTGGACCAAAGTGGTCACAGATACTATCAGTGACTGTATCTTTTTTTACTTGGCGCTCCCTCCTCCTTTGTGGGAATTGATTGCATGGTTCATTAACTGAATGAGTGGTGCTTCAGGATGTCGAATAAGGCAGATGCTTGAGTAATGTGCTCGTGAAATATGAGTGAAAATTCGTTCGAGGGTACAGTTGAGCATACATTAAATACACACTGGAACTGCAGTGGACCAATGATAATAAGAGGCTCCTGTCTGTTTGGATAGAGATATGAGAGGGAATCATGATGGAGATAAATAAAGGTCTGGGATTGTGCCTGACTTACTCAACTTCAGGATTGTGTGTGCATGAGCCTGTCCTTGTGAGAACCGAATAGGTACCAATATCCCATAATGACCACCCTATATCCCATACAACCTACTTTGTGAAAACATCATGATTATGTCTTATTTATCATGAAAAATGCCAAAAGGTATCTGAAGGAAGTATGGTTAATATTAGCTTAGCATGAGAACAGTTCACTAGGGTTTTATTATGATATAAAATATGATATGTGTGTGGCCAGTAATGGGGACATCACTGAGAGTCAACCTCAGTGCAGTGTTTATACTTTTTAAAGAATGGGCGAGGAAATAAACTACTAAAATTGCTGAACATATCTTCTTTTGTGTGTGTATGTAAGGTTAAATGACAGCAAAACCTTACAATCCAACAACTAATAAAGCCACTCGCAAGTGTCTCGAAGTAAATGAAAAAAAAACATACAGACATGTGTGATGTGTGCTGAAATATAATACACTATTAAATAAAATAGACTTCAACCACCTACCTTTTTTGCTAGTCTTGGTGTCTGGTGGTATATTTGCAATAATTTTTTTCTCAATAGTGTTCTAAAAGAATTCTTTAATAAACAGTTCTATGCCATGAATCATAACATTACATATATATATATATATATATATATATATTAGGGGTGGGCATAGATTATTTTTTTATTTAGATTAATGTAGATTAAAATGACTCATTTGAATTCTGCCAAAGGCATTCAGAATATGTGTGCTACCTAAATAATGACTAAAAGTAAAGCCCTATTCGGACAGAACTAGTTTTACAGGGGGTCGTTGGAGAATGTTTTGTTTCACAGACGTACTTGGTGACTTTAATCCCATCTGAATCTGTCATGTCTGTGTTTTTCTCTCACAACCTCTGTGATAATCCAAATGCAATGTCTGTGATATTATTTTTCACAATTTCATTTTTAACGACAATATTTTTTTAGCACGATAAGAGTTTCACGTTAATGCCGATAACGGCCCACCACTAATATATATATATATATAATGGTGTTAATGGTGTTTGATTTTTGTGTTTAACAGGGCTGCATTTATTTGAATATTTGATCATAAGTAAACAGTAGCACTGTGAAGTATTACAACTTAAATTGTATTGTTATGCATATATAAACTTGTATTGTCATGTATTTTAAAACGTAATTTATTCCTGGTTTATTTAATTTATTGAAGAGACATTTGTTGTTGTTATAAATGTTCAAAATAGTCGTGATGCTTAATATTTTTGTGAAAATGTTGATATATTTTTTTCAGGATTCATTAATGAATAGTAACTTCAAATTAAAATTATTTATTAAATGATGTTTAGATATAAACAAATTTCGGGAGAAGCACGCACAAATTATTAACCACAGTTGATGCCTCGTTCCCTTATCAGCCTATCAGATTATTCTATCAGAGCTAAGAGATTCTCCTTTAAACAGAGCTAACTCCCCTTCTCCAGTATCTTGCTCTTTGCATCCCTCCACCGCCCCTTTATCTGCCTCTAGTCCTAGATCACCTATACGAACATTCATCTGTCTTTATTTCAAATCAAAAGCGTAATGGCACAAGAGACGATCTTCATCAGAGATCAGATCACCTGGTCGAGCTCCACGGATAGATCACCGGAACCTAATGCACCCGCACTCATCATAGTCCTTTACACTATCTAACATATGCTTAATCAAACTGAAAATTAAGTGCCGGGCATCCGGCAAGAGCAGCACTGACCCCAACTGAGCCTGGGTTCTCCCAAGGTTTTTTTTTTTTTCTCCATTCCTTACGGTTGGTGTTGGGTTCCTTGCCACCGTCGCCTCCGGCTTGCTTAGTTAGGGACATCTATTTTCTAGTGACTTCATCGTCACTTACAGAGACCGTCTCTGTATTTAATTATAATGTCATCAATTTCACGTCTATCCCTCTAATGATCGGGCCGGATGCCGAGCTCCGTCCAACCCTCGCTGCCTAGGGGTTAAAATCCCTAGGGCTCAGAGTCCACAGAGCTCCCGGCCCGCTCCCCGGACAGCACGCCAAACTTGCTCTTTCTATTTGAATATAAATGAAGAAGTGTGAACTAGTGAAATAGAAATCTTTTGCTACATTATAAATGTATTTTATTATCACTGTTGAACAATTTAATTTCATAATTTCAGAACAGAAGTATCCATTTCTGGAGAAAGATCTTACTACCGCTAAAATTTTTGAGTCATAATGTGGTTTTAATACAATATAATAAAAACCGAAATATTAACAGTATGCATATGTAAATTATAAACAAAATCTCTGCAGCATTAATAAGCAATGTGAAGTTTTAACATAGAACATAAAATGTTCTTATATATACAATATATAATTTTTAATTAAATATAGTTTTAAAATTACACTGACTGATGGCTTCAGCAGAAGCTTATTCCATTGATTCATAACCTAAGGGGCTCATGGTAGGTCAGTCTTGTAAGGTTTATACAGAATCGTTAACAATCAATTTCTCTATGGTGAAAATTATTGGGATTTTTTTCTTCCAGAAGCCCCCCGCCCCCCAGTCCAAAACACACATATTTATCCATACATAACCTCAATTACTGAGGTCAAAAGAAGAATAAAGACAGTAAATCAGAACACAGGAACATTGCAGCAACATAGTTGATTAGCCATTAAGAGTGTGTGTAAAAGAGAGTGTGTGAAAGGCATGAAAGATACTGAATGGCAGTCAGGGCAATTTAGCTCTGACCTCTTTCCCACAAGGAGACTAAAGCCTAGCGCTAATGAGCTGGTCAAGTCAAACTTATGTAGATTCACACAGTCAAAGTGCAAACAGGCAGGAAGTCACCCTCAGAATGAAGTTGAATCCTTGCCATCAAACCCAGGGAAGGAACCTTGTTGAGCCATGTCTTTATTTAAAACGCTTTGAATTACAAAAGAGAAGAGTTTAGTTCATCCTTGAAAGACTGAATTACTCCAACTTTCTTCTTGCAAAAGAAAGACAAAAACACAGGTTTTCTTTGAGAACTGCTTTGCTCAGACTCATTGTGCATTTCAAACAACACACTGAGATACTACCATGTCTTGACATTTCATTAAATGGGCTCCTCCACTCTCTTCAGCGGGTCTGAGGTGACAATATTGGCGGCACACTGCCATCTATTGGTGAGAGGAAGCGGAAAGCTGGAGCAGGTTTTCTCTTTTCTTCTCTAAATCATAGTATTTAGTCTACAAGTCTAATCCTTTAAGACATAGTTTGCACAAAGAGGAAAAAGAAGATATGCTGAACCACTTTTGAGCTATTTTTGTACATACAAATACAATAGACCACTAGCTTTCAATGTATGGACTAAAACATTCTTCAAAAGATCCCTAGCATTTTTTTGGTAAATCATCAATTTAGAAACACAAACTCACAACTATGTGATCGTCATCTTACTGAGAAGAATGAAACATTTATATAGACCAACAAAAAGCCACAAGACATGAGGTAGCATGGCTAAAGCGCCTCAGTGGAAATTAGTAGGTTGCTGGTTTGATCCCTGCAAGAAGCAAGCCACGATCCATCATAATTGCACTCTTAAACAAGCAACTTAACCTCATTTTACTCTAGAGGGATTGTCCCCAAAGTGTACTGTAAGTTGCTTAAACTGTACTTGTACTTGTACTGTAAGTGACTACTTAACAAGGAAGCACACATGCATGACAATAAGATACAGTTTGGATCTAACTGCTTAGCGGAGATACCACTGTATCCTTTAGCTGTGCTTTTCGAGATGGATCATTTTGGGAGGTCACTGAAAATCGATGTTGACTGCACAGTGTAATCATCGCCGGGAATGCCATTAGCATATCTTAGCATGGATTGAGTTGTCTGGCTGGCGGGCAGAGGGAGGGAGGAGTGATTAGGGATTGATTGTTCTGGCTGAAGAGGCTCCGAGATCGGAGGATGGTATGGGAGAATGTTAATGAAGGCTGAGTTGGAGCCTGCAGCCCCCCGCTTCTTTAATTACCTGAGCATATCTACATGTCCAGGGGGCCCAAGCCTGCTCATGGCGTGTCCGATAAACATGAGCGAGTGTGTACGTCTGACTCAGGCTCTGATTAGAGGGTTAAGACTGCTACTTTCTAGATGCTCTCCCCTCCCACACTTTCTTAATGCAGAGAGCCTTTAAACTCTCTCTCTTTAATGACTAGTTGGTCCATGGAGTTCGGATAGTCTCGACCAACATAGGGCCTTTGGCTGCATTAAAATACTGGGCAAACTAGAGCTGTTTATGTCCTTTCCTTTATTCATGATTTCTGCTGTACAAACAGACAGTGTCTCCATCTGCTATGGAACACCCGCACTTCCCCATGATGCTTTGGTTCAGAATTGGCATTAGGTGTGGGCCGCAGACGTTTATTAATATTCATCGGATCTCATTCTGCCTGTTATAATCTCTGATGCAGCCATAGTACGCGCATCTTAACGTGGTTCCAGTGTTTAGACAATTCTACTGAAGTGAAAGTTAAAAAACAAAAAAAAAGTGAAAGGTGGGTCAAATGGCATGATGCTCATTTTTTCTGTCATATTGGTTAATTTATTTAAAAAAAAAAGATTCAAAATGCTATTTATTAATATAATGACTTCTAAGTGATGGGCATGTTATTATTTTTTTAATTGAAAAGACAACGTCAAAGTAATACAACTGTCATATAATAATAAAAAAGCATCATTAACAAAAAAATAAAATCTTATTAAGTAGTTTGACATAATGTTCCATTACTTCTTTAAAAACATGTAGAAACAAATTTGAGGAAAATTAAAAAGAGCATCCTTGCACATCAATATGTGTGTGTCAAGAGTGATAAAAAAATTATAATATATAAATAATTTTATAATAATTAAAAAATTATAATAATTTTATGACAAGAAAGAGGTTGAGGTTGTATATTGTCATGTGGTGCAACTCCTCCAGAACTTAATAAATGTATTAATAATTTGTTATTTTTGGAAAAATAGAAACATAAGAAATATGTATTTTTGTTAATTTACCAACTGTTACATCATTAACATTATTATTACTGCAGGGACAGGACGACTGGTTGCAATTGAGGGAAAGATGAACACGACCAAGTACAGGGATATCCTGGATTAAAACCATCTCCAGAGTGCTCAGGACGTCAGACTTGGCTGAAGGTTTACCCTCCAACAAGACAATGATCCTAAGCACACCACTAAAATAACGAAGGAGTGGCTTCACAACAACAACATGACTGTTCTTGAATGGCCCAGCCAGAGCCCTGACTTAAACCCAATTAAGCATCTCTGCTGAGACCTAAAAATGGCTGTCCACCAACGTTTACCATCCAACCTGACAAAACTGGAGAGGATCTGCAAGGAGGAATGGCAGAGGTTACCCAAATCCAGGAGGGAAAAACTTGTTGCATCTTTCCCAAAAAGACTCATGGCTGTATTAGATCAAAGTGTGCTTCTACTAAATACTGAGCAAAGGGTCTGAATACTTATATTTCAGTTTTTCCTTTTTAATAAATCTGCAAAAATATCAACAATTCTTTGTTTTTCTGTCAATACAGGGTGCTATGTGTACCTTTTAATGAGGAAAAAAAATTAAGGGGTCTGAATACTTTCCGTACCCACTGTCGATAGATAATATTTATGTGTACATCTATTCAAGGTGCAATAAAAAATATTTTTATTGATTGTTACACTACCTGACAAAGCCATATGAATACAAATGTAAGAATTTAATAATTATAAAAACATGGCGCCAACTACATGTATATGTATAGCTCAGGTAATAAAACAACATGATATCTTCGGATTGCATTGAGAAGGTGTCTTGAGACATCCCTCCTAATGACATGCTTTAATTGTTGTTTTCTTTCTTCTGCATATACGCTCTTGGCAATTGAATTTTTATTTAGGTCATATCATGTGTGACTGGCATATGTCATATTTCATTAGCTGCAGTCATGTGGTTGGTGCCTCATGTCCATCATTGTACATACCTCCACTGATTTGAAACACAAAGCATGAAATCCAGCAGACATCCCTAAAGAACATACTGCTAATGCTAATATCCACACAAGCACAGCTGGACATTTGGATTTGGCCCTGCTTACCAAGAGTTCACCCAGCCAAGCTATCAAAGCAAGGACAGCCAGCATACCACCACCGATTAAGGGCAGCCTGCCCATAATTAGAGGAGGTCCCAATAGACATTTCCATGCCAAACACACTCCCCCTTTGAACACTGAGACATCAGCCATTCAGAGACCGGCGCCTCCTGTTGTCTGGGAGGGTGGCTTGATGCCACCATATCCTCATTGGATGATGCCAAATGCAATGGTTAACTGTAATTAGCGAGCTCAATGTCCTTGAGATGTGAACGTTGCTTTCCAATAGTCTAGTCCCCAACAAACCACATGCACTGTACAGCTCATAAACGCCAGCCAAAATTCTTGCGCCATCTTGCATGGGTTCCATAGGCCACCAATTGCCTGGTGTGTTTTTTTTCGTCCCCCAGGCTATGACAGATCTACTTAAACCAATCTGTCCAATTTCTCTCTCCTATTTTTCAAAATAGCATCCAGCACCATTCCAGACGGATTGGTATCTTTGAAAGAGGTGATGAAATAGAAAATATGAAATTGGAAAAGAATCTGTTTCCTGAGCATTCACACACCAAAGTTTCCACTAGGATAAATTTTCTCTACCTGGTGTTCTGCCAAGGACAGTGATACTGCTGTGATAGAGGCAATATTGCTGTCTGTGTGTTGATTTCCTACTCCCTGCTGTATAAATCTCTATGAGATTCAGGTTGTACTTATGGTGGAACTCAAGTTGATTGTGCAAACATACCAGTTTTGACTCAAAAGTACAATGTGGAAAAAAAGGTGGAATCAAAATCAGTTCATTGTTCAAAAACGTATAGCGACTTCCTGTTTAAGTTCAGCTCAGTTCCTAAATTTGAATTGCTGTAGCAAACAGGATAGAAATAAGTAGAAATTTATTTATTTATTAAGACCGAATTAATTTATTGAAAATCAAACCATTTCAAATAACTGAAAAGTGAAAACTTGTTTTGCACACTTTTGGATTGGTTCGGATTCAAATGGATTCACAGTTGTATTTGAAAGTTTAAAAAGCCTTAACGTCATTGTACACTGCATTCGAAATTTCAGGCCGTTTTTTCACATGTTGAAAAATGTACAACCTTATGTCATCAATCAATATATTGTTTATAAGGTTTACAAAAAATTCGGATCAGGTTCATTTTTCAATGTTTTTCCATACAAGTGAATGTCAAAATCCAAAATGGCGATTGTCAAGTTACTGCACTTTGTCTCCCAGCACAAAGCACTGTAACGATCCTTGCGTGTGGAGTTCACAGAAATTGGTGGTCTGTTTTTTTAATATGTAGCTCTAGTATCGCTAGGAAAGCATCAAACTGAGCCACTGACATCCTGAAGTAAACTCTGATTGGATGGACTTTTCTTTTTACTGTAAGAAGCACAAAGACAAAATCATTCTTAATGCTTGAAGAGTCCATTTAGTAATGTTTTGCGAATTTCTTTGCAACAGATTAACTAATACACAACTCACTCGGTTTCTGTGCATGACATATCTTTTGGATAATGAATACAAAAAAAAATATACACCTGTACTCAAGAAAGTAAGTACAATGGTAGATTGACACAAAGACAGGCAGAGTAATAGATAGATAGATGTTAATATTCCACTTGTGTTGTTTTGCCTTTGACTGATGAAAATCAAGATGTTCAAGAGTTATTTTTTCCTTTGTGCTTTAAAGGTTGTGATATGATTATGATATGATTGCATAAAGTGAACTTTTTTTTATTAGGTGAATAAAATCAATGCTATGCATTAATGATTAATCAGCAACACATTTAGTTAGCTGCCTGCAACAGATTACCAGTAAACTGTCTATTGGCAGTTTCATAGCCAGTGTCATCTGAGACTAGCTATTAGCAGCTCATGATTTGTGCAAGTATGCTAAAAAGCAAAAACTGGCTTTGGTGAGTAAATAAAATAGTTACTCTGCAGTTGGAGCTTTATTAGAACAGATCAGTGGCTGAGTGAACTCACTGGGAAAATATTGCATAATATATCAAATCCCATCTATATTAAAAATAAATTACAGTTTTGTGGCTGGTGATAAATATAATATAATAATCAAAAGTTTCTCACTAAGTGTGGCAAAAGTTAACTTTGCATACTGAATGCATTGGCATATATTTATACTTTGACCAGTAACTGGTACAACAACATGAGTGATATAACATTTCTGGAAAAGAACGACCGAATTCTAAGAAGATCCAACTTCTTGACTAAGATACAACTCTGACATGCGAACTACAGTTACCTCCTTTAACTAGCATGTGGCTATTAATGCAACCAATAGCTGAGGCTGTGGACAGTAATAAAGAAGTAGTGCTGCTGAAGCAACGGTGTTTCTCCTCGTCAGATCATCCGGTGCATAACTCAAAGTGACGACCAAAACCAGTTCCAGAAATCAAAGTCTTCATTCAGCTTTCCAATCCTCTGACTGAAACTGTTTGAGTGGCTCGGAGAAACTTCAAAGCGGAAGGAAAAGGGAGGGTTTTTTAATTTCAGATAAGGCCCCCTGAGCTGAATGTGAACTGCTGGAACTCTAAAAGTTCACATCTTAATCGACGTGACCAGCTGAATTGTGGAGTGAAGAACTCATCTCCAGAGCCCTCATCTCCTGGCCTCTTTTTTTCTCTATAATCTGTATAATCGAAACAGGACGGAGAGCCTACAGCAGAAAGAGAAGAAGAAAAACACAGCTACTTTTACTGAAGCCCAGGCTGCTGAGAGACTTAAGCATTCTTACTGTATGGAAGGAAAAACATTTGTTTTGTTGAGCTGGAGTCACATCAGTTTTATTGATTTACTGTAATGCTGCAATCATTATCAGGATTGGATAAAGTAACCAGTCTTTCCTGGTTTATTTGTTTTCTCTTTTCTTTGTTTTTCATAGAGGGTTTATATGTTAGATTATTGAATTTCAATTAGCTGGAAAAGACCATAAGTGCGTGTTACTTTTTAAAAATCAATTACTTTAAGTTATAATAACAATAATAGGGCAAAGAAGTGAGAATCATTTGAGTTGATTTGCAAACATCATGAACTGTGTTCACATCAAGTGCATTCACATTAATTGATACGCCCACAGTACGTGAATGCAATAGCAGCTGACAAAGCATAATATGATCCATTAGGCTTTTTTGGTGTGCTCAATTATCTTATCTATTAGTAAAAAGGTAACCTCCACTTATCCTCCAAATATTAAATAATTAGGTTTACTGCAATTAAAATATTTCCAAATGGTAAGTTTCATAAAACTCTTGTCGAATTGAAACGGTCCTACTCTGGAGAATATTAACACAGAATTCATTTTTTTTTTTATAAATGAACTAAACCGTAATTTTGTGACTTTTAGTCTCTTTTAGTTTATATTTAAAAACACTTTCTCTGAAAGTCTGAGTTAGAATAGTTTGCAAGAGAGTGATTATAAACACAGTGAGGCTCTGAAAGCGGACTATGCGCAGATGAAATGAGTTTACTTGTTCAGCTTGATGATGTTCCAGGCATCTTCTGCAGTCCCATTGAGCTGCTTGTTAGCAACCACATTTTTCATGACAAGAAATTATGGACACTGTCCAAATATAAATTAGCTCACAATCAGCAAGTCTTGAGTTTGCACACTTCTTATCAGAAAAGGTTCAATCAAGTATTGTCTTTTGATGTCATGGGCTTTTGACTATAAAGTCTATGTAGTTTATGAAATAATGTCTTTTTTCTCAAAAAGAGGTGCTCTAGCGACTGAGGCTAGAGGCCGTGGCCTTTAGCCTCCTTGTTAGTGCGCCCACATCCCATGCCAGAGACCTGCTCGGAACGAGAACAAATTGTGGTAGAGCGGGCCCAGGGGGGTTACATATGCATTGATGTGATTAGCTGGAGTAGTGACTAGTTGGCTGTAAAAAATGCTGCCTACTGAAATGCATACATCTTCATCGTGACTAGATGAGGTGAGTTTGTCTTCACTATACATGTTAGATGTGATTCACCTCAACAATCCGAGCGTACAAGTCAACCGATCTGGTTTCGTCTGTTAAAATGAGCCTTTTTCATGTTGTTATTGCTCATTGGTGTCATAGATGGTGGGCGGTGCTCGGGTGATCACTGAAGATGGTGACTGAGTATGTCTGACATCACATTTTTACAGAAGTCACCGCGGCTTGTAAAAAATCACAGTCACTTTATGCAGGCTGTGAGCAGTTTGCGGTGGATTGACCGTTTTAAAACTTATATGGTAGTAACATAGCACCTCTACCTCACTAATCATGAAAAAGCTAAAATATTTCATATTTGACTATATGGGACTTTTAAATAAAACTTTTAAGACCAGTTTTTTATAGATACTACTGTACTGTAATACTACTGTATTTTTAGGTTACAATTTCTTAGGTCAGCTAATACAGTCAAGCTTTGCTCCTATTACCTTGATTTCACTATGTAAGTGTTAGTCTGTATTTTAATGTTAAAATCTAAAATAAAATGATAAAAAGCACATTTTTATTTATTTATTTATTTTTTCGGGCTGTACCACAACACAACACCAATCACAGGAAGGAAAGTCTTGGAGGGCTCTCCTTAAAAATAACAGCAGCTCAGTGTGAGTCTTAACTGAGTGTAGTGAGCACATCAGATTCTGCACAGGGTTTTCGGTGCAGAATAAAACAAATCCTCCTCCCTGAGGCATTGACCAAAAATGACCCGGGACTGATTCAGCTAGCTGTGGTGCTGCGAGTAAAACTAGGGGCAGCTGATGTGATTATCTGAAAGAGTATTATTATGTATATGCATGTGAATCAGAAAGCAACCACTTCCAATGTACTTTGAGAAAAAATGAGTAACATTGACGTGTTTGTAGAATCTGGACTGCAGAACCCTTAAAAATACTGGTGTTCAAGAAATATTTCATATTATACTGAATATACCAGCTTTATATTTTACTGTTTAAATTTTCAATATGGTCTTACCACAGCAAAACAAACTATCAACCCTAACTTAGAGAGCAAAAAGGCCATGTGAGTTGGCACGGACCTGACTATTTGAATTAAAGAGGACGAAAGACTCTATGTTTGTATTTACAATTTTCTTTCTCTTAGCAGTGCTTATCTTAAACAATAAAGCACTGCAAAATGGTGTGTGCTTATTTCTTGTCTCCATAAATGAACTGAAGACGCCGTGTCCTTTCCTGTCTGAAAAATCGCAGACATCGTTCATTGGAAAGATAACAAACAATTGAAAAAAGCAGTTTACAAAAGAGCAAAAATGCTGCATATTTAAAATAGGCCAAGCTCCAAACATTTGTAGAAATCAGTGTATCCACACTCATGGCCATTCACATGTGCCCTGTTACATCTTTTTTTTCTGAGCTGAGTGGATTTCAGATGTAGGCTCAGCCTCAGACGTCACACCCACAGAACGTTGGCTAAACGTTTGATGCAGATACGGCACAATCATCGGATTAGTTGAATTTTACAGGAATTCTGGGAGACGTGCATGTTGCATTCTTTAAAGTTCTACCTGGAAATAAAAGCCCTGTTTACACTAGTGCATTTTAATTTTAAAACGTTTTGCATTGTTTACACAAATCCGCCATTTTCAGAAACTTTTGAAAATGCTGCAAAATTCCAATGTTTCAGTGTAGACTTTTGAAAATGGTTGTGTGGCTGCCCACAATCACTCTGCGTATCCTTGATGACCACATAAACAATAACATCATGCTCGTTGTCATACCCATACGTATGCATTGGTAGATTTCCCATTAAATCAGTGTAAATGAGGATTCAAATTTAGGTAGACACACCTGAAAGGAATACTTAATTAAACAAAACTAGGTCACAGGGGAAAAACACAGAGCACATGAATACATACATGTTCCATACGCAGTTCTCACTTGGTTTATGAGTGTTTTCTGCTCTCTTTTTTTTTTTGCTGAAGGCCTCTGAGTTTGTTTTTGCAGTAACAAAGTGTGGTAAAGCAAGCCCACAGCAATCATAATCCAGCGGTCTGTGGCCCTTTCCATGGCGGAAATTCATGCCTCATCTTTCAAAAGCGGTTGTTCACACTTCAGAGGAGTTAGACAAGCTGCTGGAGGCTCTGGGATACCGCAGAACTCACAAGCATGAAAATAGCAGTACATGCAGACGAGTTGAACGGTTATAAACAGAAGGGCAATGGTACGAGAAAAAAAAATCTTTTTGAGCTGATCTGGTCTTTGTTTATTTCACGCATGGCGGTGTTCATCATGACCTCTCCGCAATCTAGAACGATCTCCGTAGAGAGTCTGTTGGGTTCTCACAGTGTAGCCAGAATACATTTGCATATATTTGCTAGTTAGCTCTCAGAATAGTTTAAATTCAGTGAGTGTAATTTCAATGTTTTATGCCGTTTAGTTCATGAGTGTTAGTTTTGGGGTCATTTACATGCTGTAGTGTACTCCTGTTGGCCTTTTATTTTTAAACATACACTACACATAAATGTACAGTCTCTCTTACAGTCTCTCAGACTCATCCTGCACAAGCCAACAGTTTTTTTGTTGTTTTTGTCAAGTGCTTTCAACAAATGACAATGTCCCTTCCCAGTGGTAGTGTTTTCAAATCTTTCAAAGCTTACAAATATCACTTTTAGAGAATCGAGAGGATGTAGAGATTTGGTAATGCGAATGAGCATGTGCGATATTGTTACTGTCACGTGACGGTTCGCTGAGTGCTGTGCGTGAGCTCGTGCTCTCAGCGGAGCAAGGAGCTTAGGACACGGAGTTGAGCTTTACACATTTATTTAGACGCACGGAGAAAACAAACA
>JAUMHI010000058.1:15242419-15255427 GCA_032359435.1 Enteromius unitaeniatus | reverse complement strand
AAAAGACAGGGGGGAACACGGAACAGACCAAAATAAACACACAGACAGACAAAAACAGACATGGAACATGACAGTTACAATGCACAACACCACTGTATGCTATGCCAAAGATGCATGCGCACTTTGTAAACAAGCACGAATGAGACCTGCATGGCAGAACGAGCGAAAGTGACATGCTGAATGAAAATGCACATTCACTCTCTGACAGCAGATGATTTGAATTAGGGTGATTTAATCGTTGATTTATTCATGCGCATTTCGTCAGTAAAGCCGGTTCTTTGATTAGTAAATGAGCGTCAGTTCAATCGGAAGCAATTCATTTACGATTTTGAATGGTATATTGCATAGCTCGCCAGTGATCTACGGCTCTGTGTATCAACTGACGCTCATTTTAAAAACAGCTGATTGAGATTTACCGCTAATCAAAGAACCAGGTTTACTGATGAAATGCGCATGGATAAAATGACAATTAAATTGCCCGGCCCTAATTTGAATAGTCATTCAGGTTTTTGTATCCGCAGTGGTGTTCATCGCAGCATCAAACACTTTGGACATTTGGACAAATAACCTATACAGACATATTGGATGGAGGACAGGTTGCTATGTTACTAATGAATTCAAACTAACAATATTACTGCATTAACTATGGTTATCTTATGAGATCTTACTGTAAAACGTTACCTATTCATCTTAATTTTTAATTTTTTTATTGCACTTTAAACTGTGTAAAATTGTTTACTTAATACATTTTTTGTGAATTGCTTTATTGTAATTAATTGCTCAGTTATTTTAGTTGTAAGAAAACATATTAAACCTCTGTTATACTTTATTATGACCACACTTTTTGCAGCAAAATTTCAATATTGTGATGATTCCATATGCCATGATAAAATTATTAGCAATTAATCACAAGACAATTTGATGCCGTCTTATGCCTAATCACTTTATAAAGATATACAGATTTAAAATGTACAGTCTCCCACCTCTGAGAAAACAGCAAAAACATCAATGACACATCTTGTACTCAGAGGCATATGCGGTACAAAGGAAACACATCAACACATGATCTCTTTGGGTTTCCTCCTCCATTCCACATCATTAACATTTTAGCTGGAAGCAACATTTATAAGCATTTTTACCCCACAACAGTAATTATTATTTGGACTCTCATTCTGACAGCACCCATTCACTCCATTGGTGAGCATATGATGTAATGCTAAATTTCTCACATTTTAACTTTTTCTTTTTTTTTTCTAAATTTTCTTTTTAGGTGAAGTATTTATGTATATTAAGACTATTTGAATGTCTTATCAGATTTAATATTATAATGAATTTCAGCATTAAAACTGTTCTTCAACCAGTTGTTTAGCAGATGTGTTCTCTCTCTCTCTCTCTCTCTCTCTCTCTCTCTCTCTGTCACTATTACTTTTGGTGTCTCACACACACGCATACACACACATTTCTCTTGATTCATGTCAGCCTCCAACTATTATTCACATCTGGTACTACAAATAAGAGCATTTTGACATCCCCACGGTCTCTCCGGTGCCTTCACTCCCCCGCAGTGCCGTTCCCATCCCTTTCTCCCCCTCTTTTAAAGTCTTTGCCATTTTTCTTCATTTGGTCTCAGGCTCTTTACACTCATGTCAGTCCGATCGTGATGTCTAAGGTGTCATTTTGCAAATAAATGTTGACGTTTCTTCTAGCTTCTAAGTTACTCATAATGGAAAGGGGGGTGGGGGGGTCTCAGGAAAACAAATCATACTGTCAGCAGAAGTAATTTTAAAAGGCCAGTTTCGGCAGTAAAAAACAATGGTGTAAGATTTCATCTTAAGTCTTAGCTCACACACATAACACACAGGTATTGTTTTTCACAACCCTACAATCATAATATTATGTTACCTAATTGCCTATCAAATGAGCACGGCATAGCAGTGCCCCTGAGGTCCCTGCTGAGACCGCTTTGATTTGATTTCAAGGAGATTTGTTGGCTGGATTCAGTGGACCACTGAAGGAGGATTAGGGAGGTTATTTCAGGATTAAAACAGGCTTGTCATTTAATTTGCTCTCTCTGAGGCAAATGAGATCAAGCAACAATGCAGGAAGGTCTAACTCTTTTACATATTAAGTACACATTTTGCCTATTTACATGGGTGAGCGGCACTAGGCAACACTTAACCTAGCGTAAGATTTGGCGCTTAACCCAGAAGATCTCAAAGGTCCAAACCGGCTTGTAAAGGGCATGAACGTGATAATATTTTTGGCCAATGCAACCAAAGTCAAAGTATATTTACATATTTTAAAATAAAGTGTTTATAGTAATTTAAGAAAAATGGAACAGAAATCAAATGTAAAGTCAAATAATAATGTGTATGTATATAAAGTGTGTTTAGTTAAATATATGTTAGAATTATAAAAAACAAAGTGATAATGAGTGACAAAAAGAATATATTATATTAATATCAAAACAATAATAAAACAACTAAACATAAACCAGTTTCAAATCTGAAAATGTATATTAAAAAACAAAAAGTATTCCAAAAGTTTTTCAGTTCAGAGTTGGTTTAGTATCAAGGGTTTTTATGTTGTTGTTTTTTGCATTTTTAATTTTTGTTAAAGTTTAAGTAATTTGTGAATAAATAATGTGTAAATTATAAAACAAAATATAATTATATTATATGTGTGTTATTTTTATTAGTCTTTATTTTGAATATGTCTATATAATTCTATATTTCGTTAACTATAATAACACTTGGCAAGGAGGAGATTTTTCTTTTTCACTTTCAAATTCTGTGATGGCTTTGATCAGGACTAGTTTTGTGTCATCTGCATTTGTCATTGTCAGTTGAGACAGTGCATATTTGGCTTGGCCAGTGAGCTGTGAATATCTTGTGTCTTGCCTCAAAAGCTGACCACACTGTGTGATCTGGGTATCAGTTACTCCAACAGACAACAGGGTCTTCTAATGAGACACTCCCTACAGGTGAATATTCATATTTATTTGCATTTATTCTCTTGGCAGATGCTTCTTACCAAACTGAAACTGATGCCGTTCCCGTGGCAGGTAGATCAGGATAAAAACAGAAACAAAGTGCCAATGAAACCATTAACAGGAGGGTTGAGCAAAAGCTTCCTTCACACAAACGAATAATAAACAGCAAGTCTCCACAGAGAACAGCATCTGTAACAGAAAACATATTACTCTTGCGAATCTATCAAACAGTTCTTTCAAACAGACCCTCTTTTTCTATCCAGTGGCTCAAAGCTATGAAAGTCCCAATAGCCAACATGACAAAATTCAAAATCCCAAAGTTTCATCCTGCCAGCATGTCTGGAGCAACAGAGACTTGCACAACATTTTTGCTTCCTATCTGTCATGAAGCACAATAAAACAGTTTTTTTCCCCCCATGACAAACAATGACAGATATTTTTTTATTGTTTAGGACCACAAAAATGTATTTTTCTGATCACTTGTCTGTCTCAACAACATTGTCAGGTTTTAACATCAACATTTGGACCTCCAAAATAGTTTGGACAGCTCAAAAGTGACAAAAAATAGTATGCTGTTCAAAAGGTTTGTGCCAGGCCAGAGAGCTGAACTATCTGTTCTCTTTCAGTCCTTAAATATGATGTTGTCTGGACATGTCTCAAACTGTTTCTGTCCAGTGGTGCTAAAATAAGACAAATGTTTAAAAGAAGAAAAGAAAAAATTGTAAAATGTAAAAAAAATTAGTATAATAATTTTGACAAATAAGTGTATAGAAAAGTCTTACATAGGGCTGTGCAATAAACAATATCATGTCAACACTGTGATCAAATTTATGTCAATAGCAATTATAAGATCTGGACAATTTTACTTGATATAGACTAATCTAATAAACCAAGTCAGAATGTTCTGTGTGTCTCTGTCACGCTGGCTGTGGCTGATGGATCACACAAAGCATAGATCTTGCAGACAATACTCTTTTAATCATAAACTCATAGCAGTACTCAAGTAGTACAGAGAACATGGGGAAAGACACTTGAGTACTCTACAGCAAGGACTAGAATATAGGCACTATAAATACACACACTGACGATGCTGAACTAAACACACATGGGGTACACGACTGGACACTAATTAACACAATCAACTAAACTAGGACAGAAATAACCAAATAAGGGCAAGGAAGAGCAAAAACAAAAAGCGCACTAAACACAGAGTCTGACATCACCTCCCCCTCCCAGAAGGTGCGTCCTCGCACCTAGCAACATCTCAAGAGGAGGGGGGGGTGGGCACCCTGGAGGCCAGACGGGGCAGAGTCATTGGTCACCTCTAGGGTCTCTCAGGAGATCCCCATGGCGGATCTGGAGCCCTGGGAGGCCATGGCTGGTCAGGAGTCTTGGGAGGCCATGACCAAATCCCCTCTCTACCCACCACTTCCACGACCCTAACCCTTTTACCCCCCCCAAAAAAAATTTCTTGCAGCGCACGCTCAGGGACAGGTGTTCTTGCAGCGCGTGCTCAGGGACGGGAATCAGGAACGGCTCTCCTGGCCATGATTCACGAACTGATGTCGGGATCGGCTCTCCTGGCCATAATTCAGGAAATGAAATCGGGATCAGATCTCCTGGCCGAAGATCAGGAACTGGAATTGGGATCTGCTCTCCTGGCAGTAAACTAGGGACTGGAATCGGGAGCGGCACTCCTGGCCTTAATCTGTGGCTGGGATTGGAATCGGCACTCCGGGCTGTAAACTAGGAACTAGAATTGGGATCGGTTCTCCTGGTTCGAGACTCTGGAACTGGATTCGGGATCAGTGCTACCAGCTGAAACTCTGGAACTGGACTCGGGAATGAAACTCCTGGCCGTAACTCTGGAACTGGACTTGGGAACGGCACTTCTGGCCGTAACTCTGGAACTAAATTGGCAAACTGCCGATCGGAATCCGCGAATTAGAGCTGGCATGTCGGTCCACAAATATGGTTAATCACAATGTAAATCATAAAACATAGAATCTAGAAAAAAGCACAGGATTTAGAGGAAAATAAAATACATTTCATGGGGCCCTGTTTTGTTCATTCTCAAGGTCTAACAAACAAAAAGCATTTCCTTAATGGTTAACGAATATTATGAAATTGTATGGCATGAGGAAAATATTGTGATAATTTTCTAGGCCAATGTCGCCAAGCCAAAGTGAGTTTTGGATGAAAAAAAAAATGTAAAGGTTTTTACCATGCTGTACTTAAAGAAAATAAGCCATTTAGCTTGTCTCTGCTCCCATTACTGCACATTTGTGACCCTACAAAGACCTCCGTGATAAGTGCCTTGGCTGTTGATTAATTTTACAGTGTGCTATGTAATATTTCTTAGAGTTTTTGAGATGTCAGAGATATATGAGGAAGAAGATTAAATAATTACCAGTTGAATCAGAGGTCTTTTAAAAGGTACTTGACCCTCTACTTACAACCATTCAACTCCGCCCATGCGCACTGATTGCACTTGTTAAGTGGGCTCCTTTCCTTATTAATAAGCAGATCAACATGACCACAAATGACTATCCAAGAGATACGGCCAAGGCCTGAGACACAAACAGCTTTTTTTCCTTTCCAGAGCGCCATAGAAACAGAGCAAATCTATCATTACTGTGACATCACTGCATCCTGCCTGTATTCAAACTGATGATGGCCTTCATGGAGAGCTCAGATGGAAGTTTTATTCAAATGATATGCCATGCACAGAGGGAAATCAGCCATGAGGAGAAATTTGCCATATAGTTGAAATGTGGACCTTATAGCTTGTGAAAGTTGATTAAATGAACGAATTATAAATTAGTATCAAAGAACAGTCTTGCACTATGCACCCATATCTAACATTGGGTCTAAAGGTTTAAAACCACATGAATAGACTTAATATTTATTACATTATTTTTATACATTATATTATTCCATTTTGTTGTAATTACTATTATTAGACATGTATAATTTAATTTTATTTAAAATTTTATTTGGATTTAGACAAATTCAAGGTCAAAGAAAAATAACAATGTCACATGGGGGTTGGGGTATATGTGCTGCATCCCGGTGGTCCACTTTCAGCACAAACACATTTATAATAGCCGTCACTGCCTGTATTCAACAGCCTGCTGTGCTGACTGTGAATAAGTGAGGTTACTTAAGTTTCTTAGTGCGTAGAAAAGCCAATTAATCTCCTCTTATTCAGCTCATCGATTGCATCAAGTGATAAGTCAGAAAAGGCAATTTCAGAAACTAATGCTGACAGTTGCTGTTGGCTCATCGCATCTTAAAACTTCTTAATGGTGTTTCGGTATTACTAAATACATAGTGAATGATATCTGTCTTGATTGTCTGTCATGGATGGATCGATAAACCCTTTTTAAAGATTTTATTCTGGTTCTATTTTTAAAGAAAAGTTTATATGTATTTGTATATTACATATGATGAGAGAGTTATATTGCCCATCTTAATCAGTCTCTCCACTTAACGAAGTTAGACTGTGAAACTGCTTTAGACACTGCTTATCAAAAACTCCTGTTTGACATTTGGATCTATTAAATAGTCAGTTTAAGGTAATACAGTGAAATACTTGACCAAGAAGGCACCTAATACAATACAATAAGCACACAGGCTTTATCGTCAAAACACTGTGACAAAAACACACACCAATGACAGCAGACCAACGCCCTGCACTCAGTTCACATGCTGCCTGCAGGTTTTATTTTAATAGGAAGCAAATAAGACAAAGATCAATAAGAAACCAAGAAGAGTTGTTAATGATGTCATCTAAGGCAATAAAGTGTTATTACACAATAAACTTACACACTTCATTTACTCAATCTTCTCAACATTAAGAAAACAGGAAAGAATAGAACACAACAACCTAGGCTCATTGGCAATACATGCCTCTACATACATTTCTGCAACCTCGTAATTATGTACCTCACTGCACGTTTCACCAACGGTTTGAAAGTGAAATGTCCAGAGAGTTGAGCTAAAACACGTTTAATGCATTTATATTAAATGCTGTTTGAGGTACGTTTTGTGATCGTTCAGAATTCAAATATCCAGTGAGTGTCGCTAAGATTAATGTTATATCATGTTGGAAATATCCCCTACACCAAACCCTAACCTAAACCTACCTGATAGTTTTAACAAATGCAAAAGTAATTTAAAAGCATATTTTTTGATACAGCCATGCTATTTTAACTTCCTTAAGCTTATTTGAGCAGTTTTGTCAAACCATTTTACACTTTATTTAATCGCCGTATCACTTGAGCTACCGTACTGAGTATAGCGACATTTGAAGCTGTATTCGTGACGACAGCAAAAGTATAAGTTTCAAATTGTGCAGGATGTTGAAAATGTTTTAAAGTCAATGTTTTAAAATATAACATCCTGCAACTAACTGTGTGAAAATTATAGCCTTTATTAACCCTTTCAGCTGTGTGGTTAAAATATTCCAGCGGCCCCCCCAGAGTGAGTTTTAGGCGACCGTTATTTTAGAACATTTGCCCTTATTTACGCATCTTATTTCAAATATTCACACACTTGCTTACCGTGTCATGAACAATCTGACATTCCAATTCACAAATATGTGTAAATAAGTGTGTTTTGTCATTTGGCGAGCAAATGCGCGAAAGCTCAGTTTGAATTTGGCAGTTATGCGATGTCACCGAACGTTCTAAATTCCATATGTGGGAGTGTGCTCCCAGTGGTACAGAAAGAAAAATCCCATATGTGGGACTGTACCCCTCAACAGGTTAATCAAAAATACCTGTAAATCATACTTCTTTGTGAAAAGGAATAAAAGTTGTGGGAATTTACTGCCTCTAATGTTCATTTCACCTGGAAACTGCAGCGATTCATATGTCTAGGTACTTTTTTTTAGTTTTACACAAATGTATGAAGAGGCACATATTTCCAGGCTTTATATGAGCCTTGGAACAGAAATAATTATAATAATTATAATAACAATAATTATAGTTTTTTTTTCAATGCAGGGTTGTGCACCCTTCAGCACAGAATTCAGAATGTCTTTCCAAGTAGAAATCAAATTAAAACTTAAATGTAAAGAACTGTTAACAAAAACTTTACTTACAAAACTTAACTTATAAACCAACATTCAAATTAAATAAAAAATTAAAAAGTCATACATTTTGAAGGTTGTAGACAGACAGACAGACATAGATAGATTGAAGACAGACAGATAGACAGAGTCAGTGATATTTTGTCCCTTAAGCAGAAGTCGATTATTTGCCTGCTGTTGTGTGGGTTTCTTGAGTCCCTCAGATAAAGCTGCTGAGACTGTCTGCCCTAAAAGTCTGTGCTCTCTAATGACTGCAGGTTAGCATGAGAGTTTGACAAGCACACCTGCGGCAGCCTCACATGATGCCAATTCTCACTCTATGAGCTGCGGATACCTCTCTGATTGAGGGCACCACAGATTGTTAAAAAGGTTCAGGCATAAACCCCCACCAAACTCCAGCTCCATTGATGCCATTGTTTCGATTGTATTTTTCTCTATCCCACAAGTTAGCCTGCAAACACCTGGCCTACAACTATTTGAATTAATCATTGTGGTCCTTAAGTTGGAATACATCCAAAGCCACTTATATCTGAACCCTTTCACTGCGTCTATTGTTCCCGAACACTTTTCTCTGCTACTCATTAATTCCATTGAAGCTTTAATAACATGTTTCATTTTACCAGGTGTGCCTCATGATAAATGTGAATGTTTCTCATCCATAGCTGCACCCGTCAATTCTTTCCACTAATTATTATACTGCGACTTTTCGGAAGTAAAATCGCTACTTTGCTTCATGTCTTTGACTTTGTGGGCTCTCGCTTCCTTAACACAGCTGGGAACAGAATTAGCATGTGACATTTTGCTTCGTATGAATCAAAATCCACTCAAAATCATCCTTTTCCCACACTATCAAGCATAAATATTTGCTTAAATACCATCAGAATCAGAGTTTATTCATTTGTACAACAAAACGCTGTTGTTAATATGTGCTAAATTACTTTATATATACAATCAGTCATTCGATGAAACAATTAGTCAACCGAAGCACACTTTAGAAGAAGGTTTCTAAAATTAATTGTTTGTTGATTATTCAAAGACTTGTTTAAATAATATAAATGTGTATTTCCTGAATGCTGACAGTAGATGAGAAAGTATTATATCATTAGTCTTTCTATTACTAATATTAGAAAAGTAAATGCTAATACTTTTTCACATACCAATTCTTTCAAGTGATTTATTAGACAGAGTTAAAAAGAGATACTCAATCTAGTTTTGCTGGAAATCAAACATCTGCAAAGGTACAAATAGTTTTAGGCCGTCTTTACCAGATGTCTTCAACTTTATCAGACACCTCCACAAAATGTTTGTATTCACAGTTTGTTGACATCTACTAAAGTTGATTTTAATTTTGTTATATTACCTCTGAGAGATATCCTGTCATGTGAGGTTAAACTAACCATAATGAAGTCTACAGACAGGCAAATTGCCAAGCCACAGGGTACATTGCTTCTAATTCTACAGGGGCTGTGAGACAAATCAAACTTTATAGACATTAAGAGAAGGAGAGCCATTCTCCACAAGTCAAACTGTGCTGAGTAGCTTTTAATCAAAAGAAAGAAGCACAACTAAATTGAATAAAACGTTATCTAAGAGCCAGAAAGTGACGGTGGAATTTATGATACATTATGTTGCCCTGATAAACAGACTTGATCTGAAATTTAGCCCACATACATCGTTCATCACCCACTGCTCACACTCCTCTCTCCTACTCCTCACCTTAAACCAGCTTGGAACATTGGCCAAATTGATTTTGTGCAAACTTCTACAATACACTGGAGATGTTTGAAAGTGTTGAAAAGCACTTTTCGTTCATCAGGCATTTCATTTTCATTTTTGTGTTTCACTCTCCAAGTGCAAATACAAAAAAAATGGTGACCTCATGTTCCGGGGCAATAGGGTTTTGCGGTGTATCTCTTAAAATGCTTCAGTTATTGTTCTCTCTATAAAGTATTTTAATATTTCTGCTCTGTTGGATTTTTATTATTATAATATTATAAGACTTTTTATTACAGGTATACTTTCATACTAACAATACCATATAAGCATTCTTAATTTATGACTTGATCTCTGCTTTTTAAAGTCAGGTATGCAGATTGAATGTAACATCTTGTCATAATTGCATTTAATAAACGTCTGATATTTGCATTTGTGCTTTTAAAACCATTACATGGATTCAGATAATCTCCTCCACAGATCTCCAGCTTAAAAATTCCCAAATTTGCCATGACTGGGAGATGAGAACAAAGTTAGAACAAAAAAAACATAATAAACAGTCTAGCACTGGTCCTAGAAACCAGAACTGATCTGCTATTCAGCTCTAGGGTTGATGTTTCATCATTACAGTCTTACACTTTGCTACATGTTTATTTCCTCACCCGTGGCTTTGCTTCACTTTTGTTTTATTAATCCAAACTTACTTGGTTCTCTCTGAAACCTTCATTTTAAACTTCAGGTCACTTCTGCCCAGAGGTCAGGGGACGTCAGAGTCCAAACAGTAATTGATGGTCTAGAAGCAAGATATAAAGATGAAGTTCAAATGTTCAATGGGCCAGATAGGTTTTCCTAGCGGCAAAAGACCATCTCCCCCCTCCCTCTTCACAATTCTCATATTTTCTTTCCTTATCTTCATTTAACCTTGAATCAGAAGATAGAAGCCCTCGTCTGTGGTCTCAGCCCCCTGATAGACACAATTTATTATCATGTCGCTTGTTCATGCGCTTTCATATTTCCCCCCCACCATCATTTCTTTTCTTCTCTCTAAAAATAAATTCAAAGCCCAGGCTCAGCGACAGGAACAAATCAATGTGTTTCTCATTTTGGAAAGTAAATTCAGACTTTGTTCATAAAGCTATAGCTTAATCCAATGTTAAAAAGTGCGTGGAATGTGTTGAAAGAGCAGGCGATGTATGAGACCGTTTAGTTTTGATGGGATTCTTAGATCATTAAGTTGTGCTGGATTTCATTGGATAAAAAGGACTGAACTCATCTCCCTTTCATCTGCCGCTGTCCTCGTTTTTGAAATTCATCAGTGATGTAGTCTAAAATAGACTCTTTAATTTAACTTGAAATTCAGGAAACGCCATTTAATTTAAGTAAAACTGGGGCGGTCAGTTTTGAGTTTGTCATAGTTTAGTGCAGTGGTCTTCAAATGGTTTTGCTTTAGGACCTGGATTTATATTAGGCATAGCAATCCAACAACATACAAAAATCATCAAAAATGCCCTTAAAATCTGAATTCATATTTATGAATGTAGATATGGCTTAAGTTCTAGAAACACATTTAAAATAAAACGTTTGCTATGTAAATAATGAGCAAATATATGTTATATATATATGAAAACCCAAATGCTTATCGCTGCACAGTCCTGATGCCAGTTCAGACCATCTGTCACAGTTTATGAAGAAACCTCTCGACTCTTGATTGATTTGATTTACGGTTAGGCCATTTCATCCTGTGTTTCCCACTAATGTCACAAACAATGAATGCAATTAACATTGACAACTGGGTTAGAAGGATTCGGTCACTTAGAATTTGCATGGTCTTCTAAACCAGTCCACAATTAAATAATCACTTACTGCAGCATCTTTGCAGTTGAGTTTGCTTTGATTAAGCAATATATTTAGTGGAATGAAACATTTGGAAGCTGTAAAATGGCTCAGATTCGGAATGACCTAGAGGTAAAAGATAGCACATTAGATTACTCTATTTTAAGTTTGATGATAGAGTTTAACAACGGTAATCACCAATGAGGGAAAAAACTTTGTTCAACATTTCAAGCATTTCATTGATCTTCTTAAGTTTGCACAAAAAATATATTCAGGCTTTAAAACATTACCATTACAGCACCATTTCCTGTTACAAACCTCACGTTTTATCAGTTTTATTCATTTCGATGGGTGACTATGGTATTAATTGATATAGCAGATTATATTTTCAGCACACAACATGTCAGTGCCATGAATGCCAATTCATAAAAAAAATGGGAATTCTTAAAAGCTCATGAATGAACTAATAAAGTTTGAGGGGAAAAAATGGATAAATATAAACCAAGTGCCACTTGAGCAGGCACTCGAGTTCTAATGTGTGACCCCTTTATCTACTGTAATAAATTTCCTCTTAAAGAAATATTAAAATGACTACTATACCATGGAGCTCTTCTCAAGCCATCAGAACAAAGTGCTCAGAAAAGCCCCATCATTCAAATGGCCATTACAAATTACCCCATGGATCAGATGACCCTTGGAGTGGAAATTAATTGGGCAGGGTTAGTGGGAAAATGATTAAATATGATTAAACTGCTATGGAAATCTAAATTCATAATTACAACATCTCACATAAAACAACTCAAACACTGTGTAATCAAGTGTTGTCTTAGAACAAAAAATATATTTGAACATCAGTGGATTTTTAATAGGTCTATTGTGAATAAATTAAGGTTGTAATGGCTAATCAATAAAAAAAGATAATTAAAGTAATCAACACTGTATTTCATTAAGTTGCATACATGGAGAAGCGTCACTTTATAGTAATGACAAGTTCCAAGTGAAACATTAGCTTACTACACTGTGCATCACGCTAGCCTACATGTATATGTTATATGTTGCTTACTATTTTAAAAAGTAAGTACACATAAAATATAAAGTATTTATTCTAAAGTATTTAACGATTATTTTAAAGCATTATTGATATCAGTTAACTAAAACTAAAATAATAATAATAATAATAATAATAATAATAAAAGTAAAAACTGTTGTTAAAAAAATGTGTTATGTCAGCTAGCTGTCATGGCAACATTTCTCAATTTTATTTAGTTTAAAATAGCTAAAACTAAAACTGAAATAAAATGTACAGTGGGTACAGAAAGTATTCAGACCCCCTTAAATTTTTCACTCTTTGTTATATTGCAGCCATTTGCTAAAA
>JAUMHI010000058.1:15227692-15239400 GCA_032359435.1 Enteromius unitaeniatus | reverse complement strand
TGGTAAACGTTGGTGGACAGCCATTTTTAGGTCTCTCCAGAGATGCTCAATTGGGTTTAAGTCAGGGCTCTGGCTGATCCATTAAAGAACAGTCACAGAGTTGTTGTGAAGCCACTTCTTCATTATTTTAGCTGTGTGCTTGGAGTCATTGTCTTGTTGGAAGGTAAACTTTCAGCTTAGTTTGAGGATGCTGCCACCACCATGCTTCACTGTTGGGACTGTATTGGACAGGTGATGAGCAGTGCCTGGTTTTCTCCACACATGCCGCTTAGAATTAAGGCCAAGGTTCTATCTTGGTCTCATCAGACCAGAGAATCTAATTTCTCACCATCTTGGAGTCCTTCAGGTGTTTTTTTAGCAAACTCCATGCAGGCTTTCAAGTGTCTTGCACTGAGGAGAGGCGTCCGTCAGGCCACTCTGCCATAAAGCCCGACTGGTGGAGGGCTGCAGTCATAGTTGACTTTCTACAACTTTCTCCCATCTGCTGACTGCATTTCTGGAGCTCAGCCACAGTGATCTTTAGGTTCCTCTTTACCTCTCTTACCAAGGCTTCTTCTTTACCTCTTCTGCAATTCCGTGTTTTTTTGTCAATATGGGGTGCTGTGTGTACATTAATGAGGGGAAAAATGAACTTAAAAGAATTTAGCAAATGGCTGCAATATAGCAAAGAGAGAAAAACGTAATTTTACCCACTGTATATAAAGTACACAGACACATACTAAAAAATTTATAAAATGATAAAAATACACAACAATATTACTAAAATGAACAAAATTTTAAATGAACATTCTAAAAGAATTTGAAAATAAATAAAAAAATTTAAACTAATTCAAAATATTAATCAAAATTATAATCTATATTTCAGTGGTACTATTTCAATAAACAGTGTAAAGAATTCCAGTTAATACTGAATTTAAAAAATAATAATTACTGTAATTGTAAAAGGTTCTGGAGATACAAGGATGATTTGAATCCCGATAACACTATTGTCAGGCGGCATCTTTCCAAGTGGGTGAGCCAAAAACCAAGTCCTACAGGGTTTCTTATTTGTATCTTAAAAACACCTTGTTATTCAAGCAACTGCAGCCAAATCAGAGTCAAAATGTGTAGTGTTTTTACACTGACCTTTACAAGGGCAGTGCTGTAGGATTTTTTATATGATCACTCGCCGCCCCTGCCCTGTTCTCATGCCCTTCCATTTGTGTCCCATCTTCGATGCCAATCATCTTTCCATTAGTATTCATTTATCTCTTTTTATAGCTTACTCCCTCCTGGCCTCAGGGAGGTCTCGCTCCCATCTTCCTCCCATTGTTTTTATCTGCCCACATCGACATGCTTGGCAACCTGCCACTCCGCCACATCTCTCTCTCACCAACACACACACTAAAAGCCCATCAATTAATGGTCTGCTGGCACAGGGACGCACAAACATAAAAGAATATAATTGGCATGTGTCATCCATATACTTTTTTTTTTATTTTGGTGTGACTTTATTTCGCTAAATCGTGTTCACCAGCTTGATGCGCTTTAATTGTTATTTGCCAAATGGCACAGATTAAAGTATTCCTTTGATTACGCAGACGATGACGAGATTGTTCAAATGGCACCCTGGCCTGTTGCAAAGTGCTGTTTAATGAATAGAAATCACATGTCGGTTGAGCTCTCATTTGAATTAAATGATTGCAAAGCATCCTTTTCGTCCCTAAAAATGACAAAGATGTTTTCAATCATTACTCTTTGATTCTCTAAAAGTTTCTGGATGATTGTTTTTGGGCAGCACACCTGGCTTCAGTCAAACTAATCAAACAGCCCCTGTTGTTAAAGTTCGGTTTCTGTCTTTGTGCTTCAATTGGGGGTAAAATCAAGGTTTCAAGTTTCAAATTTATTCCAGGACTACATGGCCTTTAGTTCCACAAAATCATAATGGCAGGCAGATAATCTTTTCTACATTCCATAATAAATATACAATGACAATATCTATGCATACTCTGAATCACAAACACTTGACATACATACAGTGGGTATGGAAAGTATTCAGACCCCTTAAATAATTTATTTATTTAAAAATAATTAATTAAATTAATCCTAATTAATTTACACACAGCACCCCATATTGACTGAAAAACACAGAATTGTTGACATTTTTGCAGATTTATTAAAAAAGAAGAACTGAAATATCACATGGTCCTGCTGTGACACTCATATATTTAACTCCGGTGCTGTCCATTTCTTCTGATCATCCTTAAGATGGTTCTACACCTTCATTTGAGAATAGCTGTGTTTGATTATACTGATATATATTGATTATACTGATTATACTTGGACTTGATTTGGAAAACCACACACCTGTTTATAAGACCTTACAGCTCACAATGCATGTCAGAGCAAATTAGAATCATGAGGAAAAACAATTCTGTGTTTTTCTGTCAATATGGGGTGCTGTGTGTACGTTAATGAGGAAAAAAAAAAAATTCTTACTCAGATCCTCATACAAAGAACAATCATACAAGAAATGCTTCTCATCTTTTATCAGAGATATATTTTATGTTCATTCACAATAACTATAGATTCTCTCTGCCATCGGTATATTACACCATCTGCCTGTTTCTATGGCAAGATGACTTGAACATCCAAAAAAGATTGTACCAGTTGCAATGTAGCTCTCTTGTATCAACAAAGACTTGCTACTTGGTACTGTATATTGCATAATTACAGTATTACAAGCCTACAACCACATTTCCTGTCTCTGCATAAGCACACATCAAACATGCAATATGATGATGCACTCAAGATTGATTATATAAGACTACATGTAAGAGCGATTATACATGGCTTCTGCTGTGGGTTTGATGGAGACCCGTTTCATTGGGGAGAAACACAGTGTAAATCGAGTGTGCAGAGCAATTTAAAAAGTGCCTTCTCGTGCAGGCTGACACTGCAGCAAGAGGATAAAATATAAAGCGGACCCTGGAGCGCTTGGCAACGCTGCGATAGAAGTGTCAAACACGCTTATGAGAGAGTTTTTACTGCCTCTCTAGCCCCCGCAGTCAATGCAGACAGACACTAAAGGATCCACCAGCTTGTGTTCCTATTGTGCCTCAGTGGGACTCGGCTGTCAATTCATCAGAGATATAAATATACGTTCACAAAAGTGCAACAAGACATGGCCTCTGCTTACTCTTCTGTAGGCTCATCAGATGAAGGCGTAGCTGGTTGGAAATACATTAGGTTGCTGAGTGCACAACATACGTCTTACTAATATCACTTCATTATAGTTGCATCAAACTCTTTAACTCTAACTTTTGTATTCCTTGCTAGTGTCCTCCAGCTGTTTCAAATGATGAAGAAGCAATAACCCCCAGCACCCTTTTTTAACCGTGATTCATATTCAATGCAAAATGGTTGCAGTTCTTGATGAATCTGTTCAAATGAACAACGTAATGTTTGATGGCTTCAGAAATAGTGTGTTCATCAAATATTTAATGTCCTTTTACTGTCCATCAAATATTTAATAAATAAAGAAAAAATTATAATAAAATTATTATATGATCCATGATTATATATTGTAACATTGTTGATTATACGTCTAAAAATTTATTTTTATTAGTTTTTTTTAGTTGTGCTTCTAAAAATGACCATATGGAGGTGCCAAATAACCAAAGGAATTAAATTATTTTGAATCACCCAAAAAATGTTATAATAATAATAATAATAAATAGTAGTATATATGTGTGTGTGTGTGTGTGTGTGTATATATGCTTTTTTTTTGTGATTGTGTTTTGGTGTCATTTGTTGAGAGTACAAAGTAATAATGATCGAAATATTTATAAAATATAAAATTATTTGATTTCTATAAACATGCATTTTTGAAAATAAAATATTAAGCAGATTTTATTAACTACACCCTTTTCTACACAGTCTAGTGTATTAGTGTTCACTTCTGACATTATATAATAGCTGTATTTTGCCATTGTAAAATCCTAGACTTTTTAAATGATCTGGAATTAAATGAACATGAATTAAATACATTTATGGAGATTGAGCAAGGCTCTAAAATAAAGTACACTAGATCATTGTAGATGATCATTGTAGACGGTTGTGGTAAACTGTTACATTTACCACAACCGGTCTTAAATTGTCAAAATTGTTACTTAAAATGGTCGTAGATCAGAATTCTATTGTTGCCTAATTTCCATTATTTCATTAATGAGTTGGCCACAAAAAATATGCAAGCAGCACACACAAACAAACAATAGGCCTACTATTAGTAGCAGCAGTTCTTTTTTAGTAAATTCGCCCTATAGTTTGTGTTCCGCCAAGTCGTTTCAGTCAGGCTCAGTTGGTTAACTTCAGGTCACACTCAGCACGGAATGGAAGAAACTGATCTTTATACTCAGTGCAGCTCTAGATAGCTTATAGCACCCAGAGGCAGGGGGAACTAATACGGTGTGACCCTAAAGTTGTGTATACATACACCAGAGGAATTAAAGAAACTACCCAAGAGCGTGAGCGGCCACGTTGCCAGGGAGATTAGCCCAGCGAGCTTTTATGTGCGCATCAATGTAAGCAGGAAGATGGCAAAATAAATAAATAAAAGCGGCAAAATGGAACATTATTTGGTGTTAAATCTGTAGAAATGAAATGCTAATGCCTGCTCTAACTCTCTGCCTTCCTGTCTGTTCCTGTTTTTTCATTCATACCTTCCTCTAAAAGCTGAGCTTGTTTGCCATGCTGGGATCATTTAAAAGTATAATTTATTTGTAATGAAGTCGGGATGCTTTGATATGACACTGTGAGTTGGAACGAGGGAACAGTGAAGAGGAAAGCCAAATTTCTGTTTTACATGCAATGTCTACAGGAAAGTAACCATCATGTTTCCACCTCAAGCCACATGCTAAACCTATTTGTGGTAAAATATAAAAGTAAAGTAAAGGGAAATAATGGAATATGCTTGATGTGAAATCTATATGCCAATATATATGAGACATTTACATTTTGAATAGTCTGTTTAGTTTGAATTACACATTAGCTAGACTTCATTGGGGGGGAGGGGTGCATTTTTTAAGATGAATCTGATACAATTGTTGTCAGATGGTTGGTTATGCTGTTTCAAGCTGATTTCAAGAGTTGCAATGAAAATAGCTGCCTGGTTTTCCATGAGTGAGCTGATTTTAAAGGTACTTTGGACAATCTGTGAGCAGAAACTGTACTTTCCACCTGCAGAAGGAAAAAATCTCAAAGCACAGATCACCTGTAGGCTATTGCATGCTATATTTGCTTTTCAGTAGGAAAGAAGAAATGTGTTTTCTCTCTTTCAGTCGACATTATGTGTTTTAATTTCACAGCTGTCATGTTTTGAATTGAATCGGAGCTGTTAGGATTAAGATGAATGCATTTTGATAATGCATAATCCGGAACTGAGACCGGGCAACAGGGCAGAACGCATCTGTCATGTAGACTTCACATATTTAACCACTTCCTCTAAAATAGGGCGAAACATTGCAGCAGAAAACTAAGGGCCCACATACTCTGAACAGACTCTGTGCGCACGCAGTTAGTTCCAAAATATCCACTGCCTTCTCAAGACATTCCACACCCACGTTCTGCTGATTCATTCAGGTAAATTAACATGAATACCGCTTAATCCAGAATGGTTTCGCTGCTATTCTTTGTTTTAAACACCTCAGCACAGGTTTCAAAAACTGTAAATGAGATGCAAGTTTTTTTATTCGCATAGAAATTTAGAAGAAGTGTCTGTTCCTGTTTAAATTGGGTAGGAAATGTTTGTCTGCATATGTCACAACACCAGCAGGTGCAAGACAATATTCTGATGCCAACATGCTAAAATTGGGTGAAAGAAAATAACAAAAATAAAAAGATTGTTGACAGTATATTTGCCAAGATGTTTTAAAACAAGTGTTAAAACTTGCAAGAAGTTTTTTTGCTTATAATTTAATTTCCAAATCAACATTGGGATGCTGAATGAAAAGTACTACATCAATTATCTGATTGTTTTAGAATTTTCTTATTTATTTGCAATTGTCAGTGTTGGATTGATATCAGACAATATTGAATATTTAATTGTTGCTCTGTTCTTTTTTTTCCATTTAAATTAACAATTTAGTAATTGTTAATTTAACAATTCTTAGAATATCCATTTTTTAGTACGAAAAATATATAATATAGCCCATATTGTAATTTATATGAACAAAGGTAGGCAACTGTTGATCACATTTCCATAAACTGTAAACCTACCCAGGTCTAAAGTCCACTTTCAGCTTTGTGGAGGAAATTGCTAAATTGTTTTATGGCATTAAAAATATACATTTTTTTGTATATTTACATTTATTGGTAATTTTGCCATTTGTTGGTAATTGGTTTTGGCAAAATACATTGTTCATAATTAACTTTTAGGCATTTAAAATGCTTTTAATTTTTAGTGTTTTGTGTTATCTTTATTTAGACAAAACAATATTAAATTTTTTATATTGTGCCATTAAGTGATAATTGATTTTGGCAAAAAAAAATTGGCAAAACAATTTTTTGGGGGGTATGTATCGATATTAAATTCATTGCCAAACCAATTACTAATAAAAAAAAAAGAAATAAAATAGACTCTTTTAAGGAATCATTTAGATCATGTCTTTATTCAATATACAGCTGTTCATTAAGGAAGTAAATATGGTAAACTTTTAGGGTTTTTTATCTTAAATTGCTTTCATTCTCCCTGCAGACTTTATCCAACAATGGCAACTCATTTCAGCCTTTTGTTTGCCATTTTGGTCATCGCCATCAAAACATTAAATACTGAAGAAGAGCTGAAGGACACTGGGTTTGGATATCCACCTCCTCGACATGGCCTTGCCTTAATTACGTGGTATGTGAAAACATGCATTGACAATAACATGGTATCTCTCTGTAACCCTGTGGCTGGACAGTTTGGGTTCCATGTGTTCCGTAACAGTCAGTTCCTGCTCCCTCCGCTGGAGGACAAACGCACCTATATGTACTTCACCATAGGAAACCTTCACTACAAACACTCTGAGGATCTTCCTTATGAAGTGAGGAAATACTATGATCCACATAACAAAATGAGCAACATGGACAGAGTCCTTGTGAAGTTCAACAAGAACAAGAACAAAATCGAGGAGATCTACGTATCAGAGCACTATAATCCTCCCAGGACATTTCAGTTAGGAGCCTCTCTCGTCAGTGACTTAAGACGACACCAGAACCAAAACATTTATTAAAAAAAAAAAACCTGTATTACCACATTTGCTTCCACTGTTTCTGCAGCTGAGCCTTTTTGCACTTTCAGTTTACTTAATATTTGAACTTTCACTTCTGAGTTTTTCTTTTTTATAGCCCACTTTATTCCACTTCTCTTTTTTATTCTCTCCATCACATGCCATAAAACAATTTTGTAACTTCCTCCATGAAAGTCCTGGGGAGGTTTACAAGTTTGCCTCTTTGGTCATATCAATTATAAATACAGGTTTTAAAGGTGAAGTGTGCAATTTTTCTTTGTTAAAATTGTTTTCTTGCCAGCTCGTGCACCCTAATCTCCTTAGTATTTACAGTTATTAGTACAGCATTTAAATGGACATTTCTTTATATTTGAATATACACTGAAAACACAATACATACAAAATGGCAGCCATGTTTACAAATTAAACATTCTTTAAAAAGAAATGCACATTATAGTTTTACAATATAAAGATACGTATTATATTATCCTTCCTAAAGGAGTCCTTTAACCTACCCCTATACTGATTACCTCTCAAACATATAAAAATGTCTAGGCAGATTAATGTACAGTGGCAGTAATTTTAGTTACAAGAAATTGCAGAGATATACTCTTTAGACGTGTTTTTATTTTTTGGTGCAGACTATTTACACAATTTTGGTACAATTGTGCGCAAAAAAAGGTCCAAGAGAAGCACAAGTACCTATTAACTAACAATATCACATTGCAGAACACAAAAAAATATATAAATAATTTTTTGTTGAATGCTTTTCCCGAACAACATAGACAACAAGCAGACCGACAGTGGCTCAATCAGTGATTTTAATTTGTCCAACCAATAGAATATTCAGGAAACATTAAAATATTTTCGAACATTAGTAAATCCATTTAGTGCTGGTAGTGGTGGGAAAATGATACATTTCATATTTAATTCTAATGTACTTCAGATGATTAAAATCCCTCCTTGAAGAAAGGTTACAGGGTTACATTAATTAATTCTGCTTTAATTAATGCAAATGCAATACAATTGCACTTCTCCAAATCTAAAAAAGGTAGACTTCTGACAATAAATGATTATGCAGCAGTTTTGCATAATGTAAACATCTGCCTGTGTATATGAATATGCGTAAGCAACAGATAGTGACAGATGATGAGTAATGCTTACTAATGGACAGAAGAAAGTGTGACGTTCTACGTAAATGCATTCAGTCTGAGATTATTAAAGACTGTCGCACCACATTTAAAAAAATGCTTGAAGTTTCTCATAATGGAGCTAAAGTGTCATATTAAATGTTTCAATTCAGTAAGAAGAAAAGCTCTCAACCATACTCAATTCAAGAAGTACTGTACAATACATTCACTATAGAGCTTTGAGTGGACAGTGAATTGCAATCATTTGACAAAATGTGAACATATCAAGAGTGGACATTGCAATAGTTTGAAAATCAAAGATTCAGGTATTTGGGTGAAACTTGAACAGCAATGAAGCAACAATGCCACCAAAACTGAACAGAGAATACATATTGCTTAATGTCTTAAGAGTCAAAGATCGCTCATCACTGTCTAATGTGCCTCTATTTTAAAATACATTACCATAAGACAACAAACTCCCAATCTTTATGATAAGAAATCTATCATTAACTTTCATAAATACATATAGCTTTTACTAGCACTACTGAAAAGGAAATGACATGCTTCGTTGCCTTGCGTTTATTCAAGTATTTCAATGCTTTATGATTATATGTATTACTGTATGAATGGTGTTATTTGCATACGGTGAAGAAGATGGAATATGTGGGCCTGAATAGGCCTGCGTTTATGTTTGAAGTACTACTTAAACCCTCTTTACATATGATCCCTCTTTACATAATCTAATAATGGATAGCCAATAAATAGTGACTGTTTTCACATATTTCATTTTTATGGTAAATTGTAAGTATTTCTGTTATTTTAATAGCCTTTTGTTGTTCCAAACAACAATATTGTGACTATATTCCATTGAGATAATTTGAGGTATTTTTGGATGGACTGATTATTTTAACTGCACCTACTTTAAAAGCTCACTACCTGTCAGTGACTCACATACATATAAATGGGAATTTAATGAGTTGCGAAGATCATAGACTTAGATCTAACATTTTCACTCAGTATGTCCAGGGCAAAAATATGAAAATTTTAGTCTTTTTTCCACCACTTCTTTCTCTTTTTAAAATTTTTTTGTTCAGCTATAGGGGGAAAGTCAAGAGCGCTTTGACAGAATTCTAAAGCAGCAGAAAGAACAGATGTCTTGGGATGATTAATGTGCCTCTCCTCCTCTCCTCTGAAGAGCAGTGCGTCTGTGCCTCTTGCACCCTCCTCTCCAGAGTTACTGTGCAGAGTCCCTCCCGGAGTCAGGGCCACCCTCCAGCTCTGCGTCTCGAAGCCCATCTCACTCTTAACCCAGGCATGATGGGACGGTGAGCTGCAAAGTGCCGGTCAATGAGGAGACACGATAATGTGCCAACTGAAAACCCAGCGCTCGTGAAACGTCAAGGGCAGGCTGGCTCACTGGAGACAGGGTTTTAGACGAAGGGCCTCTGAGAAATTAAGTGATTCTGTGAAGATAATGAGCAATATTAAATATTCTGTTTTCTCATAGTAGGCTGTGTTTTGTAGTGCTTTGTAGTGGTCTTGAGATAGATATACTTGGTGATCAATGGGCTTTGGTGGGTAAAGGAGGTGTTTGGAAGGCAGGTTTGTATGCTCAGGGGATTACACCTAAATCCCATAGATAGAGGAGGGCAGAAAGATGAACAGAAGCCAAGTGTGACTGTTTCTAGTGGTGAGGTTTGTTACAGCTGAAAACACTCGCATAGAGCAATCCTGCCCCCTTCTGGAACATAAGGGATATACAGTTTTTCAACGCAAGCAGACTGCATCTTTATATGCACACTTCTGTGCTACAAAAAACAGAATCTGAAAACAGTACATCTGAAAGTATAAAGAAAAGAGTAGATGAAAAGTAGGCCTACAGTACTTACAGTACAAAATTACGAAGTGCGCATTGGTCGCTTTTCTGTCACATGAGGCCACGGGAGAGGAACAGCCAAAACCAGACTGGGCTGGTTGGCTGGTTTTAGTTGGCCATTGCTGGTCAGCCAGCTGGTTTAGAGGTGTTTTGACCACTTCCTTAGCTGACCAGGCTTAGAGACCAGATGGAACAACCAGCTTTGCCAGCCTAGCCAGGTTTTCTGTGCTCTGTTTGCTGCATACATGTGGATTATTGTGTGATAACCACCAAAGAGCAGAGGATTAGGAAACAACAAATATGATTATACTTGTGCAAGGGGACCTGTAAAATTTAATAAGCATCTATACAATTTTTATGTAAAGACTAAAATTATTAGGTTGTATCCTACACATTATAGTGTTTCTTTCTATTAATGAACTAATTAATTTACTCATATATTTATCTAAACTTTTCTTTAGGGCTCTTTTATCCCATGGGATCCCTAAACCCCTGTTTAAAAAAACATTGCCCTAGACAACCCCTTATTAAATTGTAACCATTTGACCATGGTTGAAATCTGCTCTTAAATATTAATGCTTACATTTTGTATTACATAGAAATGCAATAAAAAGTGCTCCTAAGCATGACTTCAGATATCTCTGGATATTAAAAGTTAATGTTCTCCCAGCCCAGTCCTCATAATCCTCAATTTATTCTCTCAAAACACTTGGTTTTCATCAACAGATGCAATGACCGGTCAACAAAATCGAACAGAAGGGCTTAGAAATTTAGATCATGAATCGCACTTATAGATTACATGAGTCTATTTAAGAAGGCATTTTAGTGAAGAAGCTCTACAAGTGAGTGTGTGTGTGTCTCTGCACCACAGACCTCAGTGTCACGTCAGGAGCAGACTCACACGTCTCAATAGCCAAAGTCCCCACTCATACCATCATAAACAGCTTCTTCCCCTCCTCTCTGTGGCAGAAATGGGCCTGGGGCAACGAGCCCAGAAAGCTGATGATGAAGCGGGTTGCCAGACTTGAGTGTCCCCCGCCAAAGCGTTTCAGGAGGCAGTAGTAATTGATCGGCCAGGAGAAGAGCACGAGTGAAGAGATGACGTCTGAGAGACTGCCAGCCTTAGTGTCTAATGGGCCTCATCTCTTTTCACATGTGCAGGCTCATTTTTCTTCACCACTCCTCTATCTATCTAAACCAAATTTAAGGGGGAATCTACGTTTACATCCTTCTTTTCTTTAAAACTGAGACCGGAAAGTGGACACGAAAGTGACTATAAATTATTACTTTTAAAATATTTTAAAATATTAATAAATTGTCATAAATGTAAAATGTATTTCGATTTAAAATGATTAAGTATTGCTGTTGGATTGATGTTTATGTTTTCTATATTTTAGTTCAACGTAAAACTAAATTAAAATGTTTCAAAACTTAATGTTGCAATATATCAGTTTT
>JAUMHI010000058.1:15202303-15227682 GCA_032359435.1 Enteromius unitaeniatus | reverse complement strand
TATATATATATTTATATATATATATTTTTTTTTTTTTTTTTTTTTTTTTTTATATATATTTCTGAAAACAATTCAGTATATCAGGACGGCAAAGTTGATGCACCTTGCTACAAGGATAGTACTACATTTTGCTACAGAATCAAAAAAATTATTTATCAATCCAATGGACTAATTCAAAGTTACTTTACAAATTATTCTCAGAGCCATTGCAATCTCCAAAACAGCTAAACCTGATGAAATGTACTCCATGTGGCTTTTAAATGTATAAGTTTGCAAAAGGACAGTCAATGTCAGTGTACTGTATGACGCTGAAATACAAATGAAGGTCAGTCCAATTATCTGTAATGGAGCCCCTCCTTTTTGAGATGCCCACCCCACCAAAATATTAACAGGCTCTTGCATGAATATGAATTACGGTGAAGGTGGGGTGGACGGGGTGATCCTGTCCGGCTCCTATCAGCGAGCACACCAGCATCCCAATGTCAAGTCGATGGGAGAGGACACTGCCTTCATTAAGGTATAGGGTGCATTTGGTGGATGATGGGGGCGCATTTACATGAGAAACGAGGGAGGAGGGAAGCATTCACATTCTAATCACTCATTCACTTATCTCATTCAGACAGAGTCAGATAGAGCTTTGATGACACCAGGGTCACGATTAGAATGCGTTAAGCATTCATTTAGAAAAATCTGAAACAAAGATGAGCCTGAACCATGCTCTTAGATTTCAGTTTTTCTGTATTCCCAGCAGTGATTTTGCTGATTGTTCCATTCGGGCAACCATCAGGGGGCTAATGCGACAAAAATGACAAAGCAAATGATGTTCGATGAATGAGGGAATTTTATGATTTCACTCACTTAAGGTTCATTCATACAGCACATGCTCAATTATGAAATAATATTTTAGATGGAAGCAGTAGCAGCAGCTGCAACTGTCTATATTTTTGGGGAGACTATTATTTGCTGTCTGCAAATGTTTCAGCCCAATATTTGTATGCAAAACTTGAGCAGGTAAGAGTGCCTGGATTTGTGCAGCAATACTGCCCCTGGGGGTGACTCGTGGTCAGTACAGGACACTGGGTCAGAAGAGGACTTGAATAGTAAGTGGTTTTGGAATGCATTGATTAATGATACGGTGAGTGGAAACTTTATTTAAAAGGAGGGAGGTGTTTGATCATCTGTAATTCAAAAGCAATAAAGCATAATGCTGAAATATTAAATATTCCATGCAGTTTTTAAAGGTACGAGATGGTTAACGATTAGTTAGCTATTATTATTTTAAATATATAAAGAAACTAATAACATCTGTATATATATTTTATCCAAAGCGACTTACAGGTGGGGAAAACAGCAAGCAATTAGTCCTAAAGAGGCAAAAAAAACAACTTAGGAAGTGCTCATAATACCGTATAACAGGCAATGTTCAAATAGGTGCAGGCTAAAAAGGGAAAAAAGGATAGGGTTAAGAGAATTTTTTTTTTTTTTTTTTTTATGATGTCAAGTAGTGTTGAAAGAGATGGGTTTTCAGCAGTCGTCTGAAAGTTGTAAGGGAGTTGGCATTTCGGATAATGATGGGAAGATCATTCCACCAGCCAGGAACGGTGTAAGAGAATGTTCTGGAAAGAGATTTTGGGCCTCTTTGTGATGGTACAGTGAGGCGTCGCTCACTGGCGGATCTCAGAGTTCTGGAGGGAGTGTAGATTGGTAGCAGTGTCTGGAGGTAAGCGGGAGCCGAGCCGAGCCGGAGATTGTTCCATATGCAAGCATCAGTGTCTTGAATTTGATGCGAGCTGCAATTGGGAGCCAGTGCAGGGAGATGAAGAGAGGAGTGACATGGGCCCTTTTGGGCTTGTTGAAAACCAGTCATGCTGCTGCGTTCTGAATCATTTGTAGAGGTTTGATTGTACATGAGGGAAGACCGGCTAGAAGAGCATTGCAGTAGTCCGGCCTGGAGATGGCCAGGGCCTGGATCAGGAGTTGTGTGGCTTGCTCTGTAAGAAAGGGCCTGATCTTACTAATGTTGTGTAGGGCAAACCTGCAAGATCGGGCCGTTTTAGCGATATGGTCTTTGAATGAGAGGTGGTCTTTGAAGATAACTCCAAGATTTCTTGCAGAAGTTGATGGGGTAATAGTTAATGTATCCAGATGGATGGTGAAATCAGGCTGTAAAACTGCAAATGCATTCTGAGCAGCATGAACTGAAAACAATGTGTACATGTAGCCAAATGAAATAAACTATGAAAATTAATGTTATACTGAGAGCATTTATACAACATAATTTGTTTTTGTTGTTGTTGCTCTTATTATGTACAGTTAAAATATACTTAAATATACAGATGTAAAAATGTATCAAATTAATTGAATAGCTAATAATTAAATGTAATATTTAAATAATGTTTTTTAGTTTATTTTCAACATTTTAATTTCTTAAAAACATGTTAAAATATGTTTACTCTCAAGATGAAATGATGAACAGATAGCATAATATGTATATTGTTTTACTTTAATGTGAGATTTCCTGGTCCTGTAGAAATAGAATCTCTCTCTTTCTCTCACTCCACTTCACTCCGTTTTATTTTAGCATTAAAAATAATAATCATGACTATTATGAAACTTAGCATCCGCGTTGAGTAATAAATACGGGTCTTTCCCCAACATGGCAACCCAGACACACGGAAATGAACCGCTCAATCAAATCTTCGGAAGCATGTGACGTAACACGGCCAATAAGCTGTCAGTAATCCCCCGGTTATTGTAGCGGGAAACTTTATGATACACAGCATCAATTATTTATTAATTAAAACGTTAAATGATTTACTACATATCCATTTTCCATCTCCTGTATGGGTGAGTCTTTTGCTTCCAGGTTTTCCGTCAGTTTTTTCTATCAGGCTGAACGTTTCGCTCGGTTGCCATAACAAATGCTAATAACGAAACCTAGACTAACACACAACAATATAACTTATTTTCCTCTTTCTTCAATAATAGTCTGTTTGTTCGAGACTTTTTGTCTCTCTTCTAGATGCTTTCTCGTTGTAGGCTGTGCATCAATGTGATTTCTCTTTGTTTACGTTAAATGTTTGTATGCAGTTATTCTACATAAAACTTAGCATTAATTCTAATACGTTTGTCTCGCACTGTTTCAGTGAATTATGGCTCATAGACTGACTAAAGAGGAGCTGGATCAGCAGTTTGAGCAGTTCTTGAAAGAGGTACAGTATTTTAAACTCTTAAGAAAGTTTATGCTTCTTGTGGGATAAAAGGTGTATTATGCAAATTCTGTCATCCTTTTTCCTGTATAGTGTATTACTTGAAAGGCAAAAAGCATTGAGCACAGTATTCCATGTAAATGTTATTCTGTTGTAACGTTAACGTTGTATTTCTGCTTTTTTTTTCCCTCCAGTCTGTCTCTGATGACTCTGTTGATTTGGGCACCAGCACCAGGCGCACTGGTGTTCTTGACAGCTTGGGACAAGCAGCTGTCAGGCCAGTGAAGAAGGCTTCAGTGTCTGTGCCGTGGTGGCAGGATGATGATGACAGTGAAGAGGGACCCGGTGAGTGCTGGAGTTTGGCTAAAATCACCAACCAAAGCTTTAGCCTAATCTTTGGCCTGACTTTGAACCCCAAAGGTTTATAGTTAAGACCTTGAGAGTTTCTGAGATCTCATTTGAGCAAGCTTTTTCCATGCATGCACGCTCTTCTTGTCGTGAGTGTATTGTGTGCATTTGAATAGGAATGTGCATCTGGCTAATAATAATGTTAGGAACAGATATTGTAGTTTATACTTTGTCCACTTGAGGGCAGCAAGCACAGAGCTGAAGACAATAGAAATAATGCAAAATCATCTGAAGATGCAGATCAAGGGTCCCTAAAAAAGATCCTGCCTTTGTTTCTAAATTGCACATAGCTCGATTTATTTATTTTTGTCTAACTTACATTGAATAGAATAACTGACTATTGTTGTTTTATGTTGTTGGCTTACATATCATAATTCCAAATTTTAGGTATTGAACTAGGAACTGATGAATGTGTTTTTTGATATTATTAGGCCTGATTTAGTCTTCATTTAGGGGGATTTTGGGGTGGGGGGGCACCTTTGCACTTGCTTGCATGTACATTGACTTTGCAGGCCTTCATTTAGCGGAAACCTTTATCTAAAATTGACTCACAAATGAGGAACATAAATAATTTATCATAATATTGGGAAAGTATTTTGGTTATCACAAGTGCATTTCTATCTAATCAGCTGTAAGGTGTGGAATAATAGGAAAATACCATAACTAATTGTTTATCGTTCTGTCATCAAGTCGCTCAGTGATGAGTCGCTTAGTGTTGTTTACTGCATTAAACACTACTTATTTCTCAAAATGTTTTTCTGTAAAGATTTAAAGACATGAAAAATACCACCAACCCTAATCGTTTGAACAGGAATGCAGTAATGTGTGATCAATTTGCTTGAAAAGAGCTTGATAGTCAGAAAGTAGAGACATTTTTATTGTACATAATAAAGTCAAGTTGTCTGTTCAACAAGTGTGCTGTAACACACAGTGTTCTGTCTGAACAGTAAACAAGTTTTGTGTCTAATAAATAGCAATATTACCAAGAAAGAAGGTTTGTTTACTTTTCCTTAAACCTCTGAAGTGCTGCTCACAGCAATGTATCATTTGCTGCTATTACTGTTCAGCGTTTCAATAGATGGAAAAAGTCTGCCCCAGAGGGACCACTTATTGTCATTTGTCCAATTTCACATTTTATCCATCAAGCTCTAGTAATTCTTTCTTTGTATTTGACATAATCGTCATCTCTGTGCAGTCTCTCTATTTCATTCTGCTTTTTTTCCATCACTTTTGCAGAAAAAGCCACTAAACGCAGTTTTACTAAAATTAAAAAGTCCCAAGCTGTGGACCCTCGAGTGGAGTCCAGACAGAGAGAAAGCCCGCCTCTGGGTACATCTTGTTCATTAGTCGATGATGTAACTTAAAGGTGAAGTGTGTAATTTTGTGTCACACAACATAATTGCAGAAAATATTGTTTTCAGACAGGTTTCCTTAAAGTGCCCCTATTGTGCCATTTTAAAGGTTGCTAATATTGCTTCATGAATCTCTTAAAACAGGTTTATATGTATGCAAGGTCAAAAAACACTAGTTTTCTCCAAAAATTTACCCCGTTTCTAAATGATGCGTGAACGAATGAATACAGCTACATGACACACTGTATGAAAGATCATATTTGAAAATGCATAATAGGGGTGCTTTAAAGGTTGATTAGTGGCTAAACAAGGAATTTCAATCTAAAAACTAAATATTGAAGGTTTTTTTCATCTGGCCCCTTCCCCTCAGAGACCTTTTTCATTCAGAGGCTTTTTATGACTGACAAAATACACTGTTTTCCTCTAATTGGCAACACTAGGTGCCGACACAGAACTCACATTTTCAAAGGAGAATAACTGACTGTAGCATTGTTTTTCAGAAAAACAAACATATAACTTAGCATGTTTTTTTAAACATGTGCATATATATTACAGAATTTTTATGCTTTAATAGAGTCAAAAACGTACATATAGCACCTTTCAAGTATTGTAAAATTAAAAACTACACACTTCACCTTTTTAGGTGTATTACTTATTAGTATTTTTAATGGATTTTAATGTGTGTCCTGTATTTAGTTTTTCTTTTAGATTTCACACTTGAAAATAACTCATTTAGATTAGCTGGTTTAAGCTTCAAGTGTCCTTTTGGTTTTTTTTACTGATCATTGTATAATTTTATACTCTCATTTGGTGTGGGTCTACCTGCTTTATGAACTTTCATGTTGTTTTTCTTTCTTTGTTTATTCCCCTTATAAGCCGTAGTTCCTATTAAACCCACCCCTAAACCTCGTAGCAAAGCACTTGATACGGTGAGCCAGCTGCCCAATCAGAGGGCATCCCTCAACACCAGTCCTGGACAGGATGCAGTAAATGAGAAGATGCTATCACCTGAACATAGTTACTCTTTAGAGGAGCAGAGGGTCTCAGAGGAAGACTCTCGTTGCACGCCAAGCCCAGTGCCTTCCAACATCTCCAGTACATCAGGACACAAGAGTCCCATTTACTCTTGTTCTGATGAGTTGTCTGTGGAAAGCAATGCTATTGATTCAGTCGAGAGAGAAGATGGTATCCGTAAATTATTTCGATTTTTAATGTTCTGTTTACTTACGATTATTGCCTTTTATTTCTTCATAACTTTGCCTCAATACATAATTATATGCAGTAATTAAGCCCAACAGATCAGAGTTTTGTTTTGGTTATATGTAGTTGCAGCTGAAGTGTTTGCAGCACCAGTTTTTGCTGTAAACAAATCCCTGGAATAGTGCCTGTTTGAAGAACATGTAGTGCCAGTTAGCAATTTCTCTGATGTCTAGTTAATTGAATATGTGCTGTTCTGAATAATAATGTGCCACGTAGAAGGCCAATATATCAAACAGTGGATTAAGTCATACAAATTTTAAAAGAACAATGTAGGCATTCTTTTGTATGTTTTGACAGTTCTCAGAAACGCATGTTACTAAATTGCTTCTATTCAGTGGCTAGTGAAAAAAAAATGTGATTAAATTTAGAGGGGAAAAAAATAATAGTAATTTTTACAGTATGTTGTACTTAAAATCACCTAATACTTGTTTCCTTGACTTGCAGGAATGTCATCTACCGGAAAGTCCTTCCTGAAATCTCTGAGGAAGACTCCGTCTATTAAGGAGGTGGATGAAGAACAGCCGAAGGATCTATTCTTTGAGGATGAAGGGAATAGAGACCAAGTCATCTTTAGCAGAGACAGTCTTGAGCCTGATGGTCAGTCTCTTTAACTATTTCCTAACATTGATCTTTGCTTTTTTTTGTATGTGTGACCTGTAATTGCTTCTTCACAGATACCGCGATGGTGTCCGTTATGAAGCATATATCAAGTGCAGGTGTTTTAGGGCTGAATACATTGGAAGAGGATGAAAATACCAGGTTTTTATCCAACCTCAGAAAAGAGTTCTCTTCTTCCATGGACTATCCTAGCGTGAATCAAGACGAGGATCCGTCCACCCCCACCAGCCCACAAAGGTGCACTAAGATTTGAAAAAAAGCTTCATGTGACTTAAAGCGTAATGAATTCCAAGGATGCTTTCTGTGAAGGAGTATTTGCATATGTCCTTTCTTTAAATTTAGTTTCAAATTTCTTTAAATTTCCTTTCAGAAGAGAAGAAATGCATTCAACAAATGAAGAAGGACAGAGAAATAATAAAGACTCTGCTGGTAAGAGCAAAGCAGAGAGTATTTGAAAGGGATGTGTTTTGTTGTTATTGCTTTCCGAAGCAATAAAACACTTATATTGCTTCTCTGTCAGCATCGCCTTCGTATAGCGAAGATTTTGAGGAAGAGGCCAGTGGGAAAAGTGACGAGGTGCCTCAGGATATGGTGAATATACATTTTTAATACATTATAAAATGAGCTCTGGCTTAAAAACTAGTGAATCCAGTAGTGCATTATCTAGAGATGCATAGATGTACATGCGGGTTTGCATTTTGCATCTTATGCTGGCAATTTTTTAATTCATTTTTTTTATTTTAGCATTTGTAAATATTTAATGTTATTTTAACACATTCCCACTAAAACTCCAATGGTAATTCATTAAATTAATATACTAAATTACAAAATTAATATTACATTTTACAAAGGTAATTACTTTTTCATATTTTTGGCCTATGAAAAGCTGTTTTTTTTACATTATGTCAGTCAACTTCTCACGGGGGATGCTGGGGCAGGGTTTTTCCTGGGTCAAAAATGGTCTTTAGTGGTAGCCACACACAGTAAAACGTACCCCCCACCCAAATAACTAAAATAAATGCAATTTTTAATATGGGCTACTTTTTCATGAAATATATATTATTGGCATATATTAAAAGTGGCTTTCATATTTTTGAAGGATCCTTTGCCAGACTAGACAATTATTTTGGTATAATCATATCAGTATTGAAAAGCGTTTTAAAATTGCATCAAAGTTTATTTTAACAAAGTAAAATGAACAGCTAGCTAATAAATTGCTTTGTTCTGGTTTCACCTCAGTCGCCTAAACTAAATAAATTTATATATAATTTACTACGAATTGTCATTTGACCTTAAATTAGGGCTAAATCTTCAATTAGGGCTAAATCTAAATCTTGCATTATTATGAAGGTTAAATCAAGGCTAAGTTGAGTGTGGGCCAGATGAGTTGTTTTAACCTTTCTTTAAAATGAATTGGTTCATTAAGTTGTGAGTCGATCATTAGCTGACAGGGGCGCATTGTGTGCTGATCTCGGGTGTTAGGACATCGCAAAAGAGTTGTCAACAACAACACTTAAATCCCTGCATTTTTTTTAAGTGTTAATGTTAGCTGTCGCATCATGTGTGGAGTATTAGGAATACAATATTTGGGACAGTACAAAATGGTCTTAAATGAAAAACATTAAAATAATTACAGCACATGCTAATTTGCATTTAATGTCCATATGTCAAAAATTCTAACTTGTTTACTATTTTATTATTTTAGTTATTATTTTTTTTTTTTCACACCTTATGCTACAATTGCAATATGTGTCAGAATATACAACATATAAAACATAATGCAATTTTTTGCCCCCCTTATTTTAACTATTTCCTTCTCTCTTTTTTTCAGAAACCTGAAAGACAAGGGATGCTGGCTAAAGGTAAACAGCAAGTTACAATTTACAGTGTGTAAAGTTGTGAATGGTCATGATGTCAGGAGGTGAAAGGCTGTTCTTATGTCCTAGTGTCACTGCATGACTCTCTCAATTCCACGGACGGAGCATTGCCTCCTTCAGTTCCCAGTTTGGCACCCAGGAAAGAAAAATGGCCAGACATCAAACAAACAGAGACGCCAGCGTTGGAACCTGCAGGTTTGAGAACATGTTTTTGTGCTTCAAGCTTGTATTGTTGAAGTAATCTTGCAACAAGTGACTTAACACATTTTGTCCTCCATATCTAAGTTCAGTCTTATGGTCAGAGTGGAGGCAGTGAGATGGAGGCGCTGCAGGAGGCGTACAGGCAGATCAGCAGCTCAGCAGGGGAGTGTGAGGACAAACCAGCTGAGGGCAGCAGGACTCCCCTCTCTCTCTCTACACTTCAGCCTGCCTCCACTGTGGAGTCAGGTCAGACTCAGTACCTAGCTAATTGTTGCCAGTCACAGTGGGCATGTTTGTGCTTTAAACCTTTTGATTTACAGCTTTTCCACTGCAAATGCTTCCAGTTATGCTTGAAACATGAGGACGTGAGGTTTTTAGCTTTGGTTTTGTTTGAAGCATGAGTCCCGCTAGCTGACTCTAAACGATTAGATTTTGTTGAGGATGTCACAATGACTCTTTTTCCTGGAATCTCAAAGTCTTCTATTGGAGGTCTGTCACCCTGATCGAATATGAATGGAGGGGGTGGCGGACTGAACCACTGCCTCTGGCATTTCTTGCTAATTCTTTCTCGCATGTTTTTCAGTGCCTTGTTTTGGCAGCAAATCCATGTAAAGCTTGCCGAAGCAAGAACAGAAGTCATGTTTTGTTTTTTGTTTTTTTTATATTGCCTCATGAAAGAACAATACATTACTGTATTATTAAGATCAGCCCCTTTACAAGCAGATTCTTGAAGGAAATGTAAAACGTAAAAGCATGTTATACTTTCATTCAGAAAGAATGCATTTAAAACTGCAGTCTGTAACTTTTTTGTGTTCAAAATGTACAAAATTTATATAATAAGTACAGTATGAATCCATTTTCCAAACTGTGTTTTTGGCTTGTCCTGAATCACTACGGTATACCTATAAGTGTTTATATTCAGACTGTTTAGACTAGTTTGGGTAGATACCAATGTGGAGTAGCATAGTACCTGTATGGTTCACCATGGACATAAACAGAGAGAAGTAGCTTCAGCTACAATGTTCTGCCGCGGGACGCATGCATAGAGCGCCAAAACATACAGACTGCAGCTTCAATTGATCAAAGGTGACAATAGAAACTTTTACAATATTACAAAACATTTCTGTTTCAAGAAAATGCTGTTGAATTCATGAATTAATCCTCAAATAAATAGCATGGTTTTCACAAAAATATTAAGCATCACTGCTGTTTTTTTTAACACAAAATCAGGATATTCATGTTACACTGAAACCTAGAGTAACCGCTTACTGGGCACAACCATGCACACTGAATCCCAAATCCCCAATGATTCTAAGTACTAACCACTGAAAATTGGCTAATGTGCTTTCGGCCTATGTGAAACCTTTGTCACCAGGGTCTTGTTTATGTACCACAGATTTACCCACTGCTGAGGAATTGATGCGTCCAATTGGACCAGACTATGGATTCACCCGTGGCTTCTCTCTCCAGCCCATAATGTGAGTTCACTAGTTACCTTCACTCACTATATGAGTCGTGTGTTCTCATTTCAGTTGCTTTTAGAAGTTTTTGTATTACAGTGAGGCTGTGCCTCGAGGCAGCGAGAATCATAGTCCATTACGGATGTCTTCAGACGGGAGCCCTTTCAGTTCAGCTAATGAGGGCTGTGGAGGGGGTCATGCAGCTGTTCTTACAGGAGAGGAACATTCAGCCTCCCTTCAATACACTCAGAAAAGCATCGCTGAGGAGATCAAACGGCTCATGCAGGAACAGGACAGCTCCTCCGTGGAACCACCTCCTGTCAAACCCAAGAAGCGCCAGGTCAGAGACAATGCTATTCTGAGTCATTTGCCTCATGAATTACCTCTGTAAATTAGATCCTGTAATTTCTAGAGTTTTGGTAAATGAAAGTAGAAAGATAGAAGCACGGACTCTGCAAAGTAAATTAGATGTAATTTTAGTGGGTAACTACTTGGCTTCTTTATTCACATCGTATGAGATAATCACATTTATGAAGATTATGCTGGATTATTAACTTCTTTCTCAGGTTCCTGCCAGAAACAATGTGTTTACATCAGCCTACTCTAGAAAAACTCCTGTTCCATCAGCGAGGGCCAAAAAACCTGATAGCAGGCCATTACCCAGAGCACCTGCTCCCAGCAGAACAAGCCAAGCTGCTAAACCTCCATCTCCTCTAACACAGAGGAAAACTCTGAACCAGCCCCCTAAAAAAACTCAAAACCTCAACCACACACAAACAGTAAAAGGTACCTTACTTAAAACTGTCAAATGTCAAGCCCAAAATTAAAATATTCAAAATACTGAATAAATAATAAACAAAATGAACTACATTTTGCATACATTTTTTTATTTTATCATTTATTTTATAAATGTTATTTTTATTACATTCATTACATGGTTTTTATTACATTCAGTTTAGATGCATTAATCAGATCAGTCACAGTTAATCACAAATATTGATGTTTACCAAAATGAAGAAAACGATAGTTGAATTATTTTTTTTTTATGGTTTTGTTATATTTTGCAGTAATAAGTAAAACATGACTTAAATTCAATTCAATTCAATTCAAATTTATTTGTATAGCGCTTTTCATGATACATATCATTGCAAAGCAGCTTTACACCAAAGTGAAGTTTACAGTAAATGTAGTATTGGTTTGTACATATACAAAGAGATAAAGATCGATTTATCAATGGAGCAGACAAGAAATATTTGAAGAGTTCACTTAAATTCAAATGAGCGTCTCTTACAGGTTTAGACACGAGTTTAAGACTAAGCAGTGAACTGGTTGCATCCGTGCAGTCCTTTGCTTCATACCTACAGCATCAGGTTGAAGCCAACAGTCTACAGGATAACATCCCTCCTCGAGCAGACAGGATCACACCCGAAGCAGTGACAGAAGTGAGTTAACTAGGACTGAATCAGAACATTGGATCAAATCCTCCAAGCTCATTAACGTCCTGTCCTGTTCTGTTTGTCTGCCAGCATCAGGTCATGCAAAAGAAGATGGATGGTGTTTCGACCTTTCAGCAGGAGCGCTCATCACTGGAGCGCTTTCGTCTCCAGCTCGCACAAAAAGAGAGAGAGCTCCATCTGAGGGAAGAACAATTACAGGAGCAGCACAAGCAAGAGCTTGCAGCCCTCAGACAGGAGAACTATGTATTACAGAGCAAGGTAAGCCCCCATATATCTGTAAAACGTCCTGATATATTCAGAAAATATATTAAAAACTATAGTATAACCTCTACATCACTACATTACTGAGTAATTTTGTGTTTTCGGGCTTTATGCAAACCTCAGGAATCTATCGGGTTTACCACTTTATAACTGCTGCTGACAGAGGACTTAAAAACCACTCAAGTTTATATATTTTATTGGCCTAGCCTACTTATCCAGCCTTAAAGCACATATGGGCTTGTTTCTTGTTGAAAATCAATAGAAAACCTTCAGCTGTCTGGTAGCTCTCTTCTTCTCTTCTATGTATGTGGGGGAAATTGTATGTTTTCTGCAATAAGTGTATTTGGAAAAGGGGCAGTCTATACTTGCAGATGAATGCTTTGGTAAATCAATTATAACATCTGTTTACAGACATATTGCTGTGGCTGTTCTGCCCATGGAGATTTTAACTTTTATGCTGTGAGAAAAACAGTTCAGTACTAGTGCTTTTAAAAAGTGCAGATGCATTAGGAAAGGTTTATTCCAGGCTTTTGTTTGAATACTCTAAAAAAACATGATAAATAAAAGCCATGCTGTGCTCAGTATTTGGTAGTGCTTTTTGTTGAACTAGCAAATAATGACCCTTAACAAAAGTCAACCGTGTATTCAATAGGAAATGGACAAAATACAGGGCACATAGCCTTTGGTGAAGTATAAATAGTGGTTGTCAACAACTTCTAAAGAAGAAGAATTCATTCATGCCGCATTATATAAAGAGTTATTGTCGAATGGCACCATAAACATATTTAAGGTCTGGACTTACTAAAGCTATTTAAGGTTGATTGAGAGGAGGACAGCACATGCTGTTGAAGGGCTCACACAAATGTTACTGGAATGAAGGAAAGTCACTAACATATAAAAAATAAATGGGAAAGCTACAAAAACTGTGCCTAAAATCTAAGCAAACAATTCATTTATCCAAGTTAGGTTCTGAACTGTTGAATGCTAATTCCATAGTTACACCATGCAGAGGAGTCCAGTAACAAACGAAAGTGGAGTTTTGGTGAAGCTTCTGACCCTGTGACTGAAGAGAAACTCAAGCTGATAGAAAAAGAGATGAAGGAGCAGGAGACTCTGATTCAGGGTTACCATCAGGTAACACACTCTTTGGCTGACTCTGCTGATTTTCAGAATAAGGCATGCTGAAAGACGTGCATTCATTATATATACCTTTTATTTTCTTATCCCTATCCGTAAATATTTTGTTACGAATAGATCTTACGAATGTCAGTGAATGGTACAACACAACTCATTTTTTCAGCATAATGAGGCATGTAATTAAACAGTTCTTTTAAAATGACACTATTACTAGTATTTAGAATAATTATGATAATTACTTCTCACATTTTCTGTAATTACAGAATAACTCATAGCCTTTCCAGAAACCAAATCCAATTAATTTTCTATCTGGAACCATATTCAGATTAATACATGTGCTGAATATATTTGGGTCATTAGCATTCATATACTACAAATAGGTTAAGCTTGTCTGAACATTCTTTGTGATGATTTTAACTATGAAGGAGAATGAGAAGCTTTATCTGCAAATGAAAGCGCTACAAGCTCAAAGCAAACAAAATGAGGAGGCTTTGTTCATGGAGAACCAGAGACTTCTCACTGAGCTTGCTCTCACCAGGTCAGTGCTCTAAAAGTGTCTCGGTAGAGTGATCTAAAACATATCACAGCAGGTTATTATTATTAATGCTGCTCTTTGCAGCAGCTCATATAAAAGCAATACATATTCCTTCCTCAGGGACCGATTGAACATGAACAGCATTCAAAGAACCGTTGGAGGGAAGAGCATTGCTGACCAAAGCTTCAACATGGCGGAGTTAACAAGTCAGGTACAAGCTGCACAGGTAATATTAAAAGCCTTTCCAAAACTTAGTCAGCTGCCTACCTACTGTAGATAGAACTTCAGATGCATTTCTAATGCAAAAACTCTTTGCGTGTAGAAAAAGGAAGGGCGACTGCAAGATGAGATCCACAGGCTAAAACAGGAGAAACAAGCCCTGCATGTAGACCTGGAGATGATGAGGAAAGAGCGGGACCTAGCCAGACTTCACGCTGACTGTACTTCAGGTAAGAGCTTCAAATGTGGAAGCATTACATTGGCAGTCTATTTTTAGCAATGCGTTTGTCATATTGACGGCAACGAGCATCTGGATGTGTCTCGCAGGTGATAAAGGTTTCGAGCTTAAGATGCTCCAGGAAAAACATCAAGAGGAAGTCACAGAGCTGAAGAAGAGACTGCAGTGGTATGCAGAGAACCAGGAGCTACTAGACAAGGATGCGGCCCGTCTCCGAGCTGCCACCACTGAGACTCAAAGGCTCACTGAGCAGGTGGAAAAGCTAAAAATGGAGGTCAGCAAGAGGGCCAATGAGCAACAAAGAAAGGCAAAAGAGAGAGCGGGTGAAGCTAAAAGAATCCAGGACCTGGAACGACAGGTCAGACACAGACTCGCACATACTTTTGTTGTCTTATTCTGCAGGTACAGCTCATTCAGGGCACGTTCTTCTGTGTGCTCAGTTTGCTGAGAGGTAGAATTATCCAGCCGTGTCTGTTAGTAACAGACCATCTGTCTGGATAGTCAGTTTTCCAAGCATTTTCTGCTTACCATCTCCTCCTCCTTTTTTTTGACTGATGTGCACCTGGATGACTAAATTATTAACCTTAAATTTAATTTGTTTAATGGTTCTATATTCTCTTTTAGTTCTCTCTGTTTCCTTTAAGTTGTGTTGCTCGTGTAGATTTCCAAAACCCTTAACCTTTTCCTGTCACTGTCTGCTATATCTATCAAATTATTAAATCCAAAAAAAAAGTCATGAATGGATTTCTATTCCACTTCCTGAATGTATTTATTAACATTCGCTGCATCAATAGAACCTCTTGCATTGTGTTCCATTTATCACTCATGTTTCCATTTCCTGTGTCAGCTCAAACAGATGGAAGAGCTCTTGAAACGCAGGCATCCAAACTCCCTGCCAGCCCTGATTTTGGCCGCTGCATCTACCGGCACAGAAGATAATGGATTAGATGTTCGTCCCCCAACTACCCCTCATTCCTCCCAGACTGCAGCTCTATTGGAGAGACGTGTACATCGACTGGAGGCGGAGCTAGAGGGCCGCGATGAAGCAGCCAAACGCAGTCTCAGAACAATGGAACAGCAGTATCACAGAATCAAAGTATTTTCAGATTTAGTACAAAAGATTTTAAAGTTTTAAAGCACTGAGCGATCAATCTATATAAGCAGGGCACGATTTGTTGGGGGGAGTGAGGGGGTGGAATTTTCTGGTCTGATCTATACATCCCTGCCAATTTAAAAAAAAAAAAAAAACTATTTGTGAAATGCGTTAAGAAGTCCTGTTTCGAATCAAATGATGAAATTATTTGAGAAACACACTTGGAAATCCCATTCTGAATCAAATGAGTTCCGGCATATTAAAAACATTTCAACATGACACTTATTTGCCTAAAAAGACAGATTTATCGTGAGATCATTTTTCATGTTTTTTTACATTTCATTTTTTTTGTAACAAAACTATTAGAACTTAGTGACTCTGAGCTCACTGATTGAAGTACAGAGTTTTTGTTCTTAATTCGTAATGGAGAAAGCAACTCATACTACAAACTACTTTTTTATTTCCAAGCATGTTGTTTACCAGAGCTCACAGCTGGATTAATCTATTGCCAGAAAATAAGGTTTGCCAAGGAAATTAGGTTTCTATTTAAAGTCCTGTGCACAGGCCTTTGAGTGCTCTGTCAGAATGATAGCACTTCTCAACCCTGCAGTGCTTTCGACTGAAATATATAGAAGCAGAAGAGACTGCCATTCAAGGCTTGTTGATAAATTTAATAATTATTATATATTTAGTGATATACACAGTACTGTTCAAAGGCTCAGGGACATTAAGCTTTTATGTTTTTGAGTCTCTTATTATTACCAAGGCTGCATTAATACAAATACTGTAAAAACAGTGGTATTGTGAAATATTATAACAGTTTTCTATTTCAAGGTAATTTATTCCTAATTTATGTCTTTAAGGTAATTTATTGCGTTTGTGGCAAAGCTGAATTTCCAGCAGCCACTGCTTCAGTTTTCAGTGTTACGTAGCCCTTTAGAAATCATTTCAAAATGCAAATTTTTGAAGAAACTGACATAAGGATTTTTTTGATGAATGGAAAGTTTCATTCATTTGGAAAATAAGTATTTCTTAACAATAAAAGTATACTTTTTTTTGTTGTTGGTGACCCCAAACTTTTGAAAGGTAGTGTACAATAAAACTAAAACAATATTGTTTTTAAAATAAAACCATATTGTAAATATCATAGCCTTTATGGACTGGTATAATGTGCATTAAAATAATTGTTTAGTCAGTAAGTTTGGTTCATTGTAATAAATCAGTTTAACTGACCATTTTATGTTATATGTTGTTTTGGGCCAGCTCAATTAAATATGTTAACATTTGATATGTGTTCTTCTCTCCATCTTCAGCTGCAGTATGAACAGCAGATCTCAGATCTTGAGCAGCGCTTGGCTGAGAAAAGCCAGAGCAATGAGGTCATATCATCAGAATTGTCTGAGTCACAAATTGAGGGGTTGAAAGCAGAGCTGGAAGAAGTGAGGAAGGACTATCAGAAGCAAGAGAGCACCCTCAAGGCAGAAGTGGCCTCTCTGCAAGAACAACTCAGCCAGGCCCAGTCTTTGACGCAAGCAGACAAGCCTGCCCGCAGCCCCTCTCGCCACCAGCTCCATGCGGAGGCGGCACAAGCAACACGCATTGAGAGACTGACCCAGGAACTGAGCTCCAAGAGCCGCACCATTCAGGAGCTGAGCCGTACTGTAGACCGCCTGCAGAGGGAGAGGAGAACCATGCTGTCAGGTCCTGGCTGCGATCGTGCTGCCAGTGAGCCCAAGCGACATTTTGGTACAGCCAAGGAGCCCAAAAAACCTGCAGCTGAGACTTTCCCCCCTACCCTAGATGAGAAAGACTACCATCCCGGAGCATTCTCAGGGTCACACATCTCAGAGGTGCAATTGGAGAATGATAGTTTGAGGACGAGATTGGAACAGCTAGAGATACAGAGAGAACAAGAGAAAGCTTCATTGCAAGCTGCAGTCGCTCATGCACAGAGTCAGCTCCTCAGGTAAAGTGCTTTGGGAAAGTCAGAGCCAGTCTGCAGATTAAAGCTGACAGATTCCACAGAACATTCGGTAGTATATAATAGTCACAGACTCTTCAGACTTATTTAGAAGTTATCAAACATTTTTGATATTTTCGGTTTTAGAACACATTTTAGATCGGAACAACTTTAATGTCTGGTAGTGTATGATCTTCGCTCGTGTAGTGTACGATGCCCAGTTTTTCTTTGTCACTAGAGTCGGTAAGTGTATGAGGTCCACTGTTTTAAAAATCTAGTCAGATTTTAAAAGTGGTTTAGTGTATTCCAGTCTTAGTTCGCTGGGGTGTATTTGTAGCAGTAGGCAGAAATGCATTGTATGGGTCAAATTTATAGATTTGTTTTTTATGCCAAAAATAATTAGGATAGTAAAGATCATGTTCCATTTTGTAATTTTCCTACCTTAAATATATAAAAAAAATTATAATTGATGTATAAAAAATAATTCATTAGTAATATACATTACATAATATACAAAGGTGATTTTCTCATTATTTCGATTTTTATTGCAGCCTCAGATTCTAAATTTCCATCTTGTCCTATCCTAACAAATCAATAGAAAGCTTATTTAGTTAACTTTCAGATGATGTATAAATCTCAACTGCGAAAATTGACACTTATGACTGGTTTTGTAGTTCAGGGTCACATATTGAAACTATAAAGAATTGAAATGTAGTGTAGAATAAAAAGGATGTCAATTATTTTTAATAACATTATTATTCAGAATCAGTCATCTGAATCTCAGTTAATGACTTGCATTAAATACATTATAATTTCTCTTTTTTTTTTTTTTTTCAGGATTCAGGAGCAGAATGCTGAACAGCTTGCCTCGTTCAAGGCTGAGCATCATAAAGAGATTGAACGCCTCCTGGCTTGCCATGCGCTTGAGCATTCCTCCTCCAAAGTCGCTGAACTCTCCAATCAAGTAAGCACACAGGAGGTCAGTCATTCCAACAGTTCTATTTATATGGCTATGTGCATTTATTAAACACGACGTGTTTCCTTGGCCGGTTATTAGAAACATCAAGGTCATGGTTTTGTTTGATAAGAAAAACAATATACAATTGTAAGGCATTATAGCTTTATAAGCTTTAGATTATGAATTTCTCCATTCAGATCATAGTGCAGCATTTACAGGCGCAAGTAAAGGAGCTCCAGGGCACCAAAGATGATCTGGCTGTGTCTAAGCTCAGAGAGGAAACCTTGCAGAACCAGGTAGAGCGTGAGACTTTGACACCAAGGTTTCGGTTCAGTTCGATTCAGTTTCTGTTCTTTAAACACAAGATTTTTAATTTCCTGTTATATGTATGTCAACAGCTATCTAAACTCCTGGAAGAGCTGAAACAGGCCAAAGAAGCACACAGTCCTGAACTAAGACACTTTACAAGCCTAGAGCAGAAAATTCAGTCCATGGAACTCCGTTATAATCAACGTGAGAAACAGCTTCAGCAGGTAACACTCCCACACACACCTACACTCCTATACACTTCAGTTCAGTAAGATTTTAAATGAACGTAATGCATTTATTAAGCAAGGCTTCATTAAACTTATCAAAAGTTACAGCAAAGAGATTTTTAGAATGCTAATTCTACTAAATGTTTGCTTCTCAAAGAAACCTGGAAAAAAGTAATAAAGTTTCCACAAAAATTAAGCAGCTTTCAACATTTATAATAATAAGAAACATTTCTTTAGCAGCAAATCATAATATTAGAATGATCTTTGTAGGGTCATGTGAAACTGAAGATTAGAGTAAGGATGCTGATAATTCAGCTTTGCCATCGCAGCAATAAATTACGTTTTAAAACATTGAAATAATTGAAATTGTATATAAGGGTAGTTGATGTCTCAATAGCTCCTTTCGCACTGCATAGTTCTAGGAGCAGTTATAGGAAGTTCTAGGAACTAGCTGGTCAGGTACTTCCCCAGGATTTTGTGAGAATGGAAATGGAATGTAGACGTATAAGTTATGCAATAGAAAGAGCAAATGGGAGGCTAAGAGGTTAAATCTACTAAAGCAACTTGCATTTCTACATGTGATTGAGTAAAGAGCACAACGGCACAGACAATGACGACAGGTAAATGCTGTTAAAATTAAATTGTTACATCTTGTAACCTGTGTTTGCGCACATGCATTCAGCCAATCAGCACACACTTACGTCACTGGTAGTTTTTTTTTATCCAAAAGCGTTGATGTTCTACAATAATCCGTAAATGATATTGATCGTAAAGTTTAAATTTATCAGTACTGAACATAGTGCAAACAAAAGTAAAGCAGTATAAACGGTTATTTCACAAAAGAAAGACTTATTTAGTTGAGTCTTCTGTTTATTTGTAGTCATATACATCACATTTAAAAAGAATGATCAATACGACCTGGATAAGTTAGCAGAAAGAAGCTCCCCCACAAAAAACATTATTATATTTGTATGATGTACACAGAGCTAAAGTCTTGAGACTTAGTTATGACAGATAAAATAGCCTACGTAATTAAATAAATACACCATTTACAGAATAAGAATTTGACATCTGATTTCTTCAAGCAATCGTACTTAATACCATCATGTGTACTATGGTAATGTTATGGATTGCGTGTAGGCTATAGTCTTTTATAAATCACTTTTTTTTTTAGATCCATTGTCGATTATGATGCCCATGCAGAAATAAATTATTTCAAACACTTGTTGCTGTCTGAAAGTGAGGTTTTAGCTAAAATGTATTTTAAAAGTCTTTGATGTTGGTGTTATCTGTTCACTTTATGAATTGATCTGCGGTGCTGATGCTCTCCAGCCGCGGAGAAACTCCGCCTGTGTTCATAACCACACCTCTAGCCCCAGTCGGGTCATTGGCCCCGAGGAAGCACAGACGATCCAAGCCCTGGAAGTGACAGTGAAAACGCGACTGGCCCTAGCACACACTAGCACCTGCTTTGGGCCCGACAGTGGAAACGTGGTTTTCAGACCCTATTCTCAAGTAGGAGCTAATTTTGCTCCTGTAAATAGAGTTCCTAAAACTAAATATGGTGCAAGTTCCTGCTGTGCGAACATTAGGGTTGTGTACCGAAACCCGGTACCATTATAGCATGGGATTTCGGTGCCTCATTTCGGTTCCGTGCCAAAACGACAAACCCAATATATACTGAGTGAATGATTCATTCACTTGACATGGCATTGGATCATATGTTAGTTATTGTTTCATAAGCTTAGTTAATTGATACATTAATGATTTTGTCTTTATTTAATGTAATGCAATCTATTGTTTATAGAGTAAATCGTTTTCAGATACTTTATGAATAGACTTTTTAAACCTTTCATGCTATTTCATGATAAATCATTCAAGTGAACAGTTGTACAGTTTCATATTTTTATTTGCATCTAGAAATTAATAGTTCTGTCTCCCTCTGTGTTGTTTTTATTTGTTCTGTTTGGTTGATAACGAGCCTTTAAATCTCCTTTGTAATAGATATGATTAAGCTGCATTCAAAGCTGTATTTATAAACTGCTTACTAATGACTATTAATGTTGGAACAATACTTTCTAAAGGATGAACCGATACCCAACCCTAGCGAACATACGAATATCCGGGTACTTCCCCAAATAGTTCTAGGAACTTTGAAAAGTTTCTTCCGGTGCGAAAGGGGCTAATGTGTCCTGTGGTGTGACACAAAAAAAAAATTTAAGATAAACTCACTTGTGCTATTTGTAACTAAGAATGAAGATACATTTTTCTCTTATTGTTTGTGTGTTATGTGTTGTTGTTTTTTTACCATAGGACAACTGGCCTTATAGTTTTTATCAAATAAATGCAGTCTTGGTGAGCATATGTGATTTCTTTGAAAAGCAAACATTTTAGTGACCCTAAACTAACCCTAAACATTTAACAAGAGTGTACTAATGTACTACACACATGGACTGTAAACAGTCAGTGAACATGTAGTTTTCAGTAGCTCTACAGTATATAGTTGTTTTAATGGATCTCAACAGCAGTCTTTTGATTGACAACCTCTGCATGATTGAGTGCACTGATGTCATGTGCGGTTTTATTTACAGGTGATTGCAGACACCCGGCGGGTGGTGGAGCAGGAGCAGGAGGGTGAGGTGGAGCGCTGGAAGAGACTCGCTCAAGGCAAGGCTAAAGAGCTGGAGGTCTTCAGACTGGAGCTGGACTCCATACTCGATGTGCTCCGTCAACTCCAGAGACAGGGTGTAGTCATTCCCATCCCTGAACACACATCCACCAGCACCCATACATACCTTCCCCTCCGATCCTGAGCTGTCTTTGAACACTCTGGATAGCAGATTTCCTGTGACAGAACTAAATATTGATTTAAATCTGTTGGAGTATTTATAATTACATATTGTAAAAGCATTATTTAATGATTGTCAAGGAACATGCAGGGTGTGTAGTAATTTGTAGCATAATTCCTAATGTTATTTTGTATTAAAGTTAATTATTCTTTACACATTTTGTCCAGTTTTGCTGCTCTGTTGGTTTTACATCATCTGCTTCAGCAGAACCCAGAAAGCCTGAACAAACAGCAGTAAAATTGCTCTTGATACACCACCCACATAAAAGTTATAAAAAAAAAAATGCTGAACTCAAAAGCACAACCTAAAAGTAAGTTTGCACAACAAATACTGCAGACGTCATGATTTATTACTAGCCTTAGTGCTTGGCTCAGAGGACATGGTTTGAATGCTAATAAACTACTAAAGAACATAAATTGCGTGAGTGGCTGGAGATGCAGCGCTGGGTGGTGATTGATAAGCACTGATCAGCCTGCAGCACTGTTTATAAACTCCAAGGGTGCTGACAAAATATAATTGGGCACACAGGATACATCTGAAGAGAAGTCGTGGAGTATTAATAATTTTAAATGATAAAATTTGTGCCACATCTGATGTCAGCTCAAAGCTGTCCTTTAGCTTTTACCAATATAATTTTTTTTTTCAGTACGTTTGAAGGTGAATTAATGTCACTCTGTAAATCATGAGGCATTTCCTTTTTTTTCAAAGTTTTCATCAGTACCTAGTTTTTTAGTTTTTTGTTGATGGTTAACCTGTACTGTAATAATAGTAATCATGTCCTGACTCATGAATTTTTAAAAGGTTAAAACATAAGTGATCATGATTTTACACTATAAACAGTATTTTACAAATTGTATGTATGCGTGTGTCTGTATATACTGTATATACATATATTTTAGTGCCGGGACTTTAATGCGTTAATTTAGATTAATTAATTATACAAAAATAACACTAAAACTTTTTAACTCATTTATTCACACTTATTTTTGCACCGCGGAACGTTTCTTACTGGATGAGTTTTGGCGGACTGATTATACTGGAGCACTAACTAGTATTCACCCAAGCCATGGTATTGAAAAAATATTACGTATGTTTAATCGGCAAAGCCATGCACAATTTTTTTGACAGTAAACTCATTCCTTTGAGAAGTAGCCGTGGTATAAGCTGATAAATTTATGTGAAGTTTCACCACAGGAAGTAGCCTGGCTTCCGCGACTATAAAGCTCCTAGGAGCTTAGTCTGGCCAAGCTGCCTTACTACCCGCCTTCTGGGAGGCGGGCTTAACCTGTGTCCATCAGATGCCTCTGTATACTACTGGACGAATCTACAACCAATCAAAACACTCATTCCGATGACGTACGTGTGGCGACGGAACCAGAAGCCTCCGTAACTAATTGTAGCTAGCTTCATTAAAGCAGTAGGAAAATGTCGTCAAGCGATTTTGCCAGATTAATATGAGAGTAGCTGGTATTTACAGTCATTCAGTGATTATTTTTTGAGAGTTTAGCAAGCTTTGCCAAACTGACTTTGCTCGTGAAATTGAATGTAGCGTCACAGGAAGTATGGGCGTGCCCAGGCTACACAGTAAGCTTTGCACTGAATTTTATTAGCATGTAGGTGTTCAATAAAACAGAAGACAGAACTGAAGTATTCAATTGCTCCAGCAGCTCAGACAGCTGTATTGAGACAAATACAGAGAGTTAGTATGCAAGTATACTACAGATATTCTGCAGAAAGCCACTGATTTAGTTGACAGGTGCAGACAGCGAGCTATTTTCTACTCAGGCATTTGCTCACAGAACAAGTCCAGAGAACCGGGCAATTTGCAGTAATTTTGCCATTAGGCTACATAAGTACAATGCTGCATAAAGCATCTTCCTACTGCACATCAAGAGATTTTTAAAATCATGCTCATAGTAAGAACCAATAAGGCATTGCAATCTACCTTCCTATGATGCCTTCCTACAACTGGTGACAGCATTGTTGTCCCTGATGTCATTGTCTTTATATAATATCTGCCATTTTCTCCCAAGTCTTTTAGCATGCTGTCAAGAACACATCTGCCAAATCCCATTCGTGCAATCCCATCTTTTTTTGATCTTGCAGACTGACATCATGAGTCACTGTAGACCCCAGGTGTCAGAAAATAGCTCAGCTTTGAAGCATGCGCTGCAAAAGCAGGGCTTTCGAAGCAAAACACCATCACTCTTTACTATTAGAGGTCACAGGCTGAGTTTAAGACAATAATGGAACCATAATGATTGAAAAAGGCCATCTTTAAACTGGTGGATTAGTCAATGATATGATGGGTACAACGTGGACGAGCCTCCTCCATTATGATCGGTGGATCACCCAGTAGTAAATCTTCATCTTCCCCCAGCGCAGAATTTAGTTCTGAGTTGACGAAGTTGGGGATGTTGAAATGCGCCAAGAGCGCTGCTTCTCGTTCCGCCCTGGTGTCCATGACCATGCTTTGCACAACTAGGCCAACGGTTTCCACTTGGTCTCTGGAGTCACCGCTGCCACCACGTCCATGGGCGGCACCAGCAGTGGCCCTGCCTCCTCCTCGCTCTTCTTCGTTTATGTAACAGTGAAAAAAGGAGCGTGACTCTTCCAGCAATGGTCGAGAAAGACTCATTCGGTTGTCTGCCTCACGTTGGTGGCCCAGACCCTCGGCGCAGCTTGTGAGACGCATTCGTTTCTCATAAGGCTCGGCGGCTCTGAGGGAATGAGACAGGAGCGTTGAACTCAAAGCCTCATCACCAGCTTTTTTTCCCTAATAGAGGTGAAATGAGCACCGGTGCTTCTGGAGTGTGGGAGTGCACTCATCTTATATTCTATCCTCGTCCTGTGTGTGTGTGGGAGCACATATTCCTATCCTCTCTTTTCAATGATCTTGAGTGTAAGAGGTTTCTGCTGGTCTGTGTTAATGCATGACTCACATCTATAGAGCAGTTTAATTAAAAGAGCACTAAACAGACTATCAGCCCAGCCCCTGAGCTTCTCAACTGCTCCATTAGACCAGAGGCTGGGGACTAATAGTGCTGCACTATTATAACTGAGTGTAATTACAAAATAATAAACAATAAACGCCCTTAGAATTATTTGCCCAATACATTTGAATGTAAAAAGAGGGCTTTTAAATGAATTCTGGTTGGTTATTTGAACACAGACAGAGATAATTGTTGTGTTTGTGTATGTGCATGCATATGGGTGCATTTGAGTGCATTAATAAACATGAGCATGCGACAAGACAGATGCAAGGATAGATTGGATTAAAGCAACATGAAATTATTGTTGCAGTGCTTATATCTCATATAGTTTATGAAGGTTCAAGTTGCCAGACTTTATGCTAATTGGACCAAGATTTCAGATTTGATCAAAGTTTCCTGAAAAGAATCTTTGTTGGTCTAAAGAAGTGTTACATCGGAGACACTGACCTAGCGGAGAGCTAATGAGAACGAGGAAGGCCACAAACACGGACATACACGCACACAGAGAGAGCTCTCTCTGAAGCCAAGAATAATGAGGCAGCTAGGTGGCCAAAATGCAGGCAGCGGGAAACAAAAAAAAAACCATGCTGAAATGCTGGCTTGGTCCAGTACGTCGTGCTTGCGGTGCAGATGTTAAGAGAGATAAATTGACCTATTGGGAATGTCTGCACTTTTGTTTAGTTCAATTCAATTCAATTCTAATTTATTTGTATAGCGCTTTTCATGATACATATCATTGCAAAGCAGCTTTACACCAA
>JAUMHI010000058.1:15169148-15188912 GCA_032359435.1 Enteromius unitaeniatus | reverse complement strand
TGCTTGCTGTAATATATCTGCTACATGGTGATTTAATATATATATATATATATATATATATATATATATTATATAGGTGTTATTTCATGTTATATGTGCAGCAGCAGTATTTCTTACATGCTCACAGCATCATATCTGTGGATGTATTGGCAGTAACAAGTCTCGAAACATAGCAAATCTTTTCCACAAAGACCAAAAACGTTTTGCAGTTATGAACACTCAGAATTCAGGGATGTTGAATGAGGATCACTTTAATTGCACAAGTGGTTGTGTCTCAAGTACATCAGAGATTAGCCGGTCCTGAGCTTACAAACACCTATTGACAGGGTTCTGCTCTCCACATTGCAAACTGACCCCCATTTACAATTAGCTACAGAAATGTGAAATAATGTACACAGAGATTTACAATTGTCCATATAAATGTGATTAGCAAGAGCAGAAAAGACATTTGAGTATCTGAGTTGTTTCCCAGCAGCTTGTAACTAACTGTCCATCTGAGAGATTGTGGGTTTGTGAGGATAATGGAACAGAAAAAATTCCCAAAAAATGCAGGTTTTCTTCTGTATTAATGTGCATGTTTTTAACATGAACTTAAAAATAGCCAGACATTGTTATATGAAGTAGACAAAATCGATAATTTGTTCCTTTCTGATTGCATAACTTTTTTTTTTTTCTAGTGGCACTGTACTGGCGCACTAGCTCACAAATACAACATCTCTATGCAAAATGACTAGTCTGACCACAATAACACAGTCAAGAGCCAAATGAGAGAATTTCCTCTTCATTCACATTCACATTTTATCAAAGGTCTGCAGAAGTTCCGAAAACTAGCGACAACAGGTGAACAATCTTATGGCATACATAAATAGTTCAAAAAACCATGAAGGAAACATCAAATTGTTTATGATGTCAACTTAAAGTAAACGTATCATTAATGATGTATGACTATCAAAGTACAGGAATAATTTGGCTCTGTTTCTGTTATTCTCTGTGACAGGACCTGTGCGATAGGAAAGATGTCAGGATTGGTTTTGATGTAATCTAATATGACCCTAATATGATCCTGGCTACCTGACAGATACTCGGTAATTAGATTCACCTTCGGCTGGCACTGTCAGAAAAATCAGATCATAACAAAGTCAGCGAACCAAACAAAACCAGTTCATCGGATCAAACCTGAAAAGATCACAAAACATTGCTCTGTTTGAGATAAGAGTTGTATGAGGTACAGAAAACCTTTGGCATCTGTGTGGCGATTACATGATAAGAATAGATCTTAAAACGTGAGGGGTAGTGAATAAAAGCAATTATTTAACTGTACTTTTTCAAAAAGCTAAGGACTGCCATAGGCTTTGTGCTTTATTACCTTTGGAAGCGGAAATTTACAGTAAAGATTCCAGGAGCAAGGAATGTCCAGTTGAGTTGCGTTTCCAGCGAAGTCAAACGTTTAAAAAGCAAAAAACTCTCCTCAAAGTCTTTCTCTACAAAAAAGCACTTTACAATAAAATGTACAAAAAATATAACACTGTTTATAATCAAGTCTTCGTAACAGAACAGGCTGACCTGTACCCATAGAATTGTGCAAACACATTATTTAGCTACTAACTGTAAAACAAGGTGTTTTATACTGGCAAGACATACCCTTTGGTCGTTTAACGCAATACCGTACTGCACACTGCCAGTAAATCCTGATACCTGTGGATTATTTCAAGCTTATATGTGGGGAAAACTTACTAAACCGGTCTGGGTCACATTTTACACCCGAATTAAGGGGAAAAAGTAGAAAATATATATTTCTTAAAGAAAATCAATTATATATTGTCCTTTTTGACTTGTTTTTTATGCACCAGTTATGCACTGGTAATTTAATATATTCTGATTATTTCATCAGAATAAATTAATTACAGCAATGAGAACTGAGTGGGGAAATGTGCTTAATTTTCTTAAAAAATTTTTTTTTTAACTATTTTCTATATTGAAATAGCAAACAAGCTTCATGTACTTTAAGCAAAACACAATTTCTTCTTTTTCTCAAAGAAACATTGGCGAACAATATGACTCTTGACCGGTTTCATGAGTTTTACCCATGCAACCTTGCATAGTTCCCCAGAGACGAAAACCCTGCAAAGCAAAGCGCAAGCAAAATAAAATCCTGCTTTAAAAGCTGCTTTTCAGGTGCAGGCAACTTGTAGGCGAAATTTTGGAAAATGAAAACATACAAGCATTCAGAGTCTTTGAAGAGTTTGAAATGCAGTTTGCATGTGCCCTTTTGAAAATACACTAAGGCAGCTTTTGATTTTGAGAGATACCAACATTTTTTCGGAAATACCACTTAGGTGTAAAGACTTGGAGCTACACGACCCATGTTTCCCTACCTACAGTAGATTGTCTGCTTTGCCTCTTAGGTTTGAAAAGATAGCTTGCCAGTGTCACTCTCGTTTTACAGCATTCTCCATAGTGCAAATGTGTAATTATTATTAATAGTTTCCTTTACTGCATGGAGTTTCGTCTTTAATGGCAGCTGACCTTCCACAGCAACACTGGCACCAGACGTCATCTGTGTTCATGTTCATGGCTTTGTTCACAATTAGAGCTCATTTGACGGGATATTGAGCGCCGCCGGACAAGGAACACGCTCTGCTATCCGTGATCGTTCCCGCCAATCGCCTTTGGCTGCACTCTGATTGCATCTTTTATGAGCTTGGTTTGTGTAACAGCAGAGCAAGTGTGCTGGCCATTATTATTATTATTACGTACAAAAATTACCCTGGGGGTCAAAATGAAGCTCTTCCAGTGTATTATGAAACAGGAGAAAAACATTCACATTGTGATAGGCTGGTGATGCCAACATCACCGCCGTCTGGTGTTTCTCACCATGTCTTACCCTGATGGGCCGTTCAATTACTGATACCCCAGGCTATGATGCAACAGCTTGTGTCTGGTAAAACCACCAAGCCCTGGTATTTCTGATGTTAGGGAGTGGAAGAAAATAGATTTGCTCTTTAACAATTCATACATACACTTATAGCGCGTTTCCAGCAATACTAAAGCAGTCAACAGGAAGTGTCCATTAAAAAATGACGCCATGAAGGACTTCGTATGTTCTCACATCATGCTTTTTCGGTGGTTTCCCTGTTGAGGGCTGTTTAGTTTGCCGTTCTGTGGAGGACTGTGTGTGATGGAAGAGGCGGAGTCAAGCTGCTTGTACAACGCTCTGAGTTCTTTTACTTCCTCCAGCACGTCACGAGCCTGTCCCCAAGTGGATGCTGCCTCCTCCAGAAGCTTCTCAGCCTCCTTACGCTGACCCTCCGGACTGGAGCTCTTCCCTGCCGGCGAACCCTTCCCCTTGGCCTGCACCCGTACCTCCGTCAGCAGCTCTTGAGTTCTTTCTAGCTTCTGGGTGATGAGATCCTGGAGCTGGCTGATAGGCTGCACGGGCGCCGAGGTGGAGCAGTGAGGGAGCGCACGCGTCTCGCAGTGCGTCAGGATCTCATCCATGGAAGCACAGCGGTTCTTGTCAGATGTGGCCGTTTTTTTGCGGAGCTGCGGCGTCCTGTGGTTCTCTGACCAGTCGAAGGCGCTCTCGCTTTTCCGTGGCAGACTCTGGGACTTTCCAGGGGTCTCGTTACAGGTTGAGAGCTTCGAAGTGTCCGTTATGGTGCGCTGGGAATCTGGGGTGCGCTGAGAAGCAGCTTTATCGAGGGTATCCTCATGAGAGTCCTGACCCTGTGTGGAGGGGACATCTTCTTCCTGGATGAGGTCAAGAGTCAGCATGCCATCAGAGTTTGTGGTGGAAGCCTGAAAAACGTGGAGAGATTTTAAACTTTTAAATGCGAAAATGTAGCTGGTTCATTCATTGTGATGACAATTGGATTTAAATCACAATTACTCACATCCAAATGTTCAAAATATATACTGTATGTGATATTTTTTCCAGCTGATGAACGGTATAAACATTGACAGCCAATCAGAATCAATTCTACTATCACATGAGAATTTAAAGCGGCAGACGCACTTGGGCTTGTAATAAAACAACGATATTGTTCGCTGGTGTGGACACAGATAGTTATCGCTATTGTAATCTTTATAGTTATCGTGCTTGTTGTGAACCTGACACGTTGTTTAGTCTTCAAGTATACACTTCTTAAAAAGCAGGGCTCAGCAACATGTAAAATTCAAGGTGAAAGAAATTATTAATCTGACCAACACAGACAAGGTAAATGTGAGTTGACGGTCTTGGTAGAATTGGTAAAAATGGGTTTGAAAATTACAAACCAATAATTACTATTTTACTATATACCATCTTTTCACAGCAAAAGGAATTTTGAATGTTATTGGAGCTTTTTTGTATAATTGTAATTCATGCATCATTTTATTTATTTATTTAAACGTTTAACATTTTATCAAATAAAAACTGAATTTTAATTCTGAAAACATATCTTAAATGATTTAGTATTATAATAAATGTAATATTTAAACATAAGTATTTAAGTTCTAAATGCAAACTATATATTATACATTTTGAGTGTTTTTTTTGTTTGTTTTAATAAAAATAGGCTAATGAAAATGTTGGCAGGACAAGTGAAAAATCTGGGCTGACCTGGAAAGCAGAAAAGTTTTTGTTTATTGTTTGGCCCTTAATTGTAATAAAACTAAAAGTATTAAGTAAGTAGTATTTTAGCAGTACAATCTGATAACACTTGCCATACTTTGTTACCTTACCATATGTATCATTCCAGTCTTTTACCAAAATGACCAATATTTAATGACATATTCTGAGCAAGTGGACTGCTTACCACAGCCATTATGTGCCCGCGAGTGGGCAGACGGCGAGTATGGGGTATCTTAGCTCTGTCACGGGTCGGATGGGCCAACAAGCTGTCCTCTTCCACTGTCACCTAAATGGGGTCAGACAAAAAGCACTGAAATGAAGCTCAACTGAAAAAATCGAACACAGAAACTAGCAGCAACTACATGCCTCGCGCAAGCCTGCAGGAGGTGAGCCAGTATATTTGATCGCCCGGTTGGTGTCGAGCAGTTCGGTACACTAGATGAATGTTTGAGTTCTGGGCAAAAATGATCTGAGAATAATGACAATTTGTTCTGAATGGAGTGTGTCAGTACAGCCTATTGTTTACGAGAAAGCTTATGCTGTAAATGCTAAAATCCAAGATCTGTGTTCTGAGATGGCTTTTGTTTGTTGGCCAGGAGTGTGCAGCTAATCTCACTGTGTTTGGTCAGGGTTTATGGACCAAGGGAGGAGTGGTAAACAACAAAAATATTGGTTTACATGAAACGATTTTCTTTGTTGCCTATAATATCTCTATTTTTTGATTAGTATAATCATTAATGGTGTTTGCTGAACAATCTGTTCTAATATAAATTCTAAGTATTAAAAGTTAGTGTGTTACTCGTATTGCATTGTTCGTGCTACAATCAAGAATGATCTCCCATTAAAAAAGCACTTACTGTAGACCACTCTTGGCACATTATACCAATCAACTAGAAACACGGGTGACCAAAATAGTGACTACTTCCTTCTAACCTACCCCTACCCTGCTTGTGGTGGTGGGTTTCACACATGCATAGAATATCTAAAATGTTCCTGGTTTGTGCATTGTGTTGTTTCTGGCTAGTGAATGCATATATTTTCAGTGTCTAGTCACTAAACCTGCCTACACATTTACCATATTTGTAGCATCCTGCAGTGCTTGGCAACAGATAAGCAGCGCATTGACAAACCATAATTTGCAAAACCAAACCATGCATATCAGAAAAAGAATATGGCCAATATACATTTTTAAAATGCCAAGATCGATTACTCTTTTGAAATGTTTTCTCTGATGGCTGAAAATAATGCAAAACAACTGTAGCAGGCCTGTTGTCTTTATAAATGTTATCGAGTCAGTTGTGAATCCTGGTGTGCAACTGGTTTCCTTGCCACTTTTAATTCCACAAGCAATAAAAATAATTGAAGCATGCCTGTTAGTAATTAATAATCCCAAATTAATAATTCTATAATCTCGTCAAAATCAAACAGAATCAAAAGCTAGCTTCAGTTATTGTTAAAAACAGTATTATACAATATAAAACAGTATTTCTATCTCATTTTCATTCCTGTCGGAAAGTGGTGCTTCCCTCACTAAAGTAGAATTTTATTGACTTTGAATCTATAAGCAGCCTTGTGAAAAAAAAAAGCTAATTATAATTTTTTCTTCATTAGAAATACTAATTAAATTATTTTATCCATATTACTACATTTTAGTAGCATTTTAGGTTTTATTGTTGTATCGTGAAACTGTGTGAGAAATTGTATGGGCTGCTGAAATGTTAGTATTGTGACAACCATAAAAGTATAATATGACATGGTAGTACCATTTTCTCATTTTTAAATGAGTATACTGAGCAGCTATAACAACAGTCCTAGTAAGCTGCAGTACAAGACCTCAACATAACCGACTGTTATCGAGTGCTGACTCGTCGGTTTCCTCTCCTGTTGAGTGGCATGAGAGATCTCGCCTATTTAACTAGATGTAGGGTATGAATCACACCACATTGACATGTGAAATGGAAAGCACATGGTCTGAAATTATATCTAGTACACTGGGTGTGCTGTGTCATAGTCAGCCTACTTGAAACGCCTGTGTGTATGTTTACAGTCCCAAACAATGACCCGGTCCCCACGAAATGTTGAGGGTGCCAACAACAGTCAGAATAAATCTTGTTCATTATCGGAAGCTGAAGGTGAAGATCGGCTGTGATCTGGCTGCTTTAACGCTGAAAGTCGTGACTGCCGTCTATTTTTGGTGGAGTGATTCATTTTCTCCCACTGTGTGCCGAGCGTGATTACAGACCCGCTTTTAAATTGAGCAAATCCCTTCGCAAACAAACTGTGAGAAGATCAGGGAATGAGAGGGCAGGAAACTTTGCGATTAGAAGTTTTCATAAAAGCGGCTCCTCTAAGGACCTGTGAATGACAAATCTGTGATTTCACATTTTTGGAAGAAATTGGAGTGGTGCTTGACCATGCTAATCGCTGCTAGGGTGTCGTGGGAAGTTGTCTGAGCATTGCTATGTAGTTTCTATGGTGTTTAGATGTTGCTATGCTATCGTTTTTGGGATGTTTGCTTAAATCCCTTACCCTATGCTTAGGAAGCTACTTAATGAAGCTGGTCAATGCGTTGCTAACTTGCGGTCTGGGTGCAAATAATTATTAGCAAGCAGCACTGGTATATGCAAAGATATGAAAATGTGTAGCTTACCTCATCCAAAATGCGATTCTTGGCCCTGGTGATGGCTGCATTCAGTGCATTGATCCATGACTCCTTCTCTTCTGGACTGACAGCCAAAAACACCAGATTCGGGACCTGCGTGTGGCAGAAGAGAGAAACTTTAATATAGTGTGATGCTGCTTGGAAAGATCATTTATCCAAGCACAGTGCAGGTTATAGAGCAAACACAGTTTGATATATGACCAATATGCCCTGAACCCTGCTGGCTTTTCATTTTACGCCTACACACGTGGTGAGAATTCCTTCAGTCTTGTGCTAGGCGGACACAAACATGTAGTGAGCCAAGCATAAATGAGCAGGTACGGCCATATGGCTCTGTCTGTGGACAGCAAATGCAGCAACGGCGTGAGGCAGAAACCACCATATTAGGCAACAACACTGCAAGCCTTTCCAACACAGTCTGCTGGAGCCGTGACAGGCGGCCCTTCTGTTGATGCTGCAGCTGTGTAGATAAGACACTGCTATGCGCCCTGTGCTACACATTTGTACTGTTGTTGACAAATCACTTTGCGCATTACAGGGGGCATATCGTGGGAAACAGAAAAACAAATTGTCTGTTTGATTGTTGCAGTCTTTATTTAAATATTTGGGGTCAAAATGATTTATTTTTAAAGCATATTAATGCTTTTGTTCAGCACAAATGCATTAAATTCATCAAAAGTGACAGTAAATCCATTTATAATGTAACAAATGTTTACTATTTTGAAGAATTCAGAAAAAAAGTTTTATGGTTTCCACAAAAATATTGAGCAGCACAACTGTTTTCATAGGCGATATGGCAGAAATAATGATTTTTTTTATTAAATATCACGTTTCACGATTTTATCACGATTCTTTGTCATGTTGGTTTTACTATTTTGCAAGTTGTCTGAGCATTACAGACAAACGAATTTCTCTATTATTAAGGCGAAGACTTTCAAGGAAACAAAGTATAAAAAGTAATACATTTGGACAAAAGTAGACAAAGATAAAATCTTTGTAATTATTTTATCTTTGTTATAAAAAAAATTTGAATGATACACATTACAAATACACATAACATAAAAAATATAATAGGTTGTTTTATTTTCCGGTACAATAGGTACATCTATTAGAAGCATTCAAAAAATTTAATGAACAAATATAAAAATAAAAGTTAAGTATTAACTAAGAGTTTTCCCTCAATAAGTTCTTAATTAATAGTTAGTAAGGTAGTTGTTAAAGGAATAGTTCACCCAAACAGGAATATTCTGTCATCTTTTATTTACTCTCTAATAGTTCCAAACCTGTATGAGTTTTTGTTCTGCGAGACACAAATGATGAATGAAAACAGAATGATAACAGGATTTTCATTTTTGGGTAAACGATTCCTTTAAGTTTAGGTATTGGGTAAGATTAGGAATGTAGAATAAGACATTAATTTGTGCTCAATTAGCACTAATAAATGGCTAATATTCATGTAATATGCATGCTAATAAGCAACTAATAGGTGTAACGGTAAAATAAAGTGCTACCAAATAAAATACTATAAATATCGATTGCTGTTTCAGAAACTTTTACGTTTTTTTATTCTAGAGTAGTGAGTGATTTCTCTGTGTTTTGTTTTATTAAAGAAATAGTTCTTTCATTAGTCAATTCTGTCATTGTGTTTTATTTTTATACCATTATTTACTCACTCAATTAAGAATTAATATTTTTGACCAGCAACTGTTGGGTTACCCACATTTTTTGTGTTCAGCACAAGAAATCAATTAATAGTAAATAATGACAGAAATGAAATTTTAGGGTGAACTATTCCTTTAATGACATTTGGCAGGATGTTTCTTACAGTCCTTTTAAGACCAGCCTGCATCTACGTAGTAGGCATGCATTCATTTTCTTTTGACTGTATAGGATAATTTTAGATATAACCGACTGAGTTTACATGCAAACCTTGTGTGTGTTGACAGTATTAGCACAAAAGATGACTTAGTTCAGTAATTTGGTGCTATTTGACAGGCTTTTTAATGCGAGCGCTTCAGGTGTATGCACTCCAAAAGAGCACATGAACGTTTAACCGGAAATGCTTTAAAGCACATGCAAATCATATAATTTTGTGATTGCGATTAAGTGCAGTGTCAAAAAAGAGTAACTCTACTGCTGTGTTAACATGTAATGGGAATAACAAAGTTATTTTTTAAAGTTATTTATAAGTTTTTTACACTGGTGGTGCAAAACCAGACATTCCATTGCATTGCAACCCAGTCTCACAGCAGTTTGTGACTAAATCTTGTGACTAAATTTATATTTAATCTATTTAATCCATCAGAATGTGTTGCTCTGTATTTTGGTTGGTTGCTAGGTAAAATTCTTACAACGGCAAAAATAGTTAAAATGAGTAATAGTGGGTAACAGGAGTTAAATGCAATACTATAAATGTGTAGAATATAGTTCCTGTTTAAATTCCTTGGCAATGAAAATTCGATCTGTTTTTAAACATGCAAAAAAGAAGAAGGCACAAGAAAAGAGCAGACTGATGATGACTTTCATGAGGTCACGTATTAGGGTGTCTCCCCTGTTGAGCTGCATGTGGAACAGCTGTTGAATGTGGGGCAGAGGGACTTATTAACCATGTAGTGCCGTGTTTCTGTGGGTTTAGGAGGGAGGATGGCTGCTGCTGGATTTTCCTAAGACCCTCCATGTTTGTTTCCTGGGGATTAACCCCTTGTCTCAGAGCTGGATTTTAAAGGATTGGTCAGAAGTAACCCCTAATGTTTCATCAGAAATCCTAAAAATCTAGACAACCAGAAAAAGCTTTAAATCTACATAACTAATGCAGACTTCCAAAATGCATCAAAAATGCATTTCAGGAGAGGTGACTATAAAATTATTTGTGAAATGTTTCTCACATGCTTTGCCTTTAAGAAACAAGGAGCCTTAACTGAATTGGTAAGATGTACTATTTGCGTTGGTCTAAAGGATGAAGGATATTCATGGAGGCCTGTGGTGCGCTAGTGAAAGCAATAAGCTGAGCCGTTATTACTGAAAGCCAATTACTCAGGATAGGATGACTACAGAGGTCGGTCCAAGTTTGTGCTTGGAGATCAGCGTGCCAACTATGCTGGAGTACAATTTATTGTCTAATATTGTCTTGAGACTGAATGGCTGTGTTCACACAGTGGGTTTTTGGCGTCAAAAACCGTGTTTATAAACTGGTGTGACAAAAAGCAGTTTGAATACTTTCTGTGTGAACGAATCACCAGTCAAAAGCCCTTTTTTATTCCTCTTTAATTTCCCTTTGCTCGGATATGTTATACTGTATGTAGAGACACAGATCTCAGAGTTGTGCAACAGGTGATCACTGTCTCACAGCATGACTGCAAACTGACTAATGAAGCAGCCCAGCAGCGCTCTATTGCTGACTGAGACATAAAGCCATTAGCTATTATCCTCTGCTGTGAACCACAACTTCCTGTAGAGACTGACCGTGTTGCCTGGTTGCCGTGAACGCAGAAGCGTGAACTTGCTATGATTCTTTTTGCTCCTGCTTTTGGCCTTGCGGAGTTCTTCAGACCTCTCGTAGTCGGTTAGATCCACCACCTCCTGGATTTTCTTCTCATCTTTGACCTGTAGAAAGTACAGATTTGGTATAATACTGTGCTTTAAATTACATACATCTCAATATTTATGTATTTGTTCTTAAATAACTTTAAGGGGGTGATTTATTATCATTATTAAAAATCATAAATAATCAAATTTGTGTACTGTGAATGTGTGTGCTTTAGACTGTAGAAATTAGAAAATAAATGTAATTTGCTTAGTTATTCCCAACAAAAGCCAATCTAAAATGAAAATATTTACTGCCCAGTGTGTCCAGAGTTTCTCTGAGGAAAAGAAAACAACAGCACAGCATTTGAAATGTGTGTTCGAGGTCAGTGTTTGGTTTAGTTTAGTTGATGCGGTCACAATTTTTAAGGGCATCTGAATGACCAATGATACTAACTTTTAACTAGGAGAGACCAAAATATCATTAGTCCAAACATGGAGGAAGAGAACCTTTTAACCCAGATTCCCAGTGAACACTGTGGTCTGATTTGCTATCACCTGCCAAACGTTCTCATTAAGTCACAATCAATTTCCATTAGCTCTCTACTAAAGACAAAAACACTGTCTGTGCACGCAAGCACACATCTGGTTGTGTTCTGTACTACAGAGCCGCTCTACAGTGCAGTACTTAAGAGATTGGCATCACACCCAGTGCGCTACGGGGTGTCACGACAGGGAATGGCTGTACAAATAGTGCATCTACTGTTCCAGCAGTACAAAGGCAGCAATTAACTGGCAATCCGATCCAATCCTTTTTTCCAGGAGAGGACAGTCAGGGCACAGTACACAGTATGTGCACTCAATACCGGACACTAAGAACTCCTCACAACAAGACTAGAAGTATGTTTTGACTTATAATGCACTATAGTGATGAAAATGAGGCGTAGAAGTTAAGAAAAAGTGTGTGATACCACATTAAAGATTTGGATATTTCACCGGCATTACTTGTAAAATGACCCTGATATATCTGATGACAAATCAGGCACAGTATAAAAGTAATCTGTAATCTGAGATCACACAGAATATAGAGTACTTCAGTGGTTAAATTCATTGAATGAATGTGAACTACACTACTACTCTCGTAGTTATTCTCTTTGCTCCTTTAAACTGAGTAGGCGCAGTCTAATTAAGTGGTTGTATATGAATCTGACACCATGTCTTTATGTTTTATTTGGATTTCATAACATTTGAAACTGCCTTTTTAAATACGAAGTGGCAGATGTTTGCCAATTTTCACCTTAATGACCATTTTAGCTGCAAATAAAGAGCATCATCTATATTTCAAATTATTTACATTAAGCTATAAACAGTTGATTTTTTTTTGACACATGCACACAAACACACACACACAAAGTGTGAATAGCGCAAAAGAGCATGTCAAGCAAGAGAAAATTGTTTGCCAAAACCTACAGAAACCAAAAGAAAGAGTTCAGAGACAGAGAAGTACTACTGAGAGAATAATGTCACAGTTTTGCGAGGCTGTCTGATATGTACTCTGTAATCAAGCTACTTGTTCCTAAAGCTGTCTAGAGCTGTAAACAACATTTTTGCTGTGTGCAAGGTTACAGAAATGTTCCAGGTTCGAAAAAAACCCGAGCCCTCTACAAATAGTGGTGTGCTGTTGAGTGCCACAGAAAATCATTTTGGCACAAATTTGTGTTTACATCAATGCACTTATAATGGAAGTCGATGGAGCGTGTTTCTCAAATATTGCCACAAACCCGCTGTTCACAAATGTTTCAGACTGAAACAGGACATTTAAGGAACAAAATGCAGGAAGGAATCAACTGAATCTAGGGAAATGTGGATGATTAACAAATTATGCAATTTCGTATTCTAAAATTAGTTTAAATCCTCAAAATGTTCATTTCCACTTAGATTTCCATTGCGCACTATTGTTAAAAAGGTTTGTGGTCAGCAGCCATCATTTAGTCCCTTGTGTCATATGAGTCAACATTATTCCTGACATCATGCCAGCTCTTCAGAGCTTAACTTAAATTAGCCTCTGGAAAAAATCGTTTAAGGTTTGGCTGTTTTTTGTTCGCATTTTCTTATTGCTTACATGCACCATTTGCAGTGTGTATTCGTATTCGTGTTATTCAACAAATCAGCTAGAGGATTTCCTGTTCAGGTGCCCTTTTGTTTCAGTCTAAGGCCAGGTGGATCATTCAGAGATGAGCGGCCATCGTTTCGTGTTTCACTTATTCAAAGGACTGGTCAGGTTCTGTCTGAATGGAATTTCGCTATTCAAATTTATATTTACTGTCTCCATTAACCGGTCTAACCTTTCATAAACGTCCATTAGAGTCACAAACATTACAGCTGAGAGGGTGCATCAGAGAAGCCAAATACCCTGAAGAGGAATTTGAAATGAATACTCCTCTGCAATGTGTCCCATCGGCCTGCACATGAAAAATTAATTGCAAAGTGTTTAAGTGGAAATCTCTGAATGGCACGACCAATGCTGCTTTTTGATATGAAAGCTGCAGGAGAGATCCTAGGGTTACGATGTATGCTTGTGAGCGAAGGAAGGGAAAGTTACAAACCAACCAAAGACAGTTTGAAGGTGTTTCCTCTCTGGCTTCTAGCACAGTGGTTTTTCATCTAGTTTAGCTTTTGGATCGTCAAGTTGTAACCAAACACAGTGCAAAAATGTATTTATATCACCACACATCTAATAAATGTATTTATATCATCACACAACTACATCCAACAAACCTGCAATGCCTTTTACAGAAACAGCAAAACATATGGGAACCGTTTTCCGCTCTTTAAAAGCCCATTCTGCTGTATTCAAATTGTTTTCTTAAATATTTTTTTGTTTAGTTCTTCTGACCACAACAGGCCTGCAGCCGTGTTTGTGTCGTGACCCATCAGTTGAAACCAGTTGTACAGTTTATAATTTGAATCCAACAAGCTTCTCATTTTAAACTTCCTGATGCTATTTTGCAACCTGCTCTTCCTGAGTAAAACCAGCCTGCAACTTGGAGGATTTCTTTTTCTGCCGTCCTTTCAAATTCTATGAAACGGCTTCCAATTGCAGCAATACTCATCTGACACAGTGTGACCAACATCCCATGTGATACAGAAGAAAACACCTAAAGAAACCAGATGGAGAAGAAATGGTTTGATGACTATACAGGGCACGACAACCTCCGCTGATCTCGCTTTCCAGCAAGTGAGTCAGAGCTGTGCCAGGCCCTGACGTGTGAAATGATTCATCCCTCGATTTCATTTGCGACTCTACTTGTATAAATGTAGCTGGACTACTGCACCCCATTACCCTAGAGAAAACGATGCCAGCACTTGTAAAAAAGAAAAGTCACACATTTTGCCTCGGGTATTCGTTCATATAATACATACAGCGAAGTCTGCATGTTACTTTTACTATTGAGCTGCGGCATGATCTCATCATTTTATGAGGTTTTCACTAATTCACAATGCTTGAATCTCTTTATTGGCTAGTGCAATGCATTCAAGCACTTGACTATTTATGATGTGGAAAAAAATAAAGGTGGACTACTGTACTGTCAAAATAAAATTGAAAAGGTTGTTAGGGTGGAGGCTGATTGTGAGTCACCCTAATAAAAGGACTATGATTTCCCTGCAGTTTCAGTGGCATCATTTTAGGCAAACCAGATGAGCAAAGAGGACAAGAACAACGTAAAGAGGAACCAGTTGCGGCTAGTACACCCATGTCTACCATCTACCCATATGACTCCGAAAAGCAGAAGAGCGATATAAGATACTTTCAAAATAGATTAAGACCACAGCTTCCTTATTTGGGCTTGAGTAGGCAAGAAGGCAACAGACAGATATTGTCTTTTCATGTTGAAGTTCTGCTAGATGCCATTTGGTACAAGCGAAACAAAGAAAGACAGGAAAAAACACCTTATTAAAGTTTATATTCAAGCATTTGAGAGAGAGAAATGTACCAGTATATAGTGACAGTCCTGGGTGAGTGGGAAAAAGCTCTCCTGGTATCTGCGGACTCTCTCTACATCTGCCACATCAGCGGCCAGGAATCTGACCCCAAACAACACTCGTGTGACATCTGCTCCTGTGAGCTGTCCTGGAAGTGTTTTGCAGGACACATTCTCAGTTTATTGCCACCCTTCAGTCTACTATATCATCTGACTCGAATATGTTAATTTGATTCAAGCGCAACCACGTATAATGAGTGGCCAGTGGTGCTCGCTGTTCCTATTGCTCATACTTTAGCCCTTAACACTGATATCTCACATTTTTGTTGAAAAGGTGTGCTTATACTTCTCAAAGCAATTTGTATATGAGAAAATATGCTAATAAATAAATAAATGTACATTAAATGGGCCTGACGGTATGTAGAAAACTTATCTGGCCATTAAAGCCAGCATTAAATGCAAATGTACTAGATTGGATCTTTTTGTGACCAATTCAGCATGTGTTCAACATGCTTTTTCATAATTCATAAATCAAACTTCTCTCTTCTCTTTTATCTCCCTGGCATGGCAGCTAGTTTTGCACAGGCTAAAAATAAAAATAGAACAGTTAAGCAATTAATATAGGCGCTTTTAGAATATTTCTGCCAGTTTAATTTGTTTGTTGAGACCAGCAGTAACAATGTAGTAACTGTGGTATTTTTGGCAAAAAAACTACCTTTGAAGCTCAGAAGTCTGAAAGTGCAATCACCAAAGTTTCTCCTTTTGTTTTTCTGTAGAAATAGATTGTGTGACTTTGGAACAATATCAGGGTGAATAATGATGAAAGTGTTTTCATTTTTAGGGGAACTGTCCCTTTAACTCTTAGGGAACTGTATAATAATTCAAAAAAATAATGTATAGTATAATTCCACATGCCTGATAGTATGTTTTAGAACTATATCTAATTCCTCAAGCTTCAGATCAATATATATATAAATATGAGGATCATTTTGGCATTTATGTCAGGAAACATGATACCAAAACAACAGCATTGGATCATTAAAATCTGTTGTCGGTCTAGACAGCTGGAGTGAAACATCTAGACGACAGCATGATGAAACCTCAGTCTGTTAAGCACTAAAAGGGTCAATCCTCCCTCTGAGCTGTGAGCCAGAGCCCATATGCTGCCTCGGCATTGTTTGATCTGATGCTGAGCACAGCAAACAGTCTTCTGCGTGACCATGACTCAACCTCAATCCTGCTTCCCTTCCCTTCGTCCTCCCACACTGCAGTAAATCAGCCTCGCTCCTGAATAAAGGCCCTTTATTTTCCTATTCCTTCATGCTTGCTGGACTTGTTAAAGCTCTCTTTAAACCTTCACTTCATCCAGGCACAATGTCAGGCACATGCTGACAGTATGTGGTGCATAGGACTTGGAAATGACAGTCGGCCAAGTGATTGTTTACAAGTTTATCTCGTCATGTTTGGCCTTTCAGCACATCCGGCTCTAATTCCAGAACAATGTATGCAATTGGATAAAGGTGTTAACACTGAGCCTGTCCCAAAATATTAATGGGATAGTTTCTTTTTTAGTTTTTTTTTTTTTACAATAATTATAATTAAAAAGAAGAAGAATGAGTTGTATAGACTACTTTTATAATGTTTTATAAAGCTTTTGGTTGAGCCTTTATTGGAGATTGACATTTTTCATGCTCCTAAACTTTTCCTTCCCAATGAACAAAGTCATACAGGTTTTAAAAGACGTGAGTAAATGATAACATAGTTTTTATTTTTAGCTAAACATTTATTTTTGGCTGTCATCACTTACATCAATCCTTTCAAAACCCATAAGTGTTCCTCTAATCACGAGTAATTGTCACTGACCAGTTATACACATGACAGTCATGTAATCAGGAAACACTTATTTGAACATGTTTATCTGCAATAGAAGTGTGTGGAGTGTTTGCGGTGCAGATTACGTATATTTTTTACTTTGTATCGTTTTGTTAGGGTTTTTAAAGATACCCATCTATGCCAGATTTCTTTCTTTCTCACACTGAAAGCAGCACTAAACTAAATATCATTAAAAGCATGTTGGTGTAGCATCTCATCAATCAAGTGATGATAATGTGGAGAAAAGCTTTAAGAGGAAAAAAGGGTTGGTCCAAAACTAACCTCTTTTTCAGAAATGAAGAGTTGGTCGCCTTTGAGTATAACAAATCTGTTTTTCCAAATTTCCCTGAAAATTCCTTTGCCACAGAACTTGCGAATCCAGCCAGTTTTGTCGGGCTGCACGGGCTGTTGATTGGCGTCCTGAGGGCCCTGTGTTTACAGAGACAAATCAGACACATGCCAGTGAGACCTAAGGTTGGTTATGATTATAATTACCTGCATTTTGAATCCTGAAAAGCAGGCCTATGATGCACATTATTCTGTCTAGGAAGGCAGTTCACTAAGTTTTGTCTCTAGAGACTTGAGGGAGAGTCTTTGTCATGTAGATCATATCACATTCCTGCCACTTACTCACTTTTTTTCACACAGCACATGCACATACACACACCAGTGTTTCCTCAACCTTTCCCTGAGCTGGGATCTTGCAGTTTAAACGGAGCGTGACAAGAAAAGGCTGTGTACATGTACAATACTGGCAAGAAAAATGTATTTCTATTTCACTGATCTCACAGACAGAGCAATCAATATCCATAATCGGTTTATTATTCAGAAATAGACTTTTCCTCAGCTATTCATGAATACAATCAGCATATTCTACATGAGACTTGCCCATTCTTCGCCCGCTAGTCTAGACAGGACACATTGGAAGTGCCATTTATTATGCTTTCTAGTCATTTTGGACAGTAATTGAATCAAGTCATTAATAGTGCATGTTAAGTGCTCAGTTTGTAGTCCCAGAAGATAACTAGCATTTTTCAAACCGTGGGTTCCCTTGGGAGTTTCCTTTTGGGGTTTAAAAAAAATAAAGTCCAATTATAGAATTAAAAAGAATTGTTAAACTTCATAGGCAGTTTTCTAGAAACTGCAATAGCCCATTGGCTTCTGGTTAAAGCAATAGGGTTCTGTATATTTTCGATGTGACAGAGTTTATATCGTTTAACACATGCATGATATATATCACTATTTTAAGCCTAGTAAACGACTTTAAAAAAAAAGGCGTGCGAAATAATTTAACGTCGACTTAGTTCAAATAAAATATCATTGTAATTCATGTAACGTTAGTGCATCGGTGCATTGCAAAATGTTGTTAAAGGGTGTTTTAGTGAAGTGTTGTAGTGTACTTGCTGCAGTGTTCATACTCGTGCACAAAGGCTCGCGGCGCTCCTTGCTGACAATAGTGTGGACTGACTCGATGTCTTACCCGCTTTGTACTGTTCTTCTTCATGGCTCAATAAAACGGAGCTTTCCGACTCCCCCACCGCTAAATCCAGATCCCTTCGAGCACAGTGTGTTGTCTACAACGAAACAAAATCCCGATGTGGACTCGAACCGTTGCACTCAAAGAAGAGTTCGGTCTTGAATGGGTTTGTATCTTACGCCTCCTCTTGTCTGTTTACTTCCATTCAGTGTCCAGCAGATCCGCGCAGATTATCATCCAATGGCTTTTTCTTTGCGGGCACGCAGACAGATCTGAGAAATGTGGCTTCTAGAGCTGCAGAGGAGTCTGTGCTGGTGCCATAATCATCCTCAGCATCACCATCGTGTCGTATGGGTTGATCTCCTGCCGTCATGTGTGTGTCTCTTGTGGAGTTCTGTGAGCTGGAGAACTTATGGCTGTGTGGTCCCTCTCTCTTTGTCCTCGACAGCTCCACCTATGGACACCACAATGATGTCACTGGAAAGACTGAGGGGGGACTTGCTGTAACTCAAATGAATGTGCAGTATTTTGCTGTAATTTTATGTTATTAGCTGTTAATAATTAATAATGCGAATAGTTGTTGTTATTAAATGTTAATAACGTGTAACAAAACAAAAACGCTTAGAACACACTGTTCATCGGCATTTCAAAATGTTATTTTTTTTAATTAAGGAGTAATATTTACCCCGATTTTGGCAGTATATTATGTAGCATTCTTTACTGTGGTAAAATGTAAATAAACTGTTTTTTAATGAGTCACTTATAGGCCTACTATTAAATATCAATATCAATTTTAAGTATATTTTAAATGTATGTAATTATGCATTTACACATTTTTTAAATCCTCTTTGATTTAAAATGTGAGCAGTTATGGCTCAAGGCATATGTTTGATGTATGAATTCTTGAAATTCACTGTTTTTAGAGCTGTTTTGTTCTTTGTTTTGCATTATTGTTTAGTAGCCTACATAAACAAAAAAGTCATTTAAGTAAAGATGAGATTTTAATGTTAAAATATAAAATAACTTGCTTTAAAAAAATTACTATTTATGACTGAATTATCTTAACTGTAAACAGATTCTTTTGATAGGAGTCAAATGAGATGGAAAGTTTCATCAGTTCTGTACAGTTTCATTTTCTACAGTGTAATATTTTATTGTAATTTATTATATGAGATAAAAATAGTAGTGTATATTATATTGTATTATATACTTATAAATAGTGCTGCATGGACAATAATTAATTACGATTAGTCCAAAATAACTGTTTTTGTGTACAAGAATATACAGTACAGGCCAAAAGTTTGGACACACCTTCTCATTCAATGTGTTTTCTTTATTTTCATGAGCATTTACATTGGTAGATTCTCACTGAAGGCATCAAAACTTGGAATGAACACGTGTGGAATTATGTACTTAATAAAGGTTTAATAACTGAAAACATATTTTATATTCTAGTTTCTTCAAAATAGACACCCTTTGCTCTAATTACTGCTTTGCACACTCTTGCCATTCTCTCGATGAGCTTCAAGAGGTCACCTGAAATGGTTTTGACTTCAAAGGTGTGCCTTATCAGGGTTAATTAGTGGAATTTCTTGCTTTATCAATGGTGTTGGGACCATCAGTTGTGTTGTGCAGA
>JAUMHI010000058.1:15140300-15153581 GCA_032359435.1 Enteromius unitaeniatus | reverse complement strand
TAATGTTTATCAGTACATTACAGAAAATAATGAACTTTATCACAATATGCTAATTTTTTGAAAAGGACCTGTATATTGGCTCAAAGGTATGGTATATTTACTTTAACATCTAAACCACTGTTCCAAATTTTAGGGTCAGTAAGATTTTAATTTTAAAGGAATAATTTATCTTTTTATTCATTAAAGAATCATGGGGGAAAAATGCATCATAGGCTCCACAAACTTACTAAGCAGCACAATTGTTTCATAATCATAATCACATCATAATAATAACAGCAATAAACAAAAAATAAATGTTCCTTACACACCAAATCAGTAAGTTTGATTCAACAATGCTCTATTACAGAAATAAATGAATACTTTTATAAATCACATTACTGTTTTTACTGTATTTTATCAAATAAATGCATTTAAAAAATTTACAGACCCCAACATTTTGATTAGTGGTGTATTTTCTGCAAATATAAGCAAAGAAATAATATAGTCTGGTCAAAAAAAAAACTAATCTTAATTTCTTATCTTGAAATTCATATATCTTAAAATGATAACGTGTTTTTTATTCAAAAGATTTTACCACCAACATGTGCAATACTGGACACGGTAACTACACGGCTGGGGGAGGATCTCTTTAGCATTCCTAACAGCAGATTGGTCAGAAGAAAGTGTCCCAAATGATTGACAGCCAGCTGTGTCTCAAAGCCATCCTCTGTGATCAACTTTGGACACATCATAACACCTGTCAGAAAAAAAGTGACTTTAAGATCTGTACCCCTTGCTTTTAAGAGTAAAATGTGAAATGACAGTCTTACCTGCATTGTTTATAAGTACATCCAGTCGTTCTTCTGTTGCTACGAAGTCTTTGACAAATTCTCGGACAGAATAGAGAGAGGCCAGGTTTAAGTGTCTGATGACTACATTGCTGTTTCCTGTGGAGCGTCGAATATTGTTTGCAGCATTCTCTGCACGACCCAGGTCCCGGCAAGCCATCACTACCCGAGCCCCTAAATACACACATATTCACATTTCCGTATGAAAGGTAAGGGAGTTAAATGATGGGTCCGATATATTATGCCATACCTCTACGAGCCATGTCTTTTGCTGTTTCCATGCCAATCCCAGTGTTAGCACCAGTAATCACAACCGTCTTTCCATCTAGACGAGCACAGCTTTTGCAGACACCACCAGCTATCCATTTCCGCAGCAGCATGAAGCCTGTAAAGGAGATTGAACTAAAGCTAAATACACAGATTTTAAAACACCTCTAGAAGCTTGAAAAGCATGCTTTTAATGTTTTTAATTATTATATATTGTTATAAATGATCAAATATTATTACACTTTAAATAACAGTTTTTTTTAACATATTTAAATATATTTTAAATATAAATTCCTGTCATGTCAACGCTATCATTTCAGTCTTCAATGTCACATTTTAGAAATGACTCTAATATCTTGATTTGGTGCTACATTTTTAGAAACGGTGATACATTTCAGGATTATTGATTAATAGAATGTTTCAAAGAATAGCATTTATCCTATATTAAAAAATAATATATACATGCCTTTATTGCTAAATTCTAGTATTCATTTCTTAAACAGATCATTGCTTTAGACACTTTAATGTTTATTACATATTATTACTTTAATACTTAAGGTACTAAAGATGTCAAACAATGCACGTAACTTACTGATGGCCAACAAAACGATGACAGCGCCATAATTCAGTCGATAAGATGATGTGACTTGATCGCCCATCTCTCTTGAATGTCTACAAAATCTAGAATGTCACATTTGTGTCCTCTCAGTGCAGAATGCTATATATAGGGCTTAAGCAACTTAAACAACAGCTTAGTACAAGAATGCCTCGCCAAAAGGGTGATTACGTGCACCACAAACGTTTGTTTGGTGTGAACAGCGGATTTCTTCATAAAAGTTTCTGAGTAAAACGTAAAATATGTAATAAAAATGGGAATAATACATATTTTTGACGTGGATAATACACACCTGCGCATGAACAATAAATTGACGTAAGTACATTACGCACGGACGCACACAGGGATGCAATGCAAAATGTAAAGAATTGGCTTATTATTATTTTATTTTAACCATAAGTTATAGCTACGATTTTAGTTCACATATCTCAGTTATTGCACTTATCGTAATCAGCAGTGTTTTTTTGTTCACGAGATATTACAGATCAGAAAAAAATATTTTAGCCTAAAATAATAGTAATACATTTTTTTTTTTTTTTTGCAAAAGGTGTTTACTTTATAATGATGTTTCACAGTTTTAGAGGCGAAAAAAGGAGCACTGTAACTTTAAGTAAAATATTAAACTAATAAAAATGTATTTGATTACAAAACTCGAATTGTTTGAATTAAACCATACGAGGAACCATTCAACTGCAAGTCCCTCGAGCAAGTCCCTCGAGTCCTTCTGAGTCACTATAAAGAATCGATTCATTTGTTCGGTACTTGTGCATTGACTTATAGTTCGATTCAACAAAAATAACCTATTAAAAAGATTCATTTGTTCGAGAATCGAATCTTGAGTTGAATATTTGGCGCTGTATGCAGTGAGTCTGAACAGTAGTTCATTGAACACTAAAATTTGATGTTTCGTCCACAATTCAAGAACCGTCAATAGAACCGAATGCCTTCAGATAATTAGGTTCCAGTGCTTTAAAAATAAATAAATATGTTCTGAAAAGTACAGGTTTTTGTTTCCTAACCTATTTAATCAGTGTTTTGCGCATGTTAGGGCCGTATATATATAATCATTCTGGCAAATAATTAGATATAGGAGATATTTTCAGTGTTTAATAATTGGAAACCAAGAATTCTGTTCAAAACAGACCAATCTATGATGGTCTTGGCAGATTAACTGCAAAACACCAGAAAAGTGTTGAATAAAATACAAACATTATCTGTTTCCCACTATTACAACAGCAGTTGGTTAAACACTGTAAAATGTTGTCGTTTCAAGGAAGGAAGCCATTTTCTTGTTCCACTAACCACTCCTCCTTATTTCAGAGATTACAGCCAATCAGAGCTCAGAATCCAAAACCGGAAGTGGCGTTTTGCGCGCATCAACCAATCGCCGACGCAGAAAGAGCAGAACCTCTGCCCATTTAGCGTACTTATTCGTCTCGTCTGTGACGTACCGGCAGGCTTTGTGTCCTTTCAATATTTCACATTGAGCGTATTTCCATATAGACTATAATCCGGTAAGTATTATTTATAAATTCGATCATGTCTGAAGTGTTCGCGCTTTAATTCACGCAGTCGATGGTCGTGGTTTATTATGTGCGCAGAGGACAGTATGCGGAGTGCGCACTCTGTTGGCGCCGCGTGAGGGGGTTGCTGCATAATTTGTGACCCGAGTATTTGTTATAAACGTCGAGCTGGCTCTCGTTTCGACCCACTTTGGATTTTTAACCTCATTTACTGATGTAGCACACAAACCTAAGGCTCATGCTTTCGTTTAGGTCTGTGAAATCATCCAGTCTCACGCACTGGATGAAGTGGTACAGGAACTACTTTTCTCTTAACCCGTTTCAGTTGGATGAAACCACATTGCGCCTACTTTACAATATATTGAAGGGATACGGTGGAGCGCTGGATATCTATGATATATATATATATATATATATATATGTATAAAAATCTACATATGTATGTAAAGATTAAATGTGGTTTACTCACTCTTTATGGATTTGTGTAATTTGCAGGATGAGGTGCTTGTGTAAACGCCAGCCTTGACGTTGAAATCGGTCGGAGCTGAATGCTCTCAGAGACGGTGAATATTGTCTTGATTTGATGTCACTCACCTGTCCAAAATAAAACTAAACCCCACATTTTCCTGACATGTTTTACTCAATTCCATTGGCAGTTATAACATAGTTGTATTTTTATCATCTTAGCCTAAAATGTAAAAGCACATTTACTGTTTAAAATGTACAAAACATTGTATATTTCAGAAACATGGATGCGGATTTGTTTATGGAGTGTGAGGAGGAGGAGCTGGAACCATGGCAACAGCAAAGTTCAATGGATGATTCAGGGGGAAACGCTGAAAGCAGTGCTCCCACTGGTGTGTGATTTTTAGATATATTTCAGTAGTTAAATGTATGTTTATTTACACACATGTAAATAATTTGTCTGTTTCTTTTCAAACCTGTCCTTCTTTGCTGTTTTAGTGTCTTCAACTCCCGCCGCGAAGGTAGATATTCCAGCTGAGCCTAAAACCATGGTGGTGCCAAACCTACCACCTGTAGTAAATACAGCAAACACGGTTCCGCTGATCACAAATACATGTGAGCATTTGTTTCTTACAGCATTGTTGAGTGTTTATCACTTATTTTACCTGTTAAAGGAATGTTATTCTAAACCAATCTAACATTCTTATACACAAACAAATTATGAATAATATATTGGCTGCTGTTTTTCATTTGACGAAAGTGAATTAGGTGTGGGGCTGTCCACCATTGAAATGGCAAAAACGTATAATAAACATTTAGTTTGTGCTCTATATACTAGTCAACATTTGAAGTGAATCAAAACCACTCTTCAAAATTGAAAAGCATTGTCTTAACACAACGTTAATAAACTTTTTTTTGATCCACTTCAAATATTGACTACTGTATATTTTCGGTACACATAATGCATGTCAAATACTAGAAGCACAAAGTCATATAAACTACAAAAATGGCACATAATTGCCATTATTGTCACTGTATTGATGACAGTGATTTACAGTTTTTCTGCACCTCTCCTACTTTTAGTGACTCAACGTGTAGTACCTGCTGATATTCCTAAAGCAGTGCAAGGGCAGCAGGTCATCTTGGCGCCGGGAGGAGGAGGGCTCGGCACTGTGGCTCTGTCACAGGTTCTTCTGCCCGGCACAACTCAGATTGCCAACGCTGCCAACAGACATCCCATTTACTTTACCACACAGGTGCTGCCATCCCACCTCCCAGATCCCAGTTTATTTCTGATTATTTCAACTTTTCTTTTATTAATCATCGTGTTTCCTATTGCTTATGATATAGGGTCTTCCTGTTCAGAATATCCAGCCTGGCCAGAGCCCGATGAGTTTGGTACTGAATGTCCAACAGGGCCAGACTGTTCGACCCATTACACTAGTGCAAGGTATGGTGATGTGTTCCTAAAGCTTGTTTATTATTTTGTGGTTGCTTATTGATTAACCATAATTTCTTTATGTGTATTCTCAGCACCTGGCACACAAATTTTCAAACCAGCTGTTGGAGCAGCCCAAATAATTACCCAGCCAGCTCAAATAAGGACTGGAGCTCCCGTTGCTAACAGATCACAAACACCCAGCACTTTTAGCACCATGCAGATACCAGCTACTCTCACCATTCGTACCACAACAGCAGTGGCCCCTTCCGCAGCCAATTCTCTGCCCACCATGTCATCTACAGCAATTACCCAGCCCTCCACACCACGAACCACGACTAAAATCTGTAAGTTGCTTCTGTTGAGCACAGTTTTCTTAAATTATTACAGATATCAGTTTTGTTTTATTTGTTTATTTTTTTAGACAGTGGTTTGTAGGTAATTAATTATCTTGAAATTGCATTTAAAAATGCTTTACACAGCTTGGAATCAAGAACTGCAATATTCAGCTATAAAATTCTATTTACTTATATTTACAGTAACAATAAAGCCAGGAAATGGACCCTTGGACATGCAAAATATAATGAGCCTTGTGAAATCAGTGAACCTTCCTGGTGGGGCTCAAGCGCAGACATTTGTTGTCATGAGCAATCAAAAAACCAACAACGGCCCTATTGTTTCCTCTGCTGTACCCGTTATGACACAAAATGTTGTCCAAAGTAAGTTGTTCTGCATCTGCTATAGCTACTATGATAGTTTCATATTAGAGTAGAGCAACGCTGATAAATGCCAAATTATTTAAAAAGTTCTCTATTTTCTTGGCAGCAATCCCTATTACACATACCACAGCATCAACAACTACTCATTTGTGTCCTCGTTGTGGAGCTCAGTTTAAAATGATTGAGGCTCTACGGAGTCATATGTGTGTAAGTATTCACCTTCTGAAGAGATATATATAAGTGTGTTTTGGTAATTTAAAATTGAGCAATTAATCTCATCACCCACCCAACTTCCTGCCTTTAGTTCTGCTGCCCAGACCTGGCCCAGACTGACACAAGCAGTACTGCAACTGCTGTGAGCACTCCAGCCACACCCCCTAAAAGCCTTTCTGCTGCGCCCACTGTCAAGGTGGATAGCCCGCCTACAAAGGCCGGAGATACCCAGAACAGACTTGTCATGCTGGTGGATGATTTCTATTATGGCACATTTGAAGGGAATCGAGTCTATGTACCAATGGACAACTCAAAAGAACCATTATCATTCAAATGCCTCACCTGTAACAAGAGACTGAAGAATAATATAAGGTCGGTTGATGGACAGACAAGTTAGGATGGGAATTATGGGTATATGTCGAATTATTAAGTGTTTGTTCTTCTTGCAGACTTATGAATCATATGAAGTACCATGTTGAGTTGGAGCAGCAAAATGGAGAGATGGACACGCACACATCCTGCCAGCACTGCTTCCGCCGCTTTCCCACACCATTTCGTCTTCAGTGTCACCTGGAGAGCGTCCACACTGCTATTGAGTCATCTAGTAAGAACTATTTCCTTTTTTTTTTTTTCATATGTTAGGGGTCTGTAAGGGTTTTTATGTATGTTTTTGAAAGAAACTTGTTATGCTCAACAAGGCTACATTTTAAAAACAGGAATATTGTGAAATATTATTACAATGTAAAAGTACTGTCTGACAGCTCTAATCAATTTAATGCATCCTTGTTAAAAAAATTAATAATACTTATTATTATTTACTTACTGACCCAATACTTTTGTATGGTAGTGTACAGATGTTCAGATACAACTCATTACCCAGAATTATACAAAGATGTGTACTATAATGTCCATATGTTATTCCAGTTAAACGTGTAAATGGGCTGTGACATATTTGAATTAAGGCTATCCTTATTTAATCAAAATGTATCCTTATGCAACTGTTCTTAAATCACTGTATTTCATATTAGTATTTTCTACAACAAATTTGCCAACCAGTGTTTTTGTGAAGTAGTTTTCTTGGTTGTTTCCTTGTTTTTTGCATATTTTATATTTTTGTGTACAAGCAGCTTTCCTCACAGTGAATCCAGTCATACAAGCACAGAGTTAAAAGTTAAACATTTAGCTCTCCAGAGGTTGTTCATCAATCCTCTCTTTGTCCCAAAAAAGAAAATCGAACAGTATTTTGTTAGCAACCAGTGGAAGTCAGCAAAAAAAAAAAAAGATCTTGCAGGACAGCTTATGCTTGTATGAGCCTATGCAGATAACTTTTTCAACTGACACACAATCTTGCTATATGCACTAGTTTATTTGACTAAATTTAAACATGAAATATCACGAGGCAATGTCCAAACACAAAAATTAGTTTTGTAACATCCAATTCTCATATCCTTTTTTCATAAGTCTTTTAGTGGCACATGTCTCATAATAGTGACACACATTGTATAGCTGATGTTGCATGTTGTTTTGGCCATTTTTTTTGGTTTTCTATAGTGACTGTAAATGTTTAATTTCTATTGACTGACAGATGTTTTATGTTTGCTTTGACCTGGTTTCCAGGTTTGATTTGTTTCCAGGTTTGATTTATTGGTTGTTTTGCTTTTCTGTTTAGCCAAGTGTAAAATATGCGAGTGGTCGTTTGAAAGTGAGCCAGTGTTCCTGCAGCACATGAAGAACACCCACAAACCTGGAGAGATGCCTTATGTGTGCCAGGTAAGCTGAGAAAATATCTGCATGGACCCTAATACCAGTCTCCATTCATAGATGCTTTTCCATCGTCTCATTCCATGATTCCCATCCAGTTCAGACAGCACAGAAATGCTATCATTGTCCGTATCATATCATATCACATTCTTCCACCGTTTGAGCAGAACCAAACTTAAGTGAAAATATAACTGGTATTGTTCCTTACTGTTCTGACACATGCTGGAAATGCAGCATGTAATATTAGGAGATTTTGTAATGTCTTGTCACTTTCAGGTATGTGAATACCGCTCGTCCTTCTACTCGGATGTGTTTAACCACTTTCGTACTTGGCATGAGGACACCCGCCACCTCCTGTGCCAGTACTGCCTTAAGGTTTTCAAGCATTCCACCAGTTACCAGCAGCACTATAATCGTCACCAGGTGAGCATAAATTATACTTTAAGATCATGAAAGATGCATAAAAATGGCATGCAAACAAATATTTAACACATTCTCATTTTGCTGTGTTTAAAAAGGTCTCTTTTGTCTTGGCAATGATAGTCATTTAAAGAGGTCCAAATAAATGCATTGCTTTAATGTAAAAAAACAAACCTTTTATATGACATTTTTGTTTTCAACAGAAATCAACAGTTTACCACTGTAACAAATGCCGTCTTCAGTTCCTGTTCACAAAAGACAAAGTTGAGCATAAAATTAATCACCACAGGACTTTCCGAAAACCTTGTGAATTGGAGGGACTCCAGCCTGGGACAAAAGTAAAATATTTGTTTGTTTTGTTTGTTAAAAACAGGTGCAACAATGAATTTTGTAAATGTTTCATGTCATCTTATTACCAGGTGACCATTAGGGCATATGTTGGGCTTAAGAAGTCACCAGGTCAGGCATCAAAATCATCCTCTAACATTCAGAAAAATAGTAATAGCAGTACACAAACTTGTAGTGGTGACCAGCAATCAAAAAGACATGGACCTGGGAAAAAACAAGTCAGCAAGATGTTTGACTTCTTGTCCAGGTTTCAAGAGCAGAGGTAAGCTCATGCTGCGTTATACAGGTCTGTTGATCGATTTCAACTAGAAATCAGAAACCTGAAAGATGTTCTTTTGCTCTTCCTCTCTCCAGGGCACTGCTGGGTAGACATAAGTGCGTGGAGTGCACTTTTGACATCCCAGACTTTGCGAATCACTACCCTACTTACGTTCACTGCTCACTCTGCTTCTATAGCACTTGCTGTTCTCGGGCTTATGCAAACCACATGATCAAGTAAGCGAAACTGGAGGTTCAAGTTTAGTTTAGTAAGTTTTGGTTTTGCAGATGGCAGATACTCAATATGACAATATTCTGATTGCAATTCATTTATTAATTTCAGCAATCACGTTCCTGGAAGAGTCCCAAAAACTAATAAAAAGGGGCCACCGAGGTAATATATTATTATTAGTTTTGAGTTCTGTTTTGCATACAGTCTGAAACTGTTGCTTACGGTTGTTTTGTTGCTCTTTTGTAGTGGTGTGAAGCTGAGCTGTGCAGGTTGTGAATACTCCACTCCTCTAGGTAACTTGATGGCTAAACATCTCATCAAGTTTCCTTCTCATTCTCACTGTATCTTCTCTCGTAAAGGTGGGTATTCTCCGACTTAGTAGAAAAATAAAGCATATGTGTTTTACTGTCTTTAAAAAGTTACTGCATGGTCCCCTACCCGCATGCTTGATTTTTCTCTCTCTGCTTTCTCACTCCTGTAGTTACAGACATTCAACTCTATTGAAGGTGTCATTAATTGCATGATTATAGGAATGATACACTGTAGACACATTAGTTAATAGTTTCATGAAATACACTGCTACTATGATCTTATCAATTCAGATCTTTATGAGATCAAACCTTTTGAAATGAGATTTCTAACATCTGAGCGTCTTAACATTGTGTGTAAACTGTTCATCTTAAGGCTTGTTTCACACACTGTATTTTCAGAGCTTGAATGGTATTTACGTAGATCGACACCTACAATAAAGAGGGATCGTTTTAAACTTTTCCCCCATGCATTCTTAGCTACGCTCAAACATTACAGATATGCCTACAACTTATGCAAAGTGGCCAGTCTTGAGTAATAGCCCACAGAATGTGATCAACAACAATCACAGGTGTGGGGTATGAGCTCAAGCTTGTTCATTGTCAAAATGGGCCTTTTGAACTTGGTGTGACTCTACAGGACTTACTGGCAAGCATTTGCGAGAGGATGAGTAAATGAATATTTACACAAAACCTACTGCACACCACCTGAACTGGAGAAACCCCTAAATGGATTAATTTAGAAACATGACAAATGAATAACAACAAGGACTATCCATCGGGGAATAATCTGCTGCTTCTGAGCTGCTTATTGTTTTCTTTTTCAAAAGCTAACTGACCTATCAGAACCACATGTACATTGAGCATGGTGTTATAAAATGGATTATTGGTGATGGTAAAGACTCCAAGGAGAAGACTAACTCTGTGTTCCTATAATCCCTCCCCTCCCCTACAGAGTGTTTGGAGACAGATATTGAGTTCTGCCAAGTTGAGGAGGAGGTGGAGGGTCCGCAAGGGGATGAAGCTAGTGATGTTGGGACACAGCCTGACTGGTTGTCCATGAAGCAGTGGAGTGTGCCCAAAGAGGAAGGAACTGTGCCAGAATTCATGGACAGTTGTGGCCCACAGCATACAATGACCAGGAATAGCGATGTCCTCGACTACTTCCAGCTTATTTTTCCTGACATCCTTTTTCAGCAGATCGTTTTTGAGACCAATGCCTATGCCTCTTATTGCTGCTCTATGGGGCAGGGGGACCCTTCCTGGAAACCCATGTCTGTAGAGGAAGTCAAAGGCTTCTTAGGTCTCTCTATCCTCATGGGTGTTCAAGGCCTGGGGGAACCAGAGTTATACTGGTCCTGGGACCATCACCATGGCCGCTATGGCTCCAGAACGTGGGAGCTCTTTTACAGGACCATGTCAGTCAAGCGCTTTAAAGAGATTGCCACTCACATTCGAATGAGCAGCATGCTTGTGGAGAACGATAACCAGAGTGCTGACAAGTTGTCCTTTTTTCAGCCCATGCTGAGCATCCTGCAGACAAGCATGCGAGAGGCCTACAGGCCAAACAAGTGTCTGACAGTCGATCAGGCTTTTCTACCGAGCCATGACAAGGGAATTGCTCAAGAGAAGAGTAGAAATAACCAGCCGAGGATATGGCTACTGTGTGACTCAAAGTCAGGCTACTGCCATAACCTGCTGGTTTTAACACGTCAGGAGAAAAAGAAAGACCTGGGAAAATCAGTTGTATTACAACTCATAGACGGCCTTGAGGGTAAGCATCACCACATCTTCATGTCCAGCTCACTTGCATCTGTGCCACTCATGAAGGAGCTGTATGATGTTGGAACTTACTGCTCCAGCTCTGTCCTCCCTCAAAGTTCAATTTTGCCCAAGGAGTTTTGGGATGAACCACCGCTGAACAATCAAGGAGATTTCCAACAGTATGAACTGGCACCACTTCTTGCCACAAGATGGAAAGATAACAAGCAGCTTGTATGTCTCTCCTCAAATGCAGATGCAGGCCATCAGGACGTGGTGTGGAGGAGATCTCCCTCTAAGATAGGAGAGCTTTATGCTGTTGAAAGACCCAAGGCCTTCAAGCTGCTCCAGGACAACATGCGCGGTGTTGACATCTGTAATCAGCTCTTGACGTGCAACCAACTCGGCGGGCTGGTTCTCGACACCAATTGGCGCCGTCTCTTTTGGTTCCTTGTCAACTTGAGCATCATCAACTCTTTTATTGTCTTACGGGAGACCCGCAAAGACAACCCACCCGGATGGCTTCAGGGGGGACATTTCTCGCAGGCCATTTACCGTAAACGTTTGGGGTACCAGCTGGCCAAGTGTGCCGCAAGATATGCTCGCCAGAACCAGGTCCACGATAGCATGCTTGAGCAGCAGATTATAAAAAAAGAAAATCCAGACACGCAAGAAGGGGTCAGACATCGATTAGCCAAAATTACCCGCAGGACAAGGAGATGTAAAGTTTGCAACCTGAAAAACATGCGTCATGAGAGTATATATGGCTGCACAGCGTGCCATGTGAATCTGTGCAAACGTTCTTGCTGCTTCTGGGACTTCCATGGTTTCTCACCTAATTTTCAAGGTTATAAAGCTCAAATACTGATACTAAATATTAATCATTGTATTTCTGAATGTTTGTTTTTCAAATTTTACAAACAGCTTTTTAATTTGCATGCATTAGTTTGAAGTGATAATGTACTTCTCAATATATTTAACATGAAATATAACAAACTATTCATTGACATAGATTATTATATCTGATGTTAGAAGTGATTATTATTTTTTTTATTCTTCAGGTAACCCAAAAGTGGGATTCGTTGACACCAAGAGGTACGTATTTTAGAAACCAACAGTTTCAAAATTGCTACCTTAGGTAGATACATTTTAAAGGAGTACAAATAAGTCAGTTGCACCTAATTCAACATTTAATTTAAGAGCTAGTTATTGCATGCATTTTTAAAATGTAATTAAAATATATTGGGGCCGGGACTTTAACGTGTTAATTTAGATTAATTAATTAAATTAGTTTTTTTTTTTAACGCATTTTAATCACACTTATTTTTGCACCGCAGAACGCTTCTCACTGGATAAGTTTCGGCGGACTGATTGTACTGGAGCACCAATTACTGTTTCTAATGCTCTAAATGCATAGATATATATAGAATGACACAACAGGTGTTTCTCAATGTCAAGGATATGTCCTTGGCAGGACTGATCCTTCCAAGTCACTTCCTTCAGAGGCTAGGCGTGGCTCCTCTTTAAGCATTCGGAGAACACATAAACGGAACAGGCTAGCAAGTGCACTTTATTGCGTCATTAGGTCAGTGAAAAGGTCCGCTTTGGAAAGTGCAAACATTACTAAAGAAATGCCGGTGACGGTGAATTCAGTTAGCTATCAATAACGTAATTTCTAGAATTTATAATATCAATACGGTAGTAATCTGTACTTTTTTTAATACAAAAATGTTTTTTTAAGTAATTTGTAAATATACTTACATTTGAAAGCATATTGCCCTGTTGGTGCTCCGACTCAGCTAATGTCCGACATTTAGAATTTTTGAGCAAGATAGCAAAGCTGCGCGCATAGGATTGTGGGTGATTTTAGAGTGCAAAGATGCGCGAAGGCTACACTTATGCATCCTTTCCTGTGTATGGGATATTTTTCGAACGAAGGACTCAGTCCTTGGTTGAAATTCAGAGGATCCTCGACATTGGAACAGTCCTTCGACGGATGTCGATGACGTAGCATCCTCAAAATTCTGGCTTCCGAGGATCCTTCCTTTTTTTGGGTGAGCGAGCAGCCTGTGGTAAGATGTCCGCCATATGCGGACGTTCGACTCCGTTGGCCAGCAACGCAGAC
>JAUMHI010000058.1:15109083-15140200 GCA_032359435.1 Enteromius unitaeniatus | reverse complement strand
TACTACACACAGCCGTTGTTCACTGACGAGCTGCGCAAATCCACGCTGATAATGAACATGGTTTTGCGCAGCTCGTCGGTGAACAACGGCTGTGTGTAGTATATACGGCTCAATGTGAAATCACGCACCTGATGCCATTATTGTGTTTTACTTAAAAAAAAAAAAAAAAAACTGTTTAAGAAAGTCTACCTACCTGTAGGGTTCCTGAAAGCCTCTAATTATTAATTTTTTTAATCGAGTCCCGTCCCATATATATACATATATGCAGCTATTGTGCAAAAATAGCATATTTTTTCAGATAGCAAATCAAGATTTGCCACATTTTTTCATGTTATACAGATTCTGGAAAGTGACCCACTATTTCCCTTCCAGGGAAGGCACAGAGCCTGGACTTAAATACAGAACTGAAATGTTGGAAAGAGGCCTGAACAAATCTTCAGCCGACAAAAACTCAAGTGACGCAGATGCTGGTCTAGATGAAGATGTGGACCAGGAAATGGCCCCTCTGGAAGATGAAGATACTGACTCAGACTCTGAAAGGACTGAAAGCGATGAAGATATACCATGTGAAACAGAGGCTAGTCAAAAGGTAGAGGTAGCAGTAACCAATACAGTTACACAACCTGTGAAAAACAGAGAGGAGACTCTGTCTATTCATCAACGTCGAATACTACTTCTTGCACTGTGCTCTGGGGTCCAAAAAGCGGCTAAAGAAATGGTCACCAAACCTCACATCATCAAGACTTGGCTTCAAGACAAAGAGAATCAATTAAATGATTGCAGCAGCACTAGCTGTGGAGAGGCTGTTGATCGTCTGGTGAAGTGGGTTTTGACTCAACGGGAACAGCAACGTCCTATCAGTGAGGCAAAACTATTTGAAAAAGCTTCAGAGCTACAAAGCCAAACCAATGAGATAAATTCTTTCCGTATTTCATACGAGTGGGCCGTGAGCTTCATGATACTGCACAAACTGGGCTTGGATACCCCTTTCACAGTAGATCGGGAACTCCCTAATGCCATGGAGGAAAACTGTCATCGCTACATAGAGCTGGTGCACAGCAAAATAAAGACAAAAAACATTTCACAGTGTGTCTTTGGTGCTATGGACCAGCTTTCTGTATTTGTAGACTTCAGAATGCTGAATGAGAATACCAGGAAAAACAGAGAGACTGCGTTTCAATTTACTGGGTTTGGGAAGCCCTTCATAAAGATTTACCTTTCAATGCTCGCAAATGGTACAATGTTACCTACAGTGGTCTTCACAAGTCAAAGCACAAACACGCAGAGCAGAAAGCCACCAGACTCAATCCTACTTATGTCCAAAGAGGAAGGTTTCAGTGCAGCGGAAGAGCTAGAAATTTGGGCCACCAAAGTGTGGAAGCAGCATCTCGACTCACAGAATCAAAACGATGCTGTGCTGGTTATGGATAGCCATCACAGCAAAACATCTGAGAGTATTATATCCACCGTCAGTAGCAGCAAAACCTTCCCTGTCATAGTTCCAGCTGGCTGTACAGGCAGACATCAACCTCTAGAGATGTGTGTACGCCCTGTGCTGCAAAAGTTACTTCTAGCTCGCTGGGTACAACAACCAATCAATGGTGCATCTAGGGTTCAGCGTGAAGATCTGGTGGAGCTGATCATATCTTGGTTGGAAGAGGCCATGTCTAGCTTCTCTAGTAGGCCTGAATTCGTTCAACACTCATTCTGCTTGGCTCGCCTGCTTCCAGATCAGGAAGCACATACAGACTTGACTGATTCACCTTTGGAGCTGTTTAATAAGCTGTCTGTGGCCACACTTGAGCCTGAAGTTGTAGATCTTGACTCCGAAGAAGAAGAGGAGGAAGAGCTAATGGACACACACACTGTAGACAAAGTGAGCCAAGTAACTGAGAAAATTGATTTGACACAGGAGACCGAGGATGAAGTCAGTCAAGCAAAGGATAAAGACGCAATGCCAACTGAAATAAAAGACACAGAAGAACAGAAGGATAGAACTGATGAATGTTTGGAAATGGCAAGTGAATCCACAGATGTCTCACATTCATCCCCTCAATCAGAGACTCCTTCACACAACTCTGAACAAGATCAGTTTTCAGAATCTGGTCAGGACGCTAACGCTGAACAGACAGACTCTGCAAACAGGTGATAATTGATCTACAGAGACATTGTGAAGTTGAACAGAAGGATTTGAAGTCAGACAAACCTATTAGGCGGAATGTGACTGTGGCTATTTAATTTACAACCTATTGTGTGGTGGAGTGTATAAATATTTTTTTTATTCTAAATACTGTATAGATTTACAGGATAGATAATGCATGATTGATTTTTGCTAAGTTTTCTACTGTTCGCTCTTTTTGTTTAATCACTGGCATAAAGCGATCCAATGGCTCCCATAATGTTAGAATTTTATGTTTATGGACAGATATTATTTGCGTTTCAATTCAAAATGCTCTTAAAGTAAACCTGCTTAAAGGGTTAGTTGAAAAAGTGAAAATTCTGTCATTAATTACTCACCCTCATGTCGTTCCAAACCCGTAAGACCTTCGTTCATCTTCAGACCATAACTAAAAATATTTTTGATTGAATCAGAGAGCTGTCTGACCCACCATAGACAGTAATACAACTGAAAGGTTAGCCATTGATGTCACATGGACTGTTTTATCAGTGTTTTCTGGATTTCAGTTGTATTGCTGTCTATAGAGGGTCAGATGGCTTTGTGATATCAAAAATATCTTAAATTGTGTTCCGAAGATGAACGAAGGTCTTAAAGGTTTGGAATGACATGAGGGAGAGTAATCAATGACTGAATTTTCATTTTTGGGTGAACCAGCCTTTTAAAGTTTTAGTCATTCTAAAGCTGCGATTCCTTTACGTGACTGTCGTACTCTCACGGTTTGTGTGATGTCAGTCTCATCTGCGCATGTGACTGACTGATGGTTGAGTATCACAAAGCTTGAAACAAAAGGCAGAAAAATTATCTTTAAATGAGGAATCACTTCAAGGTTATTTGGGTAAATGCCATTTTAAAAAGTTTAATTTAATAACCATTTACTATAATTCTTGAAGTTAGATCTGTCATTACAGAACATTACAACTTTAATTCCATAGGTTTACATTATTATATATTATACATATATTATTATATATGTCTGTTCTAAAGGTCAGCATGTTGGCTGGCAGCAGACTCTGACTGTCTTAAAGTTCTTCCATTTTGGTTTTTTTACTTCCAGACCGAATAAACAGTGAGACACACAGCAGAGTCTTACCATTGTTATTGCAGCAGCAGTGAATGGAGTGGGATCAGTATGTACATTCAGTATTGATTTCAGCATCTGAATTTACCGTAGCAACCACAGGATGGTGTAACTACACCTCAGGTGTCATTCATTGACAGTCAGTTCAAAGATGTTCTGTAGCACATTATTGGTGCCCTTTTCATGTTTGTAAAGGCTTACTGTGATTTCATCTCCATTCGCTGCATCATCTGTGTATGTAATTTACATGTACTAAATAGTGAGCCTCTATGTAAACAGATTATGAAGGTAAGTGGGGGTTCATATAACTGGGGGTCTTTTGGATGTTGTTTTGGTGAAACTGAAGAGGACTAAAAATTAATTATTTGAGGTAAAAGTGTTACGTGTGTGGTTATTTGACTATTCCTCATAAATTAAAATGTAAATAAAGTCTGTTTGTGTATAAAGCCCACTCTCTTCCCCATGCTTTTCTGCTCTGTTTTAATATGGACAGGAATAGGTTTACTAGACTGCCTGCCAGAGATCAGAATCTTCACTCTGATTACTAAAAACTGTTTTTATAGAGCATGCGCAGTTCCTGAGCCTTATGTAAAATAGTGATCCATACAGAACAGTTAGAAGTGGCAACACTGAGAAAGACTGATTTGTTACAATGCTGTTTTCTGATTATGATTAGATTTGACAATTTTTGCCCTGTCACAAAAAAATATTTACTAGATTACGCATCTCTAAAGGTTTATATATTTTATAACGTTTTTGTACTTTTTCAGGAATGCAACACCACAATTTTTTATATAACTTAAAAATGAACAATTAAATCATTATAATATTTCTTAAATCTTAAGGTAAGTTAAATAAGTTAGAGAAATTAAGTATCCACCCTCCCTGATACCTAAATTAAAGTTATTTATAATGTACACAAAAAGATTCAAACGTTAATAATCGAATGATTCGGAAAATAAGTCCCATATTCTGTATGTAGGCTAGTTTTTATTGAAATGTTTTAAACCTAAACATGCTGTAAAACAATTGAAATAGACACAGTTCTGCGCCCTAATTCAACTTTTTTTAATCCGATTTGAACATAAAGATCATTAGAATTCAGTTCCGAATCGAGTATGAACCTGAAAGCTGTAGATCTACTATTTATTGCGGTTTGTTTTATGCCATGGTGTGATTAAAAAGTGTATAGCAGCTTTAGATCTGACTAAAAACCAAGACACCTCACCTTTGCAAGAAAGTTACCCCAGAGAGGGAGCGTGTTTCCTGTTTGCGGGCTGATTTCCTGAGGCCGAGACAACAAACAGCATTCGATCCTCTCATTTTCTGGTCAAATAGCTGGGTGTGGTTTTAAGGATCATCTCTCAATCCCATGTGGTATCCTCAACACTGAAAGAGTTAACTCAATATCTAGTTACATCAAATCTCTGCACGTCCTCAGCGCTTTGTTGCTTCAGTAGGGTTCCGCTTGGGAAAGCAACAGCTGCAGTATGGGTGAGCGTCTTCTACTGCACTTTTCACCAAAGCTAGTACTGTTGCTCAGACTTTATTCTAAGCTTTCGACTTTTGTAAGGTTACGCAGTTGCATCAGTCTGGAATAAAGTCTTGCTTCACTACAAATTCATTTTTTACTTTACATTTAACGTTGGACCTGACGTTATCTGTCATTAACGTAGGATTCGTGCCGTGCTTTGAGGCTTGAGGCATGTAAAAATATTAAATTCCTAATGTAATTACATTTTTTTTTGTTTAAAACAAACATGCTATAATTGCAATTCATAGTTTTTGGATATAATATGCGTTACGTTTTATTAATGCATAAATAATGATGGTAATAACATAAGTAATTAAAAACATACGTCATGGTTTTCTATTAAATTATATATATATATATATTGCTTTAATTCTACATATTTTATTTGGACATGGTTGGTCAGTGAGTGGGCTGACCTACACATAACCCATAAACACTTTTCTAGCTGTCAGGGGAAGGATGTTGAACAATCCTTGGCAAGACATAGTGTCTCCTCCTGGACTGTGATATTGTCCATCTGTTGGAGTTTGTGTGTTGGTATTGTTTTCAAACATTTACAGTAAAAATGTTATCTGGTAGTATCCACAAGTTCATTAGACGATTTGTCTTTTAAGAATAAAAACACAGTAGTCCATACTTATAATAATGCTGTAATAATTGCAGTTAAATATAACCCACGCAGTAATATTTGAGATGTGACATATGCTCTTTCTCTACTTGCAGCTTCAACCTGTTCAGGATGTGGACCAGGATTTAAAACCCCTTTAGATGCCATGAAGGGTGAGTATTTGTAAAAAATAAAAATAAAAGCATATTGTTTAAATTGGTAGTTTAAATGAACATACGATTTGGTAATACATAGTTGCAACTAGCATAGTACTACCAGGTACAAATGACCTTTGCTCTGGAAACTCACTGTCACACTGAGCTCTATTATCATTGCATAATATCTGTTCCTGCAGCTCCTCCTCCACACCACCAGAGGTCCTCCTCACTTGTAAAATGACATTATTTTGCTTTGTCCACTGTTTTCTCTCACATTTATGTTGATGGAAGTTGAGGCTTAAGTGTCCCATTGCTTAGTGAACCAGTGCCTAAACCTGTGTGCATAATAAACTTATTTACAATCATCTGAATTGCCTACTTTCAAAAAAAAAAAAAAAGTGTAAATTTTTAGTTGAATAAACATGAACCTTTTTAATTTTCTTTTTCAGATAAATGTGTTCATTTAAATTTGTGTATGCAGAAGATTTATGTTTATTGCACTAGTGTTGTGAACACAAATGGTACACCCTTTATAGAATTTATTAATAAAGACACAATCTATCAGCATAAGCGCAAACATAAATTTTTCCTACAGGGCCTCGAGAAGAGATTGTCTACCTGCCATGCATTTACCGCAACACGGACATTCAGAAACCTGACTATCTTGCAACTGTTGATGTCAATCCAAAATCTCCCAATTTTTGCAAGGTAAAAGCTAATTATTTTGCAGCAGCAACATGTTTCCTTTTAATATTTCTAGTGTAACACCTACTTTACTATTTTTTATTTGTTTTTGTAAAATAATGGTCTACTCTAGGTGATTCACAGGCTGCCCATGCCTAATCTAAAGGATGAGCTGCATCATTCTGGTTGGAATGCCTGTAGCAGTTGCTATGATGATCCCTCTAAAAGACGCAATCGTCTCATTCTGCCTTCCCTGATCTCCTCCCGTATCTACGTTGTTGATGTAGGGACGGATCCACGGGCCCCTCGGCTTCATAAGGTACATTTAGTAAACACTCATATATAAATATATATATATACTGTAAGAGCTGTCTGAATAGGAATAACCATATTGTGATGGTGTTAACTTTGTGGATGAACACCTGGGTTAGCAATCCAAGTATGAAAAATATTTTCTTGAGCCATAATACAAGCCTAAAGCAATATTATTGGTTAAACATTTTGTGGCCCCAAATTAAGAATTTGTTCCCTCATTTTTCATTCCCTCAAGGTTTTCCGTAATTTTGTAAATTGTTTCCATGTACTAATTCATACCCTTGAGTAAAAGAGCAAATTCTTAATTCATGGCCAAAGACAAATTTGTTTTGGTCATGTGTGGGGGCTCCAAAGTTTACCCCCCAGTATCTCTTTACATTTCTGTAGAAAACAAAACCGAGAAACAGAAGCAACAGCAGCATTAATTGGTTTTGTTTAACATCTACAACATTATGTTTAACATCAAATATCACCGCCCCTGAATACATTACTTTTCATTTTAAGAATGGTTTGTTCTTGCCAAGACCGAGATTTCTTTCTATCTCTCTTCTCTCTCCTCCTCCAGATAGTGGAGCCCATAGATCTGTTCTGGAAATGCTGCCTCGCCAACCCTCACACTTCTCACTGCTTGGGCAGTGGCCAAATCATGATCAGTACCATGGGCGATCCCTGTGGCAATGCCAAGGGTAAGACGCTGTGTTTACCTCTCTGTATTTTTAATTCCCATTTTAGGCTTACCTTTTTATTTATGGACATTTTTAAGGTGGTTTTGTGTTGTTGGATGGCGAAACTTTCGAGGTGATTGGCAACTGGGAGCAGCCAGGTGAAGCGGCACCGTTTGGTTATGACTTCTGGTACCAGCCTCGCCACAACGTCATGATCAGCACTGAGTGGGGAGCACCCAAAGCATTGGGATACGGCTTCAACCCTGCAGATGTCAAAGCTGGTGTGTGAATATCCAAGAGGAAGTTAAAGAGTGGTTGTAGCCGACTGGCTGTGATGATCAGGTCTGTTTGTAGGTCATTATGGGCAGAGCCTCAATGTGTGGGACTGGACCACACGCAAGCGGATTCAGACTTTGGATCTGGGGGAAGAGGGTGCTATTCCTCTGGAGATCCGGTTCCTGCACGACCCCGCTGCTGCTGAAGGATTTGTGGGCTGTGCGCTTCACAGCACCGTCTTCCGCTTCTACAAGACTCAGGTAAGTACAAAAAAAGCATTTTCTTTCAAATCTTCTCTATCCTCTTTGTAAAGGCTTAATATATTTAAATGACAGGGGGTTTTTTTGCTCCCAGTTTTAAGATATGCATGTTTTTTAGATTCAGTTTTTCTTTTTACAGAAAGGGGACTGGGCAGCAGAGAAAGTCATTCAAATTCCAAGCAAAAAAGTGAAAGGTTGGGCTCTTCCTGAAATGCCAGGTGAATGAAATCTAACAGTGTTTTTTATTATTATTAGTATTATTTTAACTCGGGAAACTAGCAATAATTATTATATGTACATGTTATTTACAAACCATAAAGAGAAAAAAGAGAAAAAAACCTGAAATAATATAATAAATAAATAAAATAAATAAAAAAAAATAATAAAAAAAAAAACTAGGGCTGTCAACAGAATTATAAATAAATTAATAATAAATGATAAAAATTATAAAAAAAATAAAGAGTTATAAATAATGATTATTTTAATCTTTTTATTTAATTTTAATTAAATTATTTTACTTCTGGCTAGTTTTGAAAGGTAAACTAATATGAAATGTAGCCAATGTTTAGAAAATACTTTAAACTTTTGATATATACAGCCCTAAAAATACATTTTCTAATTTCCTGAGCCCCAGTTCAAGAATGAAAAACAATAAATACATTTAATTTACTCATGCTTTTTTTTTGCCATAGGTCTCATTACAGATATCTTGATCTCACTGGATGATCGCTTCCTGTACTTCAGTAACTGGCTGCACGGAGACATTCGACAGTATGACATCACTGACAGGAGAAATCCATGTTTGGTTGGTCAGGTAATACAATTTTAACATTTCTGAAATCATGTCAGAGACTAATAAAGTGTCAAAATACTAGAACTTGCATTTAATATCATGAAATGATATTTTTAAGGTCTTCCTTGCCGGCAGCATTATAAAAGATGGACCAGTGAAAGTATTAGAGGACAAAGAGCTAGATACCCAGCCTGCCCCATGCATAATCAAGGTACTATTTTTATTTTCATCTATGCTTCATGTGAGCTGTGTGTACATGTTTGCGTTAGCCTTTATGTGTCGGAAAACAGCCTAAAGCTATTGGAAGCTAATGAATTGACAGATGTCCCAGCTTATTTTCCAAATCATTAGGTCATGCAGACCTAAACAAAGCAATTAAAGCACATCATTTGTTGGAGGTTAAAACGTTCCTTTCCTTATCAGGGAAAGCGTGTGCAGGGAGGCCCTCAGATGCTTCAGCTGAGCTTGGATGGAAAGCGTCTGTACGTCACCACCTCTTTATACAGTGCCTGGGACAAGCAGTTCTACCCTGACCTCGTGAAGTGAGACAAAAGAATCTTTATTTGTAATTTTACTTGAGTATTGTATGTAAATCAAAGATTAAGAAATTAGGCTGTTTAAATGCTTTTAGAAGTTACAACTGGTTCGTTTGTTATGCTGCAACATGTGTTTTATTTTTCTCTTGAGGGAGGGGTCGGTCATGATGCAGATTGACGTGGACACAGATAAAGGTGGCCTGAAGCTCAACGAGAATTTCCTTGTGGATTTCGGAGCAGAACCAGATGGTCCTGCACTTGCCCACGAGCTCAGATATCCTGGTGGAGACTGCACTTCTGATATCTGGCTATGAAATTGAGGCCAAACCATTACGTTCCAAGCCGCAGAATTATTATTCCAATATTCTCAGTATGAATAGCATGATCACATTTAATCTATGTATGGACCAAATCCTTAATCTTATTATGTGTCAGTTAGCAATTACAAGAGTGAGTTATGTTGTGAATCACATCTCAACTACACAAACTAATTTTAATTCTTCACATGCTTTCTATTTTTTTTTTTAAAGAAATATTTTGCATCCCAGTGAATTCAAAGGCTCTCTCATTTGTTGTTGCAAAGGCTTTTCAAATCATTAGAATTGCAAAGAAGATTTTAAGCATGTGGCGCAAGCGCGAGTGAATACAGTCACTATACAGCACAGTATTTCATTAGGAATACATTCTAAAATTAAGCAGTGTGTATTGAGTTTCGGTGCTTAAGAAAACCTCAAAGAACAAAATGGACATGTAAGTGTAACAATAACAGAACTTAATATTTTTACATTGCTTTAAGGCATGCTTTTCTTAACAAGATGCAGAGAAATGCAATTTTGTATAACAACAATCGCACTACTTTTTTGTTTTGTTCTGTTTATTCCCATTGTAGTGCACAAGCATATAAAGTTATCTCTGATTCTGAAGAGAGTAACAAAAAGTGTTTTTATTATTATTATTTTTTTTTTTACAATGTTCTGTAATGTTAAATAATTACAGTACAGTACTTTAAACAACAGGAGGAATGTGTAAAATGGTTAGTAAAAACTAATGTGCATTCAAAATATAAACATTTAATGCAAGCCATTGACTCAACCTGATTGCACACACACATACGTTTCATAAAATAATAATAATTGTGTTATACGTTTATCCCTTTCTTTAGCTGTGTCTCAAAGCCGAGTGGGCTTTCTGCTTAGACAGCATTTGTAGGCATTCTCTAAACGCCCAAAAGTGTTGTCTCGGTAGCTCTCTCAGTGTTTTGAGACTCGTACTGTAACGTTACATGTTGAACGCTGGAATCAGGCAGTTGATGTGGGCAGCCCCGGCGTGTCATCTCCCCACTCACTTTCTTAGCAAACCACACCGGCTATTCAGCAACAGGAGAACCGCAGCTCCCAAATGGGGCAGTTAAAATACAGATAAACCGATCATTTAAGCCTTCACCCGGTTTATTTTGAGGTAAGTCATGTGTTTATGTGTTTCCTTGGGCCGGTTCAAAAGTAGAAGGACGCTCTGAAGTAGAGACGTAGCGTTAGCTGCTCGGCTAAGTGTAGCATCCGTTTGTGTTTTTACGAGGCTTATCCTTTCAGGCCTTCATACCTGTTGAGCACTTAATAAAAACTAGTGTTAATTATATTATGTCGTTGTTCAGCACATGTGAAATCACACCGTTTTAAAGGAAAAATCTCGTTGAGCCCTACAAGAGAGAAAAGTAGTCGACGTGTCTCTTAAAGGTCTCTGCTAAACATGCTCCGATGCTAACTTGAGTGCAAAAGTCGTCTGACTGATAGACTGCTTGCTTTAAACGTGTGAAATAGGACAGAACAATATTTTTTTTTGATTATAAATCAGATCAGAGCATAGATATGGGTGTCATTAAGAGTTCAGGCAGCCACTACTGCAAATATTGACGTTAGCTTGATGTGCTTGTACTCAGTTGTACGTAACTTAAAAATAAATAACATTAGCAATGTGTTTTTATGGCAAGCTGATTAACTAGTTCATCGTTGTTGTTTTAGTGAATCTATATCATCATGTCCAGTTGTATCAGCTGATGCATCACATCAAATCAAATAATATCTAAAGATACCGAGTATCAGACTTGGTTTTAAGGTTTGTTGATTTTATTTCAGTGTGTTTGATCTGAAGATTATTGGATTTCATGGTTTATTTATACTGTGGCAGTCTTGTAATCTTGTTACTCAAGGGATTCACTAAATAGTCAGATGATCATTTTTTGGGTTGTGGACAAAGTGTTGTGTTGGCAGAAGGAGACTCTTGAGGGTGATTGTTCATCATGATCTAGCCTACATGTTTTGTGTTCCTCTCGAACACTGGCTTCCTCTCACATTTCAGGGCAAAGGCTGATTGAATTTACTCTTTCCATTGCAATCGGAGAAGTTCAGTGAAACGTTTTGATACCGCGCTATAGAAGTAGGCCTGTGCTTGTGTTTTGATTGGGTGAATCAGTGTGGCAACTCTAACTGTTATCAGTTGAGGCTTGTTGTGGAGAAGTATTTTTCAGTATCACAGGATTTACCTTGGAGAAAGAGCTGGCAAGCTAGAACAACACACAAACTCTTTGTTTAGAGTAAACCGTCCACCAGAGTTGGAGTCAGCATGTGATACGTGAGAGGAGAGCTGGTATCTTCGTGAAGGCACCATTTGACATGTTTTAATCTCATCGCTTTTTGAATCGGTTTTGATTTCATCTGTTACAGTTTCTGTTCCTGGTCTTAGATTTCAATGATCTAAGAACAAACAAATTAGCTCAAGCTGATTTAACTAATCATTGGAACTTATCTGACTTTCCATTGTCATCTTGAGGACTTTCCATCACTACTGTTAACAGGAAAGTAGAACCACAGGTTTTTCTAGAGTTGACTGAGCTTTATGTGGTGAACTGCCTCTTTCTGACAGCAGTGGGGTTTTATAATGTAGCAGCTTTGTGGAATCTGAGACTGATGCTTTGCTTTATCTGATATTGGCCTGCTGGTAATGGTGAGGTAATCTGCTGGAGGCGGATTATGGCGCTGTCCTGCGTAGCAGTGGATCAGTGGGACGTTGTGACCCTGGGGAAGTGGCACTCCGTAAAGCCTGTTCCTCTGGGTTACTGTGAATTGTATATTTGAATGGCTGTTTACAGCGTGTGCGGTCTTATGTTGGGCAAAACCTCAGTTTCAGGAACAGTTCATCATGAAAGTTCTTTTTGCTCTCAAACTTTTTTAATGTAAGCTGATATTTTAAAGGCAGGATGAAATTGAACTGATACTCTTAACTTTAAAGTTCTTTCTTTTCATTGGCATGTACAATACCATTCAAAGGTTGTTGTTCTTTTTTGCAATGTTTTTAAAAGAAGCGTCTACCCACCAAGCAAAAATACAGTAAAACATTTATTGTGAAATAAAATTGTAATGATTTTGAAGTGTAATAGGTCTACATTTTAAAATCTCACTCTTTTCTCTGGTAGCGAAGCTGAGTTACTCCAGTCGTCAGTGTCACATGATCCTAAATGCCACTCAGTCTACGTTTCCTATTGCTTTCTTTGGTTTTGCTTAAATATGTATTTTTTTTGATGAGCAGTAAGTTCACAAGAAAAGTCAAAACTACATTATAAATGTCTGTCACTTTTGATTCGTTTAATGTGACCTTGCTGAATAACAGTAGGCCTGTTCATTTCTTTAAAATGTCATTGGCCCTAAACATTTGAATGGCAGTGTACATGATTTCTCTGTCACTGAAAACTCCCACCCAAAATTTTCTTACTATAAACTGTTAATTTCACATTACAGTACTTTAATTGCATTGTGATTGCACTGTTTGTTGTTACTGAAGCTCGCTTGCTGATGGTGTGTTTTTGTTGTCTCTCTGTTTTGCAGTGGCCTGAGAGCTTGTGGCCATGGGTGACACAGAGTTGGAGCTCTCCCCCGCCCGGCTCGAGGAGCTGCAGATGAGCCCATCCGCTTCCTCCACCTCCACCACCTCCTCGCTGTCCCTTCCCTCATCTCCTTCCTCTGGTCCTCGTCCCCTCACTAGCTCCAGCCCGAGCACCAGTGAAGGCCTGCCCACCTCCAGCCCCCCTCTAGATGTTATATCCGAGGGAGTGGGCGAGCTCAGCCTAGTCATCGATACCGAGGTGGCTAAGAAAGCATGCCAGGAAGTTCTTCAAAAGGTAAAGTTCCTGAAGGCCGATGGAGAAGTATCTTCAGTCAACTCGGAGCCAGTTTTGGTAAACGGTACATCACACCCCGAATCCACAGATGGAGGAAAACCTCCCAAGATCAGTGAGGAGGAAGCGGAGCCTATGAAGAACGTGCGGCGCCGTCAGAAAAACAACTCATCCAAGCAGTCCTGGCTCCTGCGGCTCTTTGAGTCCAGGATGTTTGACATCTCCATGGCCATTTCTTATCTTTACAATTCTAAGGAGCCTGGCGTGCAAGCCTACATCGGCAATCGACTCTTCAGCTTCCGGAATGAAGACGTGGACTTCTACTTGCCCCAGTTGCTCAATATGTACATCCACATGGACGAGGATGTGGGCGATGCCATCAAGCCCTACGTGGTGCACCGCTGCCGGCAAAGCATCAATTTCTCCCTGCAGTGCGCCTGGCTGCTGGGGGCCTACTCTTCTGACATGCACATCTCCACGCAGCACCATTCCCGTGGCACCAAACTGCGTAAACTCATCTTGTCAGACGAGCTCAAGCCCTCCAGCCAGCGCATCCGCAGGGAAGTGCCGCAGCCTCCCATTTCCTGCCCCCCACCCCTTCATCACGGTCAGGGCATGAGCGAACACAGCCTCTCGCCCTCCAAACGCACCCACCAACGCTCCAAATCTGACGCCACTGCCAGCATCAGCCTCAGCAGCAACCTAAAGAGAACTGCCAGCAACCCCAAAGTAGAGACCAGCCAGGATGAGGTGAGACACCTGTTACGTCCCATGCTTGCTTACCTAGTTAGTTACATGTAAGCTGCTTTTAGATGATCTGTCTCTGGCCGTCGCTTCCACCTCCCACAGATGTTGTTTCTCAGCTGTTTCATGCAAATTCACAAGGCAAACAACTCAGATTTGTGTGGTTTCTATGGCTGCGCTGGAAAAGGCGTGTCGATGTTCCACTTGATGTGACTCTCAGACACGCTCTGTGAAAGAAATATTCATGTAGTTACTTTAAAGGCAGGTGGATGAGCAGTGTGAAATTGCAGCATCCTAACTGAAATAAAACCTAAAAAGCTTTTCATAGGTAGCAACTACATCCTTTCAAAGGTAACTCTTCCAAATGATACTGGTAATCTTTAGCATACAATTAATATTGCCATCTAGTGAGCATTAGAAATCTAATAATCATCATTAGAAATGTGACATGCAACGAAATGCATGTTTTATAAATTATAAATCTCAGTGTGAGCGATACATCCATGCATGTTTTGATAGTTGCTTTGGCCTCCTAATTTTTAAATTATAAAGGAAAGGACAAGACATGTGGCCAGGTATGGTGTCCCATACTAGGAATTCTGCATTTAACCCATCCAAGTGCGCACACACAGCAGTGAGAAGTGAACAACCATGCAGTGTGCAGCAAATGCTGCGGCGCCCAGGGAGCTGTTGGGGAAATGGTGCCTTGCTCAAGGGTTTCTAGAAGGACAAAACTCACTTTTCCAATGAAACATCAGATTTCTTTATGGTGACGTTTGCAGGACTTCTCCAATAATTTAGTCCGCCTAACCATGTCAGAAGGAGTTTAGAAGTGCTTTTTCACACCTCTGGTTTGAAAAACTTTCTGAAAAGGGGCGTTGTTCACTGAGGGTAAGGGGTGGGGGTAGAGTGTGGAGACAAGGTGGAGACTGCATTAAAGGAGGAGTGACAATAAGTGAATAAATTTAGCTAATTTGCAAACCGACAATGTAAACACACACACGTTGGCAAGATTGACAGCGACACTGAGAGCAGCAGCTACAGTTCAGCACGCCTCCAAACTTTAGCTCTGATCGCATGGCGGGGAAACGAAAACAGTGAAGAAAGGCACAAACACGAACCATGTCTCAGAAACAGCAAGCCAGCCAATGTAAACATTTCACACAAGTGCTTATTTCCAATGCATAAATACTGCGATAGCTCATGCAAAGCTGTGATTGGATTAGACGAGTCCTTTGTCATGTATAATGTTACACTGCTCATTAATAAAGCATTAATAGGGCCGTCAAGCGGATGACGTAGATAGGTGCTGTACAAGCCTTGCAGCCAATGAGCACTAAAAAAACTGCGTCTATGTCACGGCCTCAAACGTATCTTTTAAAACAGGATGCACGAAATGGTCACAAAAAGCGCAAAAATTACCAATTTCCACTTTGTAACATTTTTTGTGACATATATTACTGTTTTAAGCAATGTACAACATGTATATATCTGTAAACAGCTAAAAAAAAGTGTTTTAGGGTTTTGTGACCCTTTAAGATCTGCTTTCATCTGATCAACAACCGACAGATACAACATAGTTCCAACCCTACATATTTTTTTTTCTTTTTCCAAAATCGATTTATATGTCCCAATATGGAAGAAAAGGTCTGTTGCTGTTTCCGTTGCATCAAGACTTTAAAATGCTGTCTAGATGGGTAGTTCACTAGGTTTTTAAACAGAGATTGAGTTGGTCTGCCACGTGGCACCTAAAATGTAAATTTTCAGCTCTAATCACAGTGAAGGCTGAAGCCAGCAGGGAATGAATAGATTTTTGTTTTTGCTCTCAGAAAATAATTAACTACCACTGCTGACTGATTCCCAGAAAAATGATGACAGCACTGCAGCTCTTCTGTTAAGACAGCCGCTCTCTCTTTGTGTTCGTTTGCACAGTCATGATAGTCCTCAGGGCTAAATGTCATGCCATTAACAAATCATATAACATGCTGCTAATAAGTGGCATGTTGCAATTCACAGTTCCATGATTAGATCCGAGGTCAGTGTTACAGACAGATCAGGTCCTGTTTGTACCACATAAATTATATTACTCTTTTATCACAGAAGATTCCAGGTAGACGTCAGACCGACATTAAAGGTATAGTTCACCCAAAAATGAGAAATAATTATTCATTAATTACTCACTCTCATGTTGTTCCAAACCCATAAGACCAAAAGGGTCAGAAAGCTCTCTGATTTCCTCAGGAATATCTTAGTTTGTGTTTCAAAGGTCAACAAAGGTCTTGCGGGTTTGAAATGACATAAGAGTAAGTAATGACAGGATTTTCATTTGGGGTACCAGATGAGATTTATACAATAATTTAGCAGAAATGTAACACTTATTTAGTTATTTTGGAAGAATTAGTTTGACTTGAGAAGACCAAATAAGCAAATATCAACTATACACACTATATTATACATATAGTGTGTATTCAGAAGTGAGCTTTGTTTTTGAATAGTTTAAAGGATTTTTTTTTTTATATATATTTTTAAAAAAAGCTTCTTATGCTCACCAAGGCTGAATTTGTTAATACAAAAATATGACAATTTACTATAACTGTTTTATTGCAATATTGGTTTGCAATGTCTTTTTTTTTTCTTCTGCTGGGAAAATTAAATTTTCAGTCATTATTATTACTCCAGTCTCAGCATCACATTATCCTTCAAAAATAATTCCAATAAGCTAAGTTGCTGCTTTAGATACATTTGTTTATCAATTATAAAAAACAGTGCTTTTTTTAATTTAATATTTCTTTAGAAGCCGTAATGCATTTTTTTTTTGTATTTTCTTTTTCATGAATTACTTCTAAAAGAAAACAATAAAAATGTCTTTACTTGTAACTTTGATCAATTTAATGAATCTTTTATGAAAAAATATAATACACGAATACACTAGTATTAGTATAGTACATGGTTTTTACTCAAATGTAACAATTAATAAACTAGGTTTTCAAACATAATGATTAGTGATCAGTTTGAACTTCAGATTGTTTGGTTATCTTTGTTCCCCCTAATAGCAGGCTAATTAGGTTGGTCATGGGGAGTGGAGAATAGTTACAATTTAGCAATATAGTATACCATAATAAATGCTGTATTTATTTTCTGATAAGCTTTTATGATTTGTAATCAAGTCATGAGAGTTTATATACCGGGAAAAAAAATTGTGGGTGTCACAGTGGCCTTTAACTGTTTAATTGGTCTGGCCAATATATGTCAATGTCTTATTTAAAGTAAGCTTACTATTTATATAATAGCTTTTGACCAGACTGGATGTTAGTAGAGACCATATTGATGTGGCCATTACCTTTTGTGTGTCCCGACCATTATAGTGCATCAATGAAACCATAGGGCGGAACTTTATGTAATAACACATCATGTTCTATTGTGATGTGTAACTTTAGAGCTCCCTTACGACGTTCTTCGTCCCACAGCACACACACCCTCATTTCTGACATTCAAGCATGTGCACATGATCACTCACGTTCCTCTTTTATCTTACTGTGTAGTTTCTTCCCTTCCTTTTTCCTCTGAACGTGATCTTGGTGCAGCATGTTCTGCTATGGCAACAGCGATCGCTGATGTCGCCATTCCACTGGTAAGTGGAGTAAAGATCAGCTATTATGAAATGCATTGCTCCACAACTCCACACCGTTAACACACTTCAGCGAACTTATTTTGAGAGCTAAAGGTGTTAACGTGGGAATGCCGCTTTGTGATTTCATCTCCTCCTGAAGCCTGAACAAACATTAGTCATCATAGACTTGCTTAAAGGCTTGATGGCTTTTCTTTTGAGGAATAGCTGTATGATGTAAGTGACAATCCAGAAATGTTATATTGGACACAAAACTGCATTATAAAATGAGACCTTTCTTGTTAGTTTGAGCATTTTGTCATGCTCACTTTTCTATTGGTGGAAGGGGTGCAGAGCCTTATCTTATAACCCACTCAAACTGCACTGGTGAGTTAACTGTGATTTATTTGCAGATTTAGCTGAAGTTTTTTAACCTAATCTTGTAAATATTTAGGTCTACTGGATTTTCTTTGTCCAAACAGTGAAGATTTATTTTAGAAAGATAAAACAAGGCTTATCATCTCTTTATTTGAAAGCCTGTCAGGATAAAGGTTTGCCATTAGGGAAAGTGGAATTTGGACCCCTCTTTGGCTCTAAGGACTGAGGGCTCTTTCTCCGCCTTTATGTCAATTCAACCAGAGCATAAATCTGGGTTACAGTGATGCATTTACAATGGAAATTATTCAACCATATTACTATACCCCTTGTTTCAATAATAAAGACGATGTAAATAATGTGTGTTTTGATTATTTTAATTCAAATAACATGCTAAACAACATGTTTTGGCTATATATATATATATATGTCCAAACTCCTGAAATGGCCATAAAAATAATGACATCTTTAGGGCTCAGTAAAACAGTCTAATAATAATAAAAATGTATTTATAGTAAAAACACATTTTAGTATTTTATCAAAAACTGGCCCATTATAAGTTCACACTGTAACCTTGATCATCACTTGAAAAAAATAAAATTAAATAACGTATAAGTCAATTATTTTTTAGTGGTAATCAGCATTATTTTTTTATTTTGATTTACATTTTCTAATTGGTGCAAGAGTTGCTTCCACAGGGCATGTGACTATATCTTGTAAATAAGACTTAATTTTAAAGTGACTGTTTGCTGGATGAGGTAAACATGACAGCTTATGTTACTCTCTGAAAACTGGAGCAAGACCACTGTTTGACACTCCCTGAGAACTGAGACACGACAGCTGTTACACAGCCCTGGAGAACAGAGCTTTGTCCCTGCAAGTTGAATGCAAAGTATGTTTATTAGTGGCCAATGCAGGGTTGTAATTATGAGTGCTGATCCGTTGAGTTTCAGGAGGGTGGCAAGCAGTTTAGGTGGCCAATGATCATACGCTGTGGGGGAAGAAGCCTGGCAGATCTGGCTTGGATGCTCTGGTATCTTTCTCCAGATGGCAGAAGGGAAGGATAGAGTCATACTTTTCTTAGTTGCAGGATGTTAAGGGACTGGTTTCTGTTTTCTCTCTTAGGGGCTAGTCAGACACCAGCGCTCACTGTGCTTGCCCTTTGTTTCGTGCAGCCAGCTGGGTTGTGTGCATTTGTTTATTTGCATAACCAACTAGTGCATCGTAGACCAGGGCTCAACAATCAGGGTGTTTTCATAGTTCACAGTTTTTCAGCTCAGCTCTTGCAGAAACAATAGTATTATTATTATTTACATTTTTTTTAATATATATATATATATTTATTCATTTTTTAAAATTCAGTCTTTTTAAATAGATATACACTATACACTGCTGTTCAAACATTTTGGTTAAGTAAGATTTTTTGGATAAGTCTTTATTATAGGTAACAAATTTTATTATTAACTAGTCGCTTATTAGCATGCCTATTAGAATCAAATATTGCTGTTAATTGGCTAGTACTTACAAAGCTGTAGTTATAAATTATTTATAAAGCGCATATTCTGCATGAGTGACCATACCTTATTCTAAATTCTTAATTCTACACAACTTAACTACCTTACTAACTATTAATGAGCAGTAAGTTAGGAGTTTAAAGCTAAAGTCGTAGTTAATGGTTTATTAATTGTTGATTGTTTTATTATCCTTTTTTTTTTTTGCTCAGCATGGACACATTAGATTGATCAATGGTGAAGAGTTAATGTTGAAATGCATACAGTCCTTTAGATCTTACTTTTTTTTTTTTTTTTTTTTTTTGAAAATTGAAAATGTTATGGCTTCCACAAAAACTTTTAACAAGAAATGTTATTTGAGCACCCATTCAGCATATTTGATTTTCTGAAGCATCATGTAACACTGAAGACTGGCTGCTGAAAGTTCTACTACCATCACAGGAATAAATTATATCAATATGTATTTAAATAGAACACGGATATTTAAAATTGTAAGAATATTTTACTGCTTTACTGTTTTTTTTTGATGGTTTTAGATATATTATGGTAAATATATTATTAATGCATGCTATTATTTTTTGAACATCCTATTTTGCTTTGTTCTTGTCACTTCTCCTGAACCAATGTCACTGCAAACTTAAAATTAATTACTTCCTGCCAAATACTTAAGTTTGTGGCCTTTTCATTCTTGCCGTGTGTTAGTGAGTAGGAGAACACAGTGTGTGTGTGTCATGTGAGTAAAGCATGATTAATTCATGCAGTCTGGAGTAAAATGCAACAATGAATAGTGCTGCTTTTGCAGTAATATAGCCGATATGTGTGTTATAATGATAAATAGAAAATATCTTATTATTTTTATTTTTAACAGTAGGATAGGAGTTCCTGAAATAAGTTTTCATTCTTAGCACTGTGTCATAACCAAAATTGGCATAACGAACAAGCAATTAAAATTCACTTTTTATATTCCTGTCTTAACCAGCCGTGACTAGTGACTTATTTCCATGACATTACCACACCCAATGTGAAAACTTATTGGTTCTGCTTCTCATCACAGTACATTAAACGTTAAATGTTGTCTCATTTGCAGATCAACAGGTTTTTTTATATAGTGCCATAATCAGTATGATCAAGGATCTTTGGGAGTGTGCGTTTGGCAATCCACCGCGTTTGGAAATCCAATGCCAATGCGTAAATGTCATTTTCTGATAAGGGTTTATGGTTGGGTTTCTAAATCATAGCTATTTTAGGTTAATATGTAGATGATCAAAGTAATCCAACCATGAGGGGCGGTCTTGCCAGAGAAGTGTGTATAGATGCGTGTGTCTCGTGTAATCCCTCATCTTGTTCTCACCACCATCACAGTACTTTACGTGGGTTTGATCAGAGCGGCTCTCAGAGATCAGACCCGGTCATTATCAGCAGCCAGAGATAAACATGACAGTAATTTTTTCAGGCCTGCAGAGTCACGGCCAGGCCCTGCTGCTCAAACAGATGGGACGAGTGTAACCTTGAGATGTGTTTTTGTCTTGTTCTGACCCCCCCCCCACCCTCCCTTGCTCTTGCACTGTAACTCCCCCCTCCCTGCTCTTCCTTTTCCCAGGATCTGAGCTCCAGCTCCGACAGTCTCGAGCTAGAGGCTGGTACAGTAAGTCTCTCACCGTCTAATAGCGCTCCTCTGTGCGTACTGGGATGATGGCTGTGTCTGTTTGCAGGCGGGGTTGACTCCACAGATTCCTTCAAATGTGTGCCTTCAAGATTTGCAATCATGTTATCAAATGTCACAAATTGGGCTTAGTATTGGCACATGACATGAAAAGGTACAAATAGGGTCTCTAGGGTGTCCTATTTAACAAAATGTTGTTGTTTTTTTACTTCTAGAGACAAAATTACATATAAGATGTTATTTAAATTATAATTTTGTTATGTTTATTGTACGGTTTTGCAATGGTTTTTGCTATTTATATTTTTTGATTATAGCCTAATTGTTTTCGAAACCCTGATTGGTTTCTGAACACCAGTTTTAAAATTAGTTTTGTTTGTTTGTTTGTTTTTTCTTTTTGAGAAGAATACTAATTAATAATTTTTACAGGAACAGGGTTGAATAATAGTCATCTTTACGTTCATTGCAGTCATCACTACAATTTAGTAATAATAATAATAATAATAATAATAATAATGAAAACTAGCTACATTTTGTCTAATGTTATGTAGCATACCTTATAGTTCTCTAGTGGATGTAGGATTTGGGCCTACATTTCTAAAAGGAATGAGACACCAATTTGTACCTTAAATTGTGAAAAATGCCCATTTCATGTTGCATATTCATGTGAAGACAATTCTTCATCTGTGAACTGATGACATGCTTGCAAACACTTGTTCTTTGTGTGGTTGTTCTTTTCAGTTTTAGCTGTAATAATTATTTGGATGTGACATTTTCCTCTCATTCTCTTATTTAATCAATCAATCAATGTGTAAGAGTTTTGACTTTATTAAAGTTAATAAAGATGGGACAGTTTTGGGTTCTGTGATCAAGAGCTTTGGTTTCTTACAGAAAGTATGTAAACCTTGGCAAAGGAGAATTCTCTGGAAAGTGTTTTAATTTGGTGGAATGAGTTCTCTCCATTTGTGTTTTGGGTGTTCTTTTGCATATTTGCAAAAGATAAAATGGTATTCTTAGTTCTTTGGGATAAAAAATCATTTTATGTCATGTTTCTGTAACCCCTTCTACATGGATTACAGATATCCATGTATCATTTGACATCTATGAACCATAGGTTGCACATGTGGAGGAGTTTGATGAGTCTTTCTCCACATTTTCCTGTCCTTGGATGACCTTATGTATTTGTGTTAATACTTTTTCCTCATTTCAGGTGATGCTATTCATTCATGACTCACTTGCTCTACCCTGTGGTCAGCTGTTGCTAAAACACTTTCTCTCACTGTTTCTGATTTGTTTTTACATCCATGCTTCACTTTGAGTTTAGAATGCCGATCATGCATGCACATTTTTAGCAGTTTTGAGCACTGCTCCACACATTCCTACGCTGAATAATTAAACAGTCATGTGCAATAACTCATCCATAGACAATTCAATGACTGGTTTAGTTTAAATGTACGGTCGGCCCCAAAATTTTAGGCTTGGGTACAATACCAGCTCTGATATTCAGGTATAAATACTAAATCAGACTGTGATGAATTAACCTTGTACGTACAAAACCAATAATCACTGATGTTATTTATATTAATTGCCATTTAGATGGGATAGGAGTGTTAGGGGAAAAAAAAAACTTTAAATCATCTTTAAAGGGATAGTTCACCCAAAATGAACATTTTGGCATTAATTGCTCCCCCTTTATATTGTTGCAAAATTCATAAGACCAAAATCTTTAGAACACAAAGATATTTTTGATGAAATCTGAGAGTTTTCTGAGTCTGTAAAGAAAGCGATGCAACTACCATGTTAAAGGAAAAGGAAAGGAAAATAAAGACTAAATTAGTCCAAGTTACTTTTCTGGGCCTTAAACGTGGTAGTTGTGTTGATGTCTATTCAGAAAGCTCTTCATTTGCAAAAAATCTTCATTTGTGTTGTGAAGTTGAATGAAAGACTTGCAGGTTGGGAACAACATGAGGCTAAGAAATGAATTACAGAATTTTCATTTTTGTGTGAACTATTTATCATGCTTTTATGCATGTGACACTGCCTGAATATGCAAACCATGCTGAATTTCAGCACATTGTTATCAGATAACAAAATTTGCTATATATTGGTGTCGTACCCTTTTTAAATCAGTGGTACTTTTTAATTTGTACTTTGTTTCTTTTTGTTTTGTATCTTGCAACCCTTTTTGTTAGAATAATTCCTCCGCAAAGTTCTGAATCTGTTTGCATAGCTTTCACTTTGCTCATTAAAATGACTTTTCTCTTTTTTTCCCCATTATCTCTCATTTCCTCTCTCATTCTTCATTCGCTCTCAGCCTGTACGTCTGACCCCTCAGAGGGAGTTTATTAAGTCTCTCATGGGCATCGGGAAGAGACTGGCCACTCTGCCCACTAAGGAACAGAAGACCCAGAGGCTCATCTCAGAGCTGTCCCTACTCAACCACAAACTGCCTGCCCGGGTCTGGCTGCCCACAGCTGCCTTTGACCATCACGTGGTGCGTGTGCCCCACACACAAGCCGTCGTGCTCAACTCGAAGGATAAGGTAATGCTGTGCTGAGCTTAGAAGTTATTCAGTTCTACTGGGTTTTGAAGGACTTCTTCTTTCCCAATTTTATTTTACTTAATATTGTTATACTGGGCTTTTTCAGGCACCTTACTTAATCTACGTAGAAGTTCTGGAATGTGAGAACTTTGAGACGTCAAGTGTGCCGGTGAGAATCCCAGAAACACGGATCCGCAGCACGCGATCCGTAGAGAATCTTCCTGATTGTGGCATCACACCTGACCAGCGTGCCAGCAGCTTCTCCACGGTTCCCAATTACGACAACGATGATGAGGCGTGGTCTGTAGATGACATCGGAGAGCTGCAAGTGGAGGTACCCACACAGATTGAATATAAGGGCAACATCTACAAATTTGCTGTTGTTTGAGAACTGACCTTTTATTTATTTATTTTCTTGGTCCTTCAGCTTCCAGAGATCCACACCAACAGTTGTGACAACATTTCCCAGTTCTCAGTAGATAGCATTACCAGCCAGGAGAGCAAGGAACCTATTTTTATTGCAGCTGGAGATATCAGGTATACCTGGAGATAATGCATTAATAATTCCAAACAGTAAAAAATACAATATTAATTTAACTGGAATGTTTTTTGTTATCCCAGACGACGTCTGTCTGAGCAACTTGCCCACACCCCCACCACATTTAAGAGGGACCCAGAGGATCCCTCAGCTGTAGCCTTAAAGGAACCGTGGCAGGAGAAAGTGAGGTATGTGCATGACATTCTCCACCAAGGTTGTTTGTTTCAGTCATGTGTTGAGTCTGATTTAATCATTCCTGTGTCTTGAATAGACGGATCAGGGAAGGCTCCCCGTATGGCCACCTGCCCAACTGGCGTCTACTGTCTGTTATTGTGAAATGTGGAGATGACCTCAGACAGGAGCTTCTCGCCTATCAAGTGCTGAAACAACTGCAGGTTGCACTCTTTATATTTTGTCCTTCAAAATGTGGTTAAATCTAGGGATGCATAATATAAAATTCCATTGATTATCGGCCAGTATTGTATATTTAATTGTGCTTGCTAATCTTTTTTCTTTGTACATTTTGCACACTGTTCATTATAATGTTGTGATGCTTAATCAGACTTTAGAATGATTCATTTTAGGTTTTAGTGTTTTGATTTTTCACTTTTTTTCTATATTAACTTAAAAGGTATTTCCCCGGTTTCACAGATAAGGCTTTAGAAAAAATGTTTTGCACTGACTGATGTTAAAACATGTCAGTCCCTTTGTTTTGTCTTGAGATGCACACCAGTAATGCTTTTTTTCTAAGGCATGTTTATTAAAAAATTACTGTTAATAGTAATAGTATTAATTATTATGCCTTTTCAAATATGATCTTTCATACGGACTATCTGCAAAGTTGTGACGTTGTCTGTCAAAAATAAAAAAAAAAGTCTGCTCACATTTACCAAAATGAGTCGTTAGCAATTTGAATCTTTTTCTGTTTCGGCCACACGTCACAAAGTTAACATATTTGCTTAATGTCCGCCCACGTTCTACATCACAAACAACTTGCCCCGCCCACATACAGTACAATTCCCACATTTCGTTTTCCGACAAACGCTGTAGCGGTAGACCAATCATAAAGGACTACCCCCATCTGACCAATCATAACAGTGAGGGCTCACGGAAAGGAGGGGTTTAGACAGACTGATTCTAAGAGATTCATAAAGCAATATTAGCAATCATTAAAATGGCATAATAGGGGCACTTTAAGGCCGGTTTCACAAACGGGGCTTAGCTTAAGCCAGGACTAGGCATTAAAGTAAAAATTTAGGCAATTTTTATAAAAATGCCTTATAAGAAAATATTACAGGTGTGCATCTTAACACAGTACAATGACACTGACATGTTTTATATATGTCAGAGCAAGATATTTTCATCTGAGCCAGCTCAAACATCCAATTTAGTCTGGGACTATCTTAAGCCTTGTCTGTGAAATTGGGGTAAATGTTGTAATTGAACTATTGCCTAATCCTGGCTTAAGCTAAGCCCTGTCTATAAAACCGGGATGTTATGTTTTAAAAATATGAATGTACATTAATGTTCAAAAGTTTGGGTTGAGTAAGATTTTTATAATGTTTTTGAGTTTTTATGCATTTATTGCAGTCTTCAGTGCCAAGAGAAATTGTTCTGAAATGCTGATTTTGTTGTCAAGAATCATTTCGTATTATCAATGTTGAAAACAGTTTTGTTGCATAATTGTGAAAAATGCTATTTTCTTATCAGGTTTTAGTAGTTGATTAATAGAAAGTACAAAATAACAGCTTTTCTTTGGAAATCGAATTCTTTATAAATTAATGTCTTTACTTTTGATCAATCCTTGCTGAATAAAGTTAATATACATGTAATTCTTACTGACCCCCAACTTTAGAACAGTACTTCACAATGTGTTTACTGAAATGAGGTCTGTTTAGACATTGTTGCTGTACTGGGTTCTTCTCACCATGTTTGTTATCTTCTAGATTATCTGGGAGCAAGAACGGGTTCCCTTGTGGATCAAGCCCTACAAGATCCTGGTCATCTCCTCAGACAGTGGTATGATTGAGCCAGTGGTCAATGCTGTGTCCATTCACCAGGTGAAGAAACAGAGTCAGCTTTCATTGCTTGATTATTTCCGACAAGAGCATGGGGACTACAATACAGAGGAATTCCTAACCGCTCAGCGCAACTTTGTTCAGAGCTGTGCTGGCTACTGTCTCATCTGCTATCTGCTGCAGGTCAAGGACAGGTGAGAGAGGCCATGCTTGAATCATGACGGAAAATAAATCATCTTTATATATTGTGTAATCACTCTTTTGTCTTGTTTTTCAGGCACAATGGAAATATCTTGCTAGACTCTGAGGGCCACATCATTCACATCGACTTTGGCTTCATCCTTTCCAGCTCTCCACGTAACCTGGGCTTCGAGACCTCTGCCTTCAAACTAACCAGTGAATTTGTGGATGTAAGCACAGCTTGGATGAAGTCGAATGTGGAGAAGGATTTCAAAAGAAGGATCAGCTTCTCAGTATAAGCCTGAATTTTAAAACTGTGCTTCTATTTTAGGTGATGGGAGGACTTGATGGAGACATGTTCAATTATTACAAGATGCTTATGCTCCAAGGCCTCATCGCTGCTCGCAAGCACATGGAGAAGGTCATCCAGATTGTAGAAATCATGCATCAAGGTATGCGCTGTTTGCCCTGTGTACGCTGATGCTCTCATCTGTTGACATTTATGTTGCTTTATAAAAGCGGGCTTTCCACACAATAAAGTGCACGTGTCATTAGTATCAGAAAAAATCAAATAAGACTTACGTTTCATATGTCCAACAGGTTCTCAGCTTCCCTGCTTTCACGGCTCCAGCACCATCCGTAACCTGAAGGAGCGTTTCCACATGAACCTGACAGAGGAGCAGCTGCAGGTGTTGGTGGAGCAGATGGTGGATGGCTCCATGCGCTCCATCACTACTAAGCTCTACGACGGCTTTCAGTATCTCACCAACGGCATCATGTGAGGCGCACACAGACTAGAGCGCTAATACTGGGAAAAAAAAGGCTGCACCACTTTGAAAACCACTCCCGGTTTCCATAACCACTCTTGTGTTTCTGCACCCTTCAGACCGATCATCTTTAAAGACGGATTCTTTGTGTTCTTTTTTTTTTTTTACCCTGACTGAAGAGGTCTTGAGCTGTGAAGTAACTGTTTGTTGTCTTTTTTTCAACAGCCTTTCCTTTTGTTTAAACCATCCCTGTTTTTGTCACGTCATCTTGCAGAACTCTGAATTTTATCCAGCTTTCCAGTGCCTCATTTAAACACTACGCTGTTCTGTGACTCACCTGTGTACTGACAGACTTCCACAGCCCATGTTATCAGCAGCAGCAGCTTTTTTTGTTGCTATGTCACTAACAATACATACTTTGGATGAATAACGTTCAGAATTTCAACAACACACACACAAACACACACAGTGGGGCGGAAACAGGAGATGCTGTGTCAAAGCATGTAAATTGCATTGTGAAATGAGGGAATCGGGTGGTAAACATTGCTGCATTGTTCAGCTTTCAGTCAGTGTTACATGAACTGTTTAAAAGAGATCTTCAGCTCAGTGCCGCACAAGTCCGAGACCATTAAGCCATGAAACGTTTGCTTAAAGTGCTCTCATTTGACCCTGTGAGAAGCGCTTAAGCCGTAATAGGGTTTATGAAGCTTTTTAATTCGATATGGATGTTAAACGTCAAAACACCAAAGACACAGACCAGTGACTGATCATAGGAGAGTTTTAATCTTGAATTGATATAATTAGGACTTAATTAAATTAACCTGTTTTTTTTTTTCTAGGTCAAAATAAATGTATAAAGAAACTATTTCGAGTTTCCAAAGGTCTGGACTCGAATATGGTGGACTGAGAGAGATGAACACTATTTATTGCCCTTTTACAGATATTTCATATACTTACATGACACTTATGAAATGACACTTTTTCAAAGTTCTCTGTGGATTTCATTTCATTCTGTTGTTTTGTTTTTGGCACAAAGGCACGAATTTATAATGTGCATTCTTAAAGCTGATCTCAATCTGATGTGGGAAGCCATGTTTAAATGTGTGACTGCGAGCCTCTGGAGTTTTTTTTTTTTTTTTTTTTACAAACAAAGAGGAGTTGTTCATAATCTGTTGCACAGGAGAAATGGAAAGGGCTATGAAAAAGCGAGAGAAATCAACACATTGAATCAATACATTCTTTCTTTGTTTTTATTTCCTACACATGTACAGGTATAAAATTCCCTGCCTGAAATTTCTTGGTTTTTTTTATTTTAAATTTTTTTTCTTTATTTTCATAAAAAATTGGGCATGTGTTGAGCCTCGTCTTATTTCCCTGTGACATCAGTGCTTCTCTTAATAGTTTTAATTCATTCTCTTAGCGGGAGCCACAATTTCCTTTACTTGGTTTGCCTGAGCAAGGGCAGTTTAGACGATGTGTACGTTTTCAACAAGATTATCTTTTCTCTTTACTATTTTATACTATTATTGTTTCAACGTCAGACTTTCCTTTGAGACTTGTAAAATGGACCAGCTCTTAAGATCATGTGAATAACCTTCCTTGTGAATGTTCCTTTGTATAATAAATTAAATGTTCCCGTTACACGTTGTATATATATTTTTTTAAAGTCTTTCGAGACCCTGCGATTGATATTTTATCTTATTTTGAAGTGCATTTATTTATTTTATTTTTGGTTCAACTGTGACAATCCCAATCCTACTATTGAAAATCTAGTGTAGTGTATGTCTGGGTGGATTCCTTACAAAAATATAATGAATAGAAACATAATAAATAATAGTATTTAGTAAAATATTAATACATTTTTAAAATGTTGCATTTATTAATTACATCATACTACTGTAAAATTCATTTCGTATTGTACTAGCAATAATTGTAGTTATTTTAGCGATAACTTGATTTTAAGGAGGATGTGTACCAGAGGGCAAGGGCGTAGCACCAAATTCTGGGCCCTATGCACAAGCAGTGGCCATGGGCCGCCGTAAACTCGAGGTTCACAACTACCTACCACACAATTTAATCAACTGATGGCATTTACCCAAAATATTAGCATTTACATTGTTTTATTGTGATCTTAATATTATGTTTAAACGAAAATAATATTAAATTTCACTCCTCAGGGGCCCTCCCCCCACTTGGGGCCCTGGTAATTCAAGCCCACTTTTCACCCAACTAAGATGCCCCTGTCAGAAGGGAAAAAAGACTAAGTAGATACAAATTGTACACAAAGCATTTATTTCTACGTTAATAATAACTAGCAGCGAATTATTGTAAGGCAGTGAACTGCTCCAGGCCTGGCCCCGAGGCTGATTTCCCTGTGTTCAGCGTGCTGTGATTACCTGTGGCGCAGGTAAATCCGTTCAGGATCGTGGGGTGGCGCCGTTATGTGCAAGTATCTGCGATTCCTTCCGCAACAGAAAAAAAGGAAAAACCTGCCTACACTTGCCGATGCTTGGACAACACCCGTAAAACCAATTATTTAATCCCTTCACAAGTGTTTCAGACGCGCGAAACACTATATCCACAGTCGTTTGGGCTTTTGGATAGAGTTAAGAAATCGTATCGGAGGTTATAGGTGGAATATCAAATGGACGACTAGTTAAATCCTGGAGTTTCGCCTGAAACTTGCAAGATTTCCTCGAAGAGTTCACACAGGACTGAAAGTTACATAGGGTGTGATACAGGAAGTACCTTTAATTCATCATGGTGAGTGCTTTTAAAACCCAACTTAACTTATTAAAATGGCATTTTAAGTTGAGTTAAGAGATAAAGAGCTGCAGCGTGCTCTAAATCCTGTAACCAACGTTATTATTTTTTGATAGGTATGTCTACTACCACAACATAGAAGCTACATTTTAAGTGTCGACCTAACCAACTAATATAAGTATGGCCTGAATAGACTGTTCAGGGATAACTTCTGAAATGCATAGATATTTAGGTGGGAATGTTTTGAGACATTGTATAAAGGTGAAATCATTAGAAATTCCTTGAAAGCACGAGAGGGCAAGAAAAATCTGTCCCAATTTATTTGTACAGTTCTGTTGAATGTCAGTGAGAGCACATAATAATCATTTGAATTCAATTTTTTCTCTTCGATTTTTTTCTTTAGAAGTATTGTTAATCACCTGTGCAAGGAGGATATACTCTAATTATATTCATCACAGATCTAATTGGCCATGCCTAATTCTTAACCACCTGACTAAGCATTTGCTTTTGTTAATTGCTTGAGGGAAAGAAATATGGCTCACACTTTTGTTTTGTTTTGTTTTGTTGTATAGCTGTACTGCATATGATTTAATGACATGCTCGTGAAGCCGTGTAGCTTAAAAGTACAGTAGTAGAGTTGTTGCTGTCATAGTCGTGTCCTGTCAAAGTGTCAGAGGTTTTAACGCTTCAGAAAGTATTTTAGAAATGTCATTTCCTCCTCTGTGCAGAGTTACTGGTTTAGTTAATCTGTATATTTTTACACTTATTAACCCTTTAATTAACTTGTTAAATTATTAATTTTGTTGAACACCAGCCCTCCTGTCTAATGCTGGCTCGGTGCCACCAAAGGCATAAAGTAGTAAAATGCATTTAAATAATCTTTAGGTAACCCAACAGTGTGTCAGCATTCAATCACAGGTGACTGTATGAAGAATCTTTCTCTCTCGCACAGGGGAGCAAGGAGAAATATCACTGGCAGACCCAGAATGTGAAAGTCAGTGGTGTGGATGACATGGTCCTCCTCTCCAAGATCAATGAAGATGCCATCACAGACAACCTGAAGAAAAGATACATGGATGACTACATTTTTGTATCCTTATGTTTGTAATAAACAATAATTATTTGGTCTGGCATACTTGAAAAGTTTAGGGTCAGTGTT
>JAUMHI010000058.1:15078267-15096263 GCA_032359435.1 Enteromius unitaeniatus | reverse complement strand
TACTGTTGAAGATTGCAGCAGCTTATCCACATTCTTCAAAATATCTTCTATTATGTTGAACTTAAACTGCATTTATTATGATGGGAAGATGAGTTCTTGTATCTCTCTTTCCTCAGCACATTGCAGGATGACCTCTTCATATTGCACGAGGATCAATATGACAGCGTGCTGCAGTCTGTCTTTAAAACCGAGTTCCTCAGTCTTCTCTACAAGCGTTACGAGGAAAAAACACGGAAAAAGCTGCCGCTGAAGTTTAACAACCTGTGAGCAATGTTTCCCTCGCTGAGAAATGTACCATTTGCTGTATTATTCAGATAAGAATGATTACGTTGGTCTTGTAATTTTAACGTTCATCATTTTTCTCCATCAGACTTGAATTTAAGGTGAAGAAAGGAGGATGGGGTCCATTTTCATCCGCTGGCTCTCGACAGATCCAGTTTCAGATGGGTCAGGGTGATGAAGCAGCTCTGAAGCCCAGCAGCAAAGTTCTGACTGTTAGTGTTGGACCCGGTCTGCCTAAAAACGCAAGTGAGTCTGGTTCAAATTTTGGATTTTAATAAAATTTGAAATGCTTATTATGCCAAGTTATACAAGAAATATATATTGCACCATTCAAATAACAATTGCTCTTATGCTCATGAATTTATTTAATCAAAAATACTGTAAAAATGAATTAAAATTAAATAAGTAATGTTGTGAAATATTATGACTTTTTTGGTTTTAGTTAGTGCTGTCAAATAATTATAATCATATCCAGTTTTTGTTTACTTAATATATGTACTGTATGTGTGCTGTGTATATTTATTATGTTTATAATACACAAATTTATGCCTTTGATGCCAAGCTGAAATACTCTAGTCTTCAGGATACGTGATCCTTCAAAAATATTTCTAATATGCTGATTTGTTGCGTAAGAAACATTAATGTGCATGCTAACGTTCATATTATTATCATCAGTGTTAAAATCAGTTGTGCTTCGTAATATATTTGTAAAAACAATATTTTTCTTCTGCTTGAATAGAAAATTGAAAAGTGAGATTAAACTTTTCCTAATGTATTAATTGTCATTCCTGCAGGACCCACTCGCCGTGACAACCGAAAAAGCCGGTACATAGGGAACCAGAATCGCAACGTAGGCCAGTATTCACGTGGTAAGACTACAGTTTTACATGTTTGACAAAAGATTCAGCTCAGCTGAAATTGTTAAAAAATGTTCCTATGGCCTGTGATTTCAGAAGCTCCTAAGTCTGATAGTCGAGGACGAGGAACCTCAGGGAAGCATGTCAGTAGAAACTCTCTTCTCCGCCAGCAGTCCAGTATGGATCAGCCCACCCTTCCCAGACTCCAGGGATCTCGCCGCAGTCAACGAGAGAGCCAGATCTACACTGATATGGGCTTTATGAAGGTCCCTGATCAAGGCGTGGCTGGGTGAGATGATGGATTGTCTGATACAGGAAATTATTAAAATCATATCCTCCAAGCTAAACTGACTATAGACTATAATCTCAAAACCAGTTTGGCTGGAACTCTTTTGTAGCACAAATTTGTAAGAAATAATTAAGTTTTAATTTTTTTGTTGTTGTTTTCAGAGTAATTGCAATTTAAATAATTTTAAATATTTAATTAGATCCCTAAATTATGTATTATTATATATTTATTGTATTATATAATTATTGTATTATATATATTTTTTGTAGGTTTTTTTAAATAAATTTTTCATGTAAAATGTGTACATTTGTAGTCATATTTTTTATTTGAATTACTATTATTATTGTAGTTTATTTTAGTCTTGTGGAATTGGAATGAAATATTCCCTGTGTTGTCTTTCAGAATGCATCGCAGACGTTCAAAAGAGTACAAGCCTCTTCCGGGTTCAGGGGGACCCAAACCCAAACCCAAACCCAGACCCCGCACCCCCCAATGCAAAGCACTCTACGCTTATGATGCTCAGGACACAGATGAGCTCAGCTTCCAAGCAGACGAGATCATAGAAATCTTATATGAGGGTAATCTATTTTTAGAACATTTAAAGTGAACCGTACACAGGTTGTGTTGGGTTAGCGAACGGATGCACTAATCCAAGATGTGCTGTCTGTCCAGATCCTTCAGGTTGGTGGCAAGGCCGTCTTCGAGGAAAGGAAGGCATGTTTCCTGGCAACTACGTTGAGAAGATCTAACTCTGCATGCTATTGGACAGAATGCGATTCATAGCAGAAATGCAATCACGAAGAACAAAGCATCAGCATTATATCAAAGCTACTTTGTGCCGAATCATATCCCCAAGATCATTAGTGTTTACTGGACAAGGTGCAAAAAGAGCCACCCTGGCAAAGATGTGTTGCTGTGTTAGACCACCTGCTTAATAAATAGATGAAATCTTATCATTTTTGAAATAGAAAGTAATGTTAGACGTAACCGTAAAAGAAAAACTATAATGTAGTTCCACCAAGTTACATAATGTAAAACACTATTTTTTTAAATGTGTTTTTTGTAAAGTAGATTAGATGCATTAATATTTTAATGTATTTTACTAATTTGTATTTTAAATATCCAACTTCTGCTTTTTTTTGCTGATATTGTACAACTGGATAAAATCAGATAACCGGTTTTCAGATACTCTGAAAAAATAAAACGGAACAGTTCTTGGTAATCGTTTCATTATAAACATCACAAACAATGCCTGTTAATTCATTTGGGAAGCACAATTTTCAATTTGTAGACATATTTCTGATGAAACCGCAAACTTAAAATTCCCCTGTCGTTTAAGGCTTTTCGTCTCTAAAAAAAAACTACATTTCCCAGCATGCCGTGTGACGTCAAGACGTAAGTTGGTTTTTGCATCGCAAACCTGAATTCCGAGTGGGCTTAACTTACACTCCGCACGTTTCAGAGACACTGAAGGGCAGTTTATACTTCATTATATTCCGCTACGTGAAAACCCTCGGGCTCCGTGTAACAATGGAGGAATATTTACGGAGCTGTCGCGATGTGCTTAAGGTAAGACTACGATAAACGCTAACCGGTAATGTTTGCTTTTATCATTTTATCCACTTTAAATGTGGCCAGTGGCCAGAGCTTGCATTGTGTGTTTAGATAAACACAAACACGAGTGTGTTTGCCGTTTATGAAGGATTGGTGTTATAAATAATGAATGCTTTGTTTGATATACTCTTGATATTGACACTAGTCATATGGTATGACGCGCGGGCAAAGACCCTAAAGACCGCATGCGCCAATGATAGAAACAGCCACATGCATTGAGAGAAAGACGAGCATGTTTATATTTAGTATACTTATTATATTGTTTATGTTATGTAAAAAGTTTGTCATGTACCAGTAAATGTTATTCGTATATTTGGCACAAGTGTAGCATATATTTATTATTTAAGTGTGTTTGTGTTTGCGCTGCCGTTTAAAAGATTGGGATCAATTGAAGCCTCTTAAAGAAGGGGCTTACATTTTTTTCTAAGAAAATTTTTTTTTTTCCTCAAGTGCTCCTCAAGTATGTATTTATTTAATCAAAAATAAATTTTTATTCAAAGAATTCTGAAAAAATATCAGAGGTTCCTAAAACATATTAGACAGCAAAAACATTTCTAGCATTGATAATAAATCAGCATATTGTTAATACGATTTTTTTAAGGATCATATGACACTGAAGAGTAGTGGATCATGAAAATTTAGCTTTGCATCACAGGAATAAATTACATTTTACAGTATATTAAAAAATATATATTTTTAAAATTTGTTTTAAATTGTAATATTTTAAACAGCATTACTGTTTTTTTCTGTATTTTTTAATCAAAGAAATGCCTTCTTGACAAGCAGAAGAAACACCAACAAGCCTTTGAATGGCAGTGTATATAAAACAGTATAAGACAGTGTATATATTACATAATTCATAATTGTAAACTATTAAACGGTGTTTAAAACAAATATCACGAACCGTTTAGTGCAAATGGATCTTTTGGAGCTTCAGAGAGACTTATTTTCTACATGGGGCTGTCAGTGTGTTTAGTCAATAAGAGCAATTCCCACTTTTCTAGTTTTTCAGCTTAATGCACTCCGTTTCTAAACTGAAGGTGGCCCTATTTGCAGAGACAATAACACCTGCTGTCCGGTGCACAAGATCTGTCCAACAGCAGTGCCTCTGTTGTTTTAAACCCAAACACCCTGACACCTGCACTCACTCACTACCGAAGCCCTCTGTTTACCTTGAGACTCAGCTCGTGGAAGCAAGCAGCGATGGGTTCTTTAACTTATTCAGTCAATGATTTAAGAAATTTATATGGTTGTACTTGTGGTTAAAGTGCTTTTGGTCTGCACTGAAGCGTGAGGTTGCAAACAGTGCGCACACAAGAGCTCTTCTCTACCCTGACCCGAGACCTGCGGGTTCTGTACTGTTTACTCACTGTCCTGTGGTCCATTTCACATTGACTAACTTCCTGTCCTTCGGCCATGCGCATATGGACATGAGTAAGCAGGTTTTTCCAAGCACTTCCCTATCTAACAAGGTTGGTGGTGATTATCACATGAGAAAGAGAGATCTTGCCTAAACAAGCCTCACCCGTGGTCCATGTCAGCTGTGAGCTTAGTCTCTCTGTGTTGACAGTCCGTCGTCCAGCGTTTCAAACAAACCCCAGCTGGTTGCCCAGATCAGAGTACATCATTTAATGCTGATGTCACAGATGGCTTCTGTATTCGGCTGGAGTAATGGAGCAAAATGCTAATTAACGCTGGACGAGGAGTCATCATGGGGAGCGGTAAAAGGTTTTATTGAATCCAGGGCGATACATTCGGTGCTGTTAAAAGTGCTTTGATATAGAACTGTGGGTTCTTAAGTTCCTGAAAAAGCACATGTAAAGTAATCAGTCAGTCAGTCAATCAGTCACCTTTATTTATATAGCGCTTTTAACAATAGAGATTGTGTCAAAGCACTGAACAGTATCAGATTGGAGAATAGAGTGTCTAATGACAAGATTAAACACTCAAAGGCATTTCATTATTGAATGGCTGAAGCATCGTTTTCTAGATAGAGAATAAGAACTTTGTAATCAAATATATAACCAATAAGGTAGTCCATAAATACACTTTACCATTAGAAAAGTAGATTTTTCTTTTTTTATATGTAAGAAAAGTGATGCTTTTATTCAGCAAGCATGCATTAAATTGACCATTAATGAGCACCAAATTAGCAGATTTAGAATAATTTATAAAAGATCATGTGACAGTAAAGAGTAGAACGATAGTGTCTGCTGAAAATTCAGCTTTGCCATCACTAGAACAAAGTATTTCAAAGGAAAAGGGTGTAAAGTTGAATCATTTTTTACTCATGAATGAACAGTTCATTCTTTTAAACAATCACAGCACTATTGGAATTTATTGCTACCAACAATTATACATGATAACGAATATCAGTAAATTAACAGTTATGAAAAGCAATTTGAGCTAGCAATTTAACTTGAATGTGATGTGTGTGTTGGAAATTGCTAAAAGTAGCCAAATGAAAGTTCAAAATTGCTAAATTTGTTGCTAGGTGCTTTTTGAGGAAAAAAAGTTGCTAGGGTAGTATGAAAAGTTGCTAAATCTAGAAACAAAATTGCTAAGTTGGCAACACTGTTAGGAACAGCACTGAAATTTAAAGGGCTGGTTCACCCAAATATGAAAATTCTGTCATTTATTACTCATCCTGATGTCGTTCCAAACCTTCGTAAGACCATCTTCAAAACACAAGTTAAGATATTTTTGATGAAATACAAGGTTTTTTTTGACACTGCATGGACAGCAACACAACTACCACAAGGCCGAGAAAGGTAATAAGGGCATTGTTAAAATTGACACCATTGGTTCTACCTTAATTTTTTGGAAATGATATTAAAGAAAAAAGAAAATTATAATAAAGATTTATCTTTATTTGTATTTTGAAGATAAACTGTGGAAGATGAAGGTTTTATGGGTTTGGGCTGTTTACAAATTGGTGACAAAACATACAAAAACAAAAGCCATTATTGTTTACAAGTGAATATTTTCTCACTCTATTTGAATATGTGGACACTATGTTCTTATTGTATGTAAAAGAGCAGTGTCAGCAACATCTCCTTGATCACAAGTCATACAGGTTTGGATGTTGCGTAAACAATGACAAAATTAAACACAGTTTCAGATTAACTGCCTTTAAGAACAAATATTAACCTTAAAAGAAAACGAGTTTTGTTGTCATTCTTGTTATCGGCTGTTAAAAGAATACACTGCTGTACTATATCTGGTGAGAAGCCACAAAATGTGTTTTATCTCAGACACGTTGTACTCCACCTCCCACTGGCTTGCAGTGATATAGAGTGACTGGGTGATAATAAGTTCAACATTGTTTGTGTAACTGGAAGGCTTCACAGCGTATTGAATGAATATTCAGCTTGTCATGTACTTGCTAGTTGCTGTAAATATTTATCCAAAGGTAATGTCACAGAAGCCACAAACAGACACTTCAGTTTTGCATTTCAGCCTGGTTTAATAGAGGCCACCAAAGCCTTATTACGAAGAACTAGGTTTGCAGTTATACGTTATGAATTCTTGTCCTATATTAGTCCAGCAGCCTGTGACACTGTTCCGTTTCGTTCTCAGGGTTGTAGTAAGAACAGCCCAGGGCTGCACGTCGTAATGGGAAATGAGGCTTGTGATATGGACTCCATGGTATCGGCCCTGACCTTCGCCTACTTTCTTTCAAAGGTATGCAATGCCCAACCTAATAAACCACTTTTTTCTGCGGTGTTCTTGGAAAATTGTGCTAGAGATAATAGATGTGATAATTCTGGATTATTATTTTGATCATCGTTGATGTTTTCGCCTCGTAGAGTCTCGATTGTAAGAGAATCCCGGTCCCTGTGCTCAACATCCCACGGGCTGAGTTCCCCTTGCGTTCTGATAGCACCTTTCTGCTGAGAGAGACCGGTCTGTCGCAGGACTGCCTGCTGTTCAGGGACGAGGTGGACCTCCACGTCCTGCACAGGAACAAACAGCTGACGCTGACGCTGGTCGACCACAATGTTCTGCCCGGGTCAGTCTTCTGTTCTCTAGCACAAATGCAAGTGTGTGCTACACCATATTCCATCATCCATCATCACATATAAAAGGAGTGCAGTTTTAGAGTAATTATTTAACTGAATTTACATTTTAATATATTTAAAATATATTAAAGATTATTGCTGTCAAATGATCCATCACAATTAATCTCATCCAAAATATTATTATTATTTATTTTTTATGTTTACATATGTATATTATTTATATATATATATATTTATAAATGAATACACGCGCATGCATGTGTATATATTAAAGAAAAAACCCCAGTGTCTCATCTTGTCTCATGGGATAAGTGTCTCATCCAACCCCTACTTAACTTTTGAAGTGAAGATCAGGAGTTTGGTCAGTTCTTTTATAGCAAATCTATTTTTTTCTGTAGTGCTGACAGTGAGCTGGAGGACTCAGTTGTGGAAGTGATTGACCATCACCTTCTACAGAGGTCCGCATCCCCCTCCTGTCCCATCACTGTGGAGCCTGTGGGTTCCTGTGCCACCTTGGTGACTGAGCGCATTGCCCAAAAAGCTCCCGAGGCGCTCGACCAACAAGTGGCCCAGCTTTTATACGGTGAGTGTCTTGGCGATGTCATAAACACGGAGAGGAATGTGAGCTCTCCAAGCACGACTGCGGCTCAATCTGCTAGACGCCGTTAGGCATCAGATGGGCTCAGCTTGGGCTTATGTGGCATTTAGCCGGAGGAGATACTTGATAGAGATGTGAAATGTCAGCAGAAAGATAACATCTTGGTAACTTGCAAAATGTATGTGTTGACAGGTACCATTATCCTAGACTGTGTTAACATGGCACCTGAAGCAGGTAAAGTCACCCCTAAGGATAGCCAGTATGCTGTCTTTTTGGAGAAACGTTTCCCAAATCTGCCTCAGAGGAGAGTTCTTTTTCAGTCTCTACAGAACGCCAAGTTTGATGTGTCAGGTGAGAGGATCTATACTGTGTAGGCTAATGAAACAAACCGCTTCATGCAGACATATTAAACAGTATCATTTGAAAGCCTGAATTTATTGAAACTAATTTCACAATACTGTCCTGTATTTCAGGCCTCTCTACAGAACAGATGCTGCTGAAAGACATGAAAGCAGCATCTGGTGGGGATCTAAAATTGGCTGTCAGTGTCATTTACATGACACTAGAGGTCAGTGTTATGACATACTTTACTTGACCTCTAAAACGTCTGCAGCATGGAATGTATTTATTTGTTTTTTTCACAAAACTTAGTTGTTTATAATGATATCTCTGCAGCTATATACAATATTTTTTAATCACTTTGTTTATTTTTGTGACCTGATCATTTTTGGTGTTCTTTTTAAACATTTAATCGCATCCTTTAAAAGAAAAGTGACTTTTTTCTAAGTTGCTATTTTGTAATATCCATTTATTAAATCTTTGTATTGTTCTTTCATACTCTTTTAAATGGACACACATGAAAGGAAAATACAAATAAATAGCTTTTAGTTTCAGATTTTTTTATGTCAATATTAGATATTATATAAGTAATATAATTCTAACATGATCATTTCAATACAGGTATTGAACATTATACATTACTTACGTCTTTAATTATTAAATGAGATCCAGTACTGAACAATTGTTTGATATTTAGTGCTGTTAAACGATCACATTCAAAATAAAAGTTTTTATTCACATAATATATTTGTATGTACTGTGTATATTTAAGTGTGTATATATATACATAAATACAAACATGTTTTTTCCTCATTAATGTACTCACAGCACTCCATATTGACAGAAAAACACAGAATTGTTGACATTTTTGCAGATTTATTAAAAAAAATAAAAACCGAAACCATGACATGGTCCTAAGTATTCAGACCCTCTGCTGTTACACTCATATATTTAACTCAGGTGCTGAGAAAAATTGTAGAAAGTCAACTATCACTGCAGCCCTCCATCAGTCTGGCTTTAAGGCAGAGTGGCCCGACGGAAGCCTCTCCTTAGTGCAAGACACATGAAAGCCTGCATGGAGTTTGCTAAAAAACACCTGAAAGACTCCAAGATGGTGAGAAATAAGATTCTCTGGTCAGATGAGCCCAAGATAGAACTTTTTGGAATTAATTCTAAGCGGTGTGTGTGGAGAAAACCAGCTCATCACCTTCAAATACAGTCCCAACAGTGAAGCAGCTGCAGTTTTTTGAAGCAGTTTTTCAGCTGCAGTGACAGGACGACTGGTTACAATCAACAGAAAGATGAATGCGGCCAAGTACAGGGATATCCTGGACCAAAACCTTCTCCAGAGTGCTCAGGACCCCAGACTGGGCCAAAGGTTTATCTTCCAACAAGACAATGATGCTAAGCACACAGTGAAGTGCCTTCACAACAACTCTTTGACTATTCCTAAATGGCCCAGCCAGAGCCCTGACTTGAACCCAATTGAGCATTTCTGGAGAGACCTAAAAATGGCTGTCCACCAACATTTACCATCCAACCTGACAGAACTGGAGAGGATCTGCGATGAGGAAAGGCTGAGGAACCCCAAATCCAGGCGTGAAAAACTTGTTGCATCTTTCCCAAAAAGACTCATGGCTGTATTAGATCAAAACAATGCTTCTACTAAATACTGAGCAAAGGGTCTGAATACTTAGGACCATGTGATATTTCAGTTTCTCTTTTTTAATAAATCTGCAAAAATGTCAACAATTCTGTGTTTTTCTGTCAATATGGGGTGCTGTGTATACATTAATGAGGGGGGAAAAGAACTTAAATAATTTTAGCAAATGGCTGCAATATAACAAAGAGTGAAAAATGTGAGGGGGTCTGAATACTTTCCGTACCCACTGTGTATTATATATATATATATATATATATATATATATATATATATACAGAGAGAGAAAGATAACAAAAGATACTTGTTTTATGCACATGTCTATATGTGTAAAGGGCTATTTTCTTCAGTGCTAAATATCCAGAGATGAGTTAAGATACATTATGATATTAAAATTGCTGATTATAATACATAAAATTGTTACACACACACACAACGTAGGTATTACAATATGAAGGTGCTTTTATGAGGACATTTTCAGTGTCCCCGTAATTTAAAAGGCTTAAAAAACATACTAAATTGTGTTTTTTTGAAAATCTATAAATGCACATAGTTTTCTGTGATGGGTAGGTTTAGGTGTAGGGCAATACCACATGAAGTCTTAACAGTATAAACAATGTGTGTGTGTTTGCTTGTTTGTGTGTGTGAAGAGTTCTTTTACAATAACAGAACTCCAAACGGTCCAGATAACTTTTCAAAAATCATATTTTTTCATTGTGCACTCAAATGAATCATAACTGCATTTGTGTTATTTATGGGTTGTACTGGTGTATCTCTGTAACTTAAAATAATGTATAGAATCTCATTGCATGCTTGCAGCAACACGCTGGCATGACCGTTTCTGATGCTCACTTTAAATTTAGAAGATTACATGGAAATGACATGTTTTGTCCTAAATTAAGTGAATCTATTGTTTGTGCTATGCATTTAGCCCCAGTACTCGGTTCCACAAAGACAGAGAGGAAATGTAGACTCTGAAATGTAAGGCACTACTGTTGTGGGCACAAACTGTGCTCATGTGCCCATCCTCGTGACTCTGATGTGAATTCCTCATTAATACTGAAGCACAACCGATTCCAAGTCAGACACACCCAGACTCACCGCAGGGCTGGGCGGCCTGTCTCGCACACCCACTGATTACACCAGACATTTACTTCCGTGACGGACTCTTCTCTTCTCTTGTTAGTACACATACAATAGTAAGACATGAGGTTGCTGAATCAGATGTGACGAGGTTTAAAACTTATACGAGATTGGGGGGAATTTTTTTTTTTAACATAAGAAATGTAAAGATTTAAAATCGGTCCAGATATGTTAATTATAACACTTGAAAAATTCATGAAATTACCCATAGAATCTGAATTATTACTTCAAAGTAATAATGCCACTTATTTAATGTTTATTACGTAATTATTTTAACTGACAAATTGTCAAAGAAATTTATCAGAAACATTCATAAGAGGTCAGAAGTGTTTCATAAAATGAAACAATGTTTGATCTGTGAATATTTTACAGATTATTCAGTAATATATTATGTCATTAAAATAACATACAATAACAATAACACTAATGTTATTTTCTTAATATCTTAGTGGAAACAAAGATATGAAGGCATTAAAACTTTACACAACAGAAGAAAAATATCGGGCATCGAAAATATGTCTCTCATTTGAAAATGAAATGATTGCAGTTTTTGTTTTCTTCTTATGACGCTCACATTAAAAGTGCTGTTCTGTCTTTAGGCTTTTCTTCAGAGGCGTGGACTACAGCAGGACCTCTGTGAGTTCTGCCACAATCATAACTACAACCTGGTGGTTGCCATGACAATCTCTTTCATTGACAATAAGGAGCCCTTCCGACAGCTAGCTGTCTACAGCTCCAGCACTGTCTACAGGGAAGAGGTACTCATACGCTTTATACCTTTCCAGGAAATAAGCTTCCAATGTCTTAGGTACTTATAATTGACTCTGCATACTTGGCCAGGTTAGGAGTTAAATAAAACATTTTTTTTTAAACAAAAAGCACATTATTCAGTTTTTTATCACAATCATAAACGCTCAGCAAGCATTAAAATCAGTACAGCTCTTTCGGTCACACTTTATTTTAAAATCCAGTTCAAACAACTCGATATGACATTTGCCTCGATAAACTCCTAATTTGCTGCTTATTAAAAACTAGGAAGGTTGTTGTTGGTGTTTGAGTAACGATTAAGGATGTTGAATATGGTCATGCAGGATATTTGATTTATAAGTACTAATAAACAGCCAAATTATTAATAATAGGCATGCTAATAAGCAACTAGTTAGTAGTAAGAATTGGTCCATACACTAAAGTGTTCCTGAACTTTCCAACTTTGCATTAAAGTGATTAAAAGTGGCGGTTAGGGTTAGACATCTGAAACAGACATCTTTTAAAATATTATAAATAAGTTATTTTTAACCTTCTGTTCATCAAAGAATTATGAAAAAAAGCATCTAATTTTCCACAAAAATATTTAGCATCACACAACCGAAGATAATGATAATAAATGTTTCTTGAGCAAATGTCTGAATGACCATGTGACCCAGAAGCTTGCACTGTAATAGCAGTTTACAATATTTACTGTAAATTGATAAAATAAATGCAGGCTTGCTGAGCAAGAAACTTGTAAGTAAGTGTTAGTAACCTTATCATTTCAACAGTGATGCATAAAATAAATTCACATTTCATGTTTTTAAATGAAAGCTACAATTAAAGATTTTTCTCACTTTACGAAATGATTTCTGTATTACATTTTTTTCATAGATGAGTAAAGCACTAGAAAAAGCCAAAAACCCCAGTCTGGACCTTAAGCCAATGAGCAGTCCATATCCAGATATGAAGGCTTTTATACAGGGTAACACATTAGCATCCCGCAAGAAGGTGATGCCCATAATCACGGACTTCCTGAAGGAGAGGGAAAGATATCAAAGTGGGAACATAGAGGACCTATATCTGGACGATGATTCCAATCAAGACCAGAGTGACTTGCAACAGTGTCTCGAGGATGCTGGGATAGAGGATGATGTCCAGGTCCCTCCAACGCCAATGAACAGTCTTGTGGAGGGTTGCCCTTTAGACAATGGCTTACCAAAAATCAATCCTGAGGTTTTGGTGGAGAAAGTTAGCAAGATGGCCAGCATGGAGGACTCGTCTTCTGAGACACAGTGATGAGAATCTGTTGTCCAAAAGAGTCTTGAATAAGAGCTGGAGAAGGAAAGTTCCTCTGCGTCTTCAAGAGGATGAAGTGCATATGCAACAGTGCAGCATCAGGGCTTGAGAATGAAATGGCACTGTTTTGATCTGGTTAACTCATAAAGGTATGATACCGTCTGAAGAGACCATTCTGTTGACTTTCTAAGGACTGGTACATGAGCATTCGAATGGAGCATTACAAAAATGCAACATATATAAAATGTTTGCCGTTTGACTATCGTTAAAAAAAAAAAATCAGGTTTAGACTGTTTATTTATTGTTCGCAGTCATATTCATATTTGGTCTTCTAAATTAATCAGAAATCTCACTTGAGACATATAAGCATTTAATCTTTTATTTAAAATTGACAATATGCACTCTGTGCAAGCTTGCAACTGACAGTTAATAGAATAAACGGTTTCAGAATTAATTTGCAGTATTATACAATTAATTATAACTTGGTAGCTATCGTTGCTTTTGATACAAGTAACACGCTTTATTCTTTGTAGTGCTAATTAAAGGTATTTTCAGCTTGTCTGCACATGTATGTGGCATGGCATATATTCCCCCAGAAAATCGTTTTGACTTCTCCCTTGATTTACAAAACTAAATGAAAAAATGCATATACAGTAACACTCTTACAGTATTAAAAAAAAAAAAATTATATATATATATATATATATATATATATATATATATATATACACACAGACACATTCACTGCTCAAACAAAATAAAGGGAACAACTAAAATAACACATCTGTGCCTGTATGACCTCCCTACAAAGCCTGGGCATGCTCCTGATGACAACTTCTGGACAGTCTGTTGGTGGATGGAGCGAGACGAGACATCCCAGATGTGCTCAATTGGATTCAGGTCTGGAGAACGGGCAGACCAGTCCATGGCATCAATGCCTTCGTCTTGCAGGAACTGCTGACACACTCCAGCCACATGAGGTCTAGCATTGTCATGCATTAGGAGCCACCCAAGGCCAACTGCACCGGCATATGGTCTCACAAGGGGTCTGAGGATCTCATCTCGGTACCTAATGGCAGTCAGACTACCTCTGACGAGCACACAGAGGGCTGTTTGGCCCTCCAAAGAAATGCCACCCCACACTATTACTGACCTACTGCCAAACTGGTCTTGCTGGAGGATGTTGCAGGCAGCAGAACGTTCTCCACAGGGTCTCCAGACTCTGTCACATGTGCTCAGTGTGAACCTGCTTTCATCTGTGAAAAGCACAAGGCACCAGTGGCGAATTTACCAATCTTGGTGTTCTCTGGCAAATGCCAAACATCCTGCAAGGTGTTGTAAGCACAACCCCCTCCTCCGGACGACTTATGGAGTCTGTTTCTGACCGTTTGAGCAGACACATGCACATTTATGACCTGCTGGAGATCATTTTGCAGGGCTCTGGAAGTGTTCCTCCTGTTCTTCCTTGCACAAAGGCTGAGGTAGTGGTCCTGCTGCTGGGTTGTTGCTCTCCTACGGCCTCCTCCACGTCTCCTTATGTACTGACCTGTCTCCTGGTAGCGCTTCCATGCTCTGGATACTATGCTGACAGACATCGCAAATCTTCTTGCCACAGCTGTCATTGATGTGCCATCCTGGATGAGCTGCACTACCTGAGCCACTTGTGTGGGTTGTAGCCCCCGTCTCATGCTACCACTAGAGTGAAAGCACCACCAGCATTCCAAAGAGACCAAAACATCAGCCAGAAAGCACAGGAACTGAGAAGTGGTCTATGGTCACCACCTGCAGAATCACTCCTTTATTGGGGGTGTCTTGCTAATTGCCTAGAATTTCCACCTGTTGTTTATTTGCACAACAGCATGTGAAATTGATTGTCAATCAGTGTTACTACCTAAGTGTGATTGACTTGGAGTTACATGGTGTTGTTTAAGTGTTCCCTTTATTGTTTTGAGCAGTGTATATACACACAAACATACATCAAATAGTGCAAGTATATCAGTATTTACACAGTTCCTGTTGGGATTAGTCAAAATGATTGTATGGTAATTGGCAGCATGCCAAAGATGCAATCCATAAATCTTAAATTGATGACGTTATGTCATTTTATGTCACCCAGCATCAGATGTAAATGATGATGAACATGTATTGGATTTAGTACATCTTGTCATGATTCCTTAATAATATAGTAAAGGACTTATTGTCGGCACGTGAAAAGTGAGCGTAACCCTTCTGTGGCCTTTTGCATGTTATAGGTGTTAACCGACCTGCTCCTGGTTAGAATCAGGGCACCTGCATTTTACCATTAACTACCAAAGACCTCAGTTGTATTTGTTTGTTCAGCATGTTAACCATTTGATCATTTGAGTTTTAAAACTTTACTATTGTGTTCCTTTCTATTATGTTATCTCAATTTATTCAATGATTTGATGGCTCTGGGGGTACACTATTGTTGAAAAACATTAGTTGGAATTTTTAATGAACAGCCTGTTTGATTTGTTTTACTGCCAGCAGCTTATTAGCAGATTCGAACATACTTGGACTATCATAATAAAATAATATTCATTATATTAATATATACAAAAGCTCCATCAAAGGCATTTTAAAGGCCTAACTGGAAGAATCTTATATAATGACGTGTTCTTTCAGACAGTTATATAAAGAGTTTTTTTCCCCCATAGAAGATAAAGAGCTAATTTAGTTATGACTCAAACAGTTAAAGGCAGAGTCTACGATTTCTGGTAGTCACCGAAACAAACACGCCCCTACACCAAAAGGGTCTCGTCCATTTTTTTGATGGCTCCGCCCAACACATACGTCCATAACCCAGGCAACAATTATGGCAGATTCTGCTGTGCTAACTGGCTGAGGGTATGATGTGAAGTGAAAGCAGTGTGTGTTAGTATGGTAATACAGGTGGGATGTGTTTTGGTAGCACTCTGTGTTGTAACGTTATCGTGAATGGTTTCACACGGAATACGCCGCCAAACACAGAGCACAAGAGCTTATATAGTGTGGAAATAAATGTGTCTTTATCATAGCTGAAGGGAACGACAATTCGATTGCAGATAAGTAAACATGACACACGAGCATATTCATGCAAAATACAGCATATATTTGTTCTGTGAAACAAAGCCAAACCAGTGTTACTCACCTGTCGAGAAGATGCAAAGGAACCTCGACGTCCGATCGCAGGTCTTCTGGCTCCTTTAGTTCCTCCAGCACTTGAAAGCTGCTCCAATACTTACTCATGTTCTACTACTTTCCTTATTGAAAGCCTTTTTTGGTCCGCAGACTGTTTTCTTTATCTGCCATTTTCAGCTTTCGGTCGTCTCGGGCTAATGTCCCACTTCACATTAAGAATAGACACGCCCCTTATTGCTGATTGGCTACACATTTGTTTTTGGACTCTGCCCCGACTCGATTTTCTAAAGCATTTTTGAAAAATCATAGACTCTGCCTTTAAACAAAATCAGTTTTTGGAAGTGGAACATATAAGATGGTATGGTTGGTGTTTCGAGATGTTGTGTGTCCTCTGTGATTTAACCCTGAGCGATAGTTTGGTGAGATTTGACATGGTGAGAGCAGAGAATTTCTGCACGCTGCCTCAGGAGAACTAAACACATACTAGTCAATTCTGCCAAACTGTATAACGCCAATATCATAATAATGTTTTATGAAATGTTGATTTAATGTAAATGTATTAATGTGCTATGGTTGTGAAATGGTACATTCAAGAGCACATCCTCAGTCAAGTATTTTTCTGCCAAGGACTTTTTTATTTTTAGTTGTCTGTGACTCATTATGAATAAAACATTTTCAAATTATTTGGTTTGTATGCATTTTTATATGTATTAAGATTTTGTACACTAATAGTTTGGTGCCATTACCATTTTTTTGTTTTGTTTTTAAGTCTCACCAAGGCAGCATATATTGGCTCAAAAAAACTATTAATATGAAATACTATTACAGTGTAATAAATAAATGCAATTATGTTTTAAAAATGTATATAGTTCGATGCCAAAGCTGAATTGTCAACATTCATTGCTCCAGTCATAAATCATGCTGATTTGGTACTCAAATAACTTTTCTTATTATCAGTGTTAAAACCAGTGCTGCATAACATTTTTGTAGAAAACACTTTTTTTTTTCTTTTTTTTTTTTTCAAGATCCTTTGAACATAAAGTTTAAAGGAACAGCATTCTTTTGAAATCCTTGCTGAACAGAAGTGTTAGTCTTACTGACCTTTTGAAAAGTATCTAATTGAATACAAACAGCTAAAGATCTAAAGCAGTTAATTGTCTTTAGAAGTGGCCAGTAACGTCAAGGGTATTAGGACCATGTAGCCTGCCTGTGGCGTCTTCCTCCACCTTCCCAGCCTTCCCCGTGGGGGAGCAGAAGTGCTCAATGCAGCTGAGCCAATGGGAGGCAGACAATTCAGTCAGCAGAAGTCAGAAATGTTGAAAAACCTGTACTGATAGTCAGGGTGAGTTCCCCTAACACAAGACACAAGATACAGTCACTGAAACTGGTGAAGCTCATGAAACACTTCAGGCCATGGTCAGCAACCGAGTTCACTGAATGCATCTCTAATCATTCACTTTCTTTTAAAGACTTTAGACATGGGGACTTACTCAGACCAGAGGGAAGGGTACATGCAAAACAGGTAAGTCAAAATTTACAATAATAAAGTAATGCATAATGACTTATGGTTTCGGTTACCATAATACCTGGTCAAACATTTATTGTAGTACCATAAGTCATAAGCGCTTATCGGATGAACCAGTGACTGGCGTACAAATTGTTCTGTTGCGCTGTGAAGTGTACAGCAGAAGGACACAAGAGAAATCCTTGCAGCACTTCTGTGTCTAGTTATTTAGAAAGAGGACTTCAGAAAAAGGAAGTTGGCGTTGAACTGATTTCCGCCACTTTTGCCAATCCTCTTGACTAATATTTGAGACCCAACCACAGAAAGACATCATCTCTCATATCCTGTCATCTGACAGACCATCAGTTATTCTGTCAGTTAAATTTACACAATTATAAGAGTTTCACAGCTGTTACAAATTAAAAATCTAGAAATATTTGTCAAAAATGTACAGTTCAGTAGGTTTTTGTTGCTGTTTTAAAGGGGGGAATAGTTTAATGT
>JAUMHI010000058.1:15060982-15071072 GCA_032359435.1 Enteromius unitaeniatus | reverse complement strand
TACACACACATATTACGTAAACAAAAACTTTAATTTTGGTCGCGATTAATCATTTGACAGAACTAATATATATATATCCTTTAATTGAATACATGTTTAAAAAAAAATAAAAAAGTCCAGCGTTTGAGTCCAACTTTTTTTTTCCCCCGTCCTATCATATCTGGTCAGTTCTCGCTACATAATAAAAAAAAATTCTAATAAAAATAATCATTGTTCTTTTTGATGCAAATTATTTAGAGAAATAACCTTTAATATATAGCATTTCCTGGTATCATTTTTTCAGTTAAACAGTTACATTTATTTATTTAAATATTTCTTTATTTTCTTAATAAATACATTTAGCGAATAAATCTGTTACATTTAAATAAATTGCATTTAAAACCTATTAATAAAATGTATTCATTAAAAAAAATTGAATAAATGTAACTGTATCATTATTTTAATTCAATAAAGAAATAATTATGACGGTGAAGGTGATGTGTATAATTTCTTAACCTTAATTACTATAACCTTGTTATCCCTGCAACAGATTTCTCTTTAAATAATTAGTATCAAAAAAGTCTTATGGTCTTAATTGTTTTCACTAAATAATAAGTGGGAGCAGAGAAAGTGATGGAGAAGATTTGTTATGCTCCACAGGTATGATGAGCAGATGAACAGGTGAAGGTCTCTGATGGGAAGAGAGCAGAGGTGTACATACTGTATAGACTTCACACTGGGGTGACATGCATGTGGGAATTGGAGCTGGCTGGGGTTAAAGGTCAAGCTCGTGGGCAAATGCCCTAATGACAGAAAAACGGCTTCCTACTAGACGACTCTTTGATGAAATACAAAAAGACAGTGTTGTCCTTCAGAGAGCCGCAGCTGTGTCATGCTGTAAGGTGGGTCAGGAGAGGTCTGTGAGCAACTTGAAAGCCTGTTTGACGTCATTGCATTTAAACTGTTACACAAAAACAGACAAACATGTTTCCCAGACTGTAGAAAATCCCATAATACACCCTTGACTTCTTCATAAAACCTATTATGTTTAGGCATGAGAGATACCAATAACATTTCCTTTGAGACTCGTGGTGAACATACCTAAATTAGGATAAATAGTATTTAGTAGTTTTAATATTTTTAATAGTTTAATAGTTTTAATATTTGCACTAAATGGTTACAAAATCTTGTTGTACGCATGTTACCTGAAACCTGTATGAACAATCATATGTTGTGGTTTAGACTCTTCAAACTACTGTCTGGCTTTTTTAAATAAGTTTTGTCTATTTTATTCTAATTGTTTTATGCATTCTGTAAAATGCATTGTACTTGAACATTGAATTAGTTGTGAATGTTTTTAGCACAAATGCTCAAACTTTTAATGCAATCAAATCAGAGCTATTACAAACAAATTGTAATATTGTACGTAGTTGTTACATATATAATCGTGCCTGGTTTGCTTCTTGGGTAATGTTCTCTAATATTCATCTGCTGCTGCTGCCTGTAAAGTGGCTCATTGAATGTGCTTTCATTTAATAGACTCCTATGTGCAAATATTTATATAGGGCCACACTTGAACAACCTGAGCTTTTAAACTGCACATACTACATGTATATCTTTTCCGTGATGGTTAAGGAAATAAAGGGTTATATTAAACGGCTGCTGTGATTTTATGTTGGGATTTCACCGTTAATAATGAGGAAATAGTAGGAGTTTTATTTTTTGGTGAGAGTCGCTATGGAAATATTCCCGCGCCTTTCAGGAAACCAGCTCTGCCAGAGAGAGGAAGTGAGGTAGCTGAGAGGTGAAACATTTTTCTTTATGCATTGAAGTCACAAACAGGAACAGAGCGAGAACTACTGGAAGGTTCAATAACGGATTCCTGTTTGCAGTGCTGCATGTGCCAGATGTTGGGTTTTACAAGTCAACAATGTTTAGTAGAAACTAAAGTTTGTTGGATTTGTGTAAGTGAATAATTCACTTGAATGAACTACAAAATGCTTATTCAAATTGGCGGTATTAACGGAACCGTTTCCAGATGCATCTATTGAATTGTTACCACAAACATAAATCTATGCATTAGATTTTAATGTAAAAAAAAAATATATATATATATTTAAAAAAGAAATTTCTGGATACTGTAATATCTCATTCAAGTAAAAAATATATTTTATAGTAGTCAACAACTGAAGTGGATGAAAACCGAATCAAAGTTGGCCTAGAACCATTTTTGTTTTAGGACAAATATGAACTTTTTTTGATCCACTTCAAATGCTGAGTAGTGTGTATGTGTGTGACTATATCTACATATATATTTGAAGAATTAAACTGTTTTACTACATATTTTTGAAAAACTGATTATATAAACCTTGTATATTTTATACATTTTTTTTATTACTTCAATTTCTCTATAATCTAGTGTCCTATCATTTTAATAAAATTGAGAAAATTGTGTCCCTTATGAATTTCTGAATGAGACAATGCTTTGAATGTGGAGGCACGTGCAGTAAATGTAAGCAACTGAAACATCTCTAAACATGTACACAGTCTGTACATGGCCTGTTTTACTGTTATTCAAGCCATTGTGCGAAAAAGGAAATTAAAAAGCGACGTGCTCTGTACCGGTCTGAGACCCAAATAATCTTTGTGCCAAAGGTCCATTGTTTGTTTTTGTAGGTGTCTTGCACAACTTTCACGTAGTGTTCCTAATGACTGTTACAGTAGATGTTAAAACATGCTTTGATTTCTTCGCCCATAAATTTAAAGCTTATGTTTGTACAAACATCAAGTCAAGGAACGGCCCTCACTAAAAGCCCTGGATATATTTACAGTAATAAGACAATCCTGTTTAAATCCATACTTATTGTATTAGTTAAACGTCTAAATACCTGTAATAGCGCCTGTGAGCCTTTCTAAGGCCAAGGAAGCTTGTTTCCGTAACCATAACCAAATAAAAGAAAAATATTAATAATTGGGACTTTTTCCTCTCAGAAAGAGACATAAAGTCACAATTATCTTTTATTTTTTATTACATGGCAGAAAGCAAATTTTTTATTTCCTTAAAATTATTTTAATTTCTATATTTTCTATTGAATTCATGCAAACACAAGCAAAGAGTCACATGATAATGTTATTTGCGGTTCAAATAAATACAAATTTGATTTGGTTAATATAATTTTAAAATCTCAAGTGCTTTAAATAATAATAATAGTGATAATGAAACCATTGAAGATAATATTACTGAGTCCCAATCAAAACAAACAACAGATTGCTCTTTGTACAACTGTATTGTTATAAACCAAAACACAACAAAAGGATTCATAACATAACACCATGCCATATGAACAGAACACTATTACTGCTCCCATTTAAACAAAATCAATCAGCTGGACTAATAGACTAAAAGAGGTTTAAAAAAATAAAGAACAACAAAAAGTAAAGTATTAAAGACAAAAGGAGCCTAATGAGTGCTTTGCACAAACATTACGGCTTTAAAAAAAAAAAAAAAACCAAGACGGATACTAAAACAATGAGCAAACAGTCACATAAAACCAAAAAGTGAGAAAATCTGCAAGCCACATGTATAATTAAATTAAGGGAGCTGTTGAGGTCTTTGGTGGAGATGCAAACATCTGCATATTGCTCTATACTGTCAGCTAAAGAATGAAATGCAGTTCCACTAAAAAATACTATAAAACAACATGCACAATCTCAAGATTTTTTTCCTAACAAATTACAGCAAACACAAAGTAAATTACAGTCTGGGATCTTGCAAAGCAATGCATTTGAAATCGAACATCGCAATTACAAGCAAAAATCATTGCGTTTAACATTTCAGCTCAACTTTGTGCTGCATTGAGCTGCATTCAAAAACAGAGTACAGAATAAAGTATATAAAAAGTGTGTGCGTGTAAATCAGTGATTTAATCATGGTGCCGTGTGGGGATTGGAAACAGAGAGTGTGTGTTTGAGCTGGTGTGGGGTGGAGCTTGATGTGTGAAAGTGAGACTAAGTGTGATGTTTAAATGACAAAGGGCAGGGGCTCGCTGCTGGCAGGAAGCCACCGTTCAAGGTCTCAGATAAACAAATAATAGCCTTTTCTAATACTTTAGGAGTAAAGGGATAATTGACCTAAAATAAAAATTATTTACTCGACCCTCATGTCATTTCAAACTTGTGGAGAATTTTTAAAAGAACAGTGCCTGTTAGACGCTACATAAAAAAATTCTAATTATATATATATATTAAGAAAAAAAAAAAAAAGCACAATATATGGCCCCCAAAAGCTTGATTCAATGTTTTATGTAGCAAGCAATTCTCAAGTTAACAGTTCACCTGAGGGGACGATTATCAGTGAATAATGACATCAATTTGGTCTGTTCTTCACATAAAGCAACTGTAAAAAATTCTGAAAAAGAATACGGACCACCATTACGGTCCCCTTTTGGATTTTTTATAGCTTATACATTATATCACTATGCATTGATGTTGTACTAATAATCACAAAAAAGAAAGAAACGTACACCGATAGAAATAAAGGTGCGATCCCATTGAAGCCATAGAAGAACCATTTTTGGAACCCTTCAGTCAAAGAACCATCTCTTTATTACCTATTTATACCTTGCCACAAATGACTTTTGTGAAACAGAAAGGCTCTTTATGGAAACAATTTTTTTACAACATTGTAAGCACCTTTATTTTAACGGTGTATGTGTTTGAAATGACTGGAAGGAGTATTTTTACCGTAGGAAAACCATTCCTTTAGAGTTATAAAGGCTGCATTACGCGATATCAGAAATAAAAGCCATATTTTCATCCTATATCCATCTACTATACACATACCAGAGGGCTTCGTATAACACACTTAAGTAGTTCGAGACCCCACACATATATTTCCATTACAAAACAAAAGCAAACACACACTTGCGCACATCCTTATCAGCGACAGACTATGACAAACATGCCAGTTATAACTTTGGGAAGGCAGTCAAATAGTCCTCTGTGTTAAAGCGATAACACAGCAAGCACAGCCAGTGTCTCAAACGCACACATTCACTCTTTGTCAGGCGTTCTCATACAATCCGGTCCAAATTTAATGACAGTCTTAGAGTTAAGGAGGGGGGGGACAATCTTCTCCACTGAGACATTCCAGAAGATCCAAAAGTTAAAAAACCTGCAGAGGCGGTGTCCATGTTGGTGGCTGCAGCAAGGAGGTTGTCGTTTTTTTTTTGTGATCAGGATCTGCTCTTTATCTCCTCCTCATTGGTGCAGTGCTGCTAGCTGGACACGTTCTCACTTTTTACGGAGCTTGGGGAAAACATTTTAAAAACCTGGGGAACAGATAAAGGTCTGTGGTTAAATGTGAGAGGATGGAGAGGAAGAGGAAGGTGTTTGTGTTCATACTCACTGGTGAAGAGGCTATAACAAGCTGTTTCGTCCGTTAGCGTGAGGCACTTTGGATCTCATTTGTTCCTGCATTGGGCCAGACTGCAAAAGGAAGTGACACAATCAGGAAACTCAGCTATACTTTTGGCAGTTCAGTAAGGTTTCCATTGATACGATCTTTGACATAAAGTTTCAAAGTTCTAGAGAGGTAAAAACAATCTGATATAGAAGAAGAAGAAGAATATTAATGTCATCATTTAAAACTTTCTTCTAATTTGAGCATTTTTTAAATATTGCTGCTTTTAAAGAAGCATTAAACTATAAGAGTAAATATTACACACGGGTAAAAAAATTTGGTATAAATTTTAAATCATTATAATAATATTAATTGGGATATTATATCATATAATACAATAAAATATATATATATAAAATAATTGTAGTACTATACATCAGCACCATATTACTCTAATATGTTTTTACTCATTACTTTTACATTATATTATAAATAACATTAATACAGCAACAAATAGGTATTTATTCAAATTAATTTGCCAATTAAATATTATTTTAGTATATATTTAGTATATACATAAACATTACTACTACTACTATCATCATACATACATTGTTTTTACGTAATACATTACTAAAATAACAACAACAATAGTAACAATAACAACAACAATAATAAAAATATGTTGTTTAATAAGGAGTGTCATCTCTGCAAAAGAAGTTTTTAAATGGAATCGTGTTCGTTAAATAGAAAGACTGGATTGCTGCATGATGTATAAACTGTAAAATTAATTCACACTTCGAGAGGTGGGGCTGAAAAAACAAAAAAAAAAATACATCCTTCGTGCAACAACAAGTTTCACACACACAGAGCTCTTCACAGTGTCACACCCATTGTTACATCATGTGTCTCAGGATCACAGCATCTCGCAGCAGAGCGAGGAGGAAGTCTATTTCACTGGGTCATTCTATACACAATTTCCCAGCACCACACAAAAGAACAGAACCACAAGGGAAAATCCAGCGGGTCGGTCACCTGTGTTCATCACATGGACTGTGAAAGGCTGATATCAACCAAAAGCACTTATTGCTGGAAGGTTACCAGCCCCGCATTGTTCACAGGTCCAGCTTTTTGCTCAAGCCACAACTGACTAAAAAAGGTCATTTCTTAAAGAGGTGTGAACTACACTAAGAGCATTTACACGTTTTGCCAACCACACATGAAGCTATAGATTGCCACTTAAAAATCAATCGGTGACCACTGCAAAGACCTTGAGGAACATTTCCTCATTTAAAGAGCTCTATTCTGTCTCTGACGGGCCGCCTGCCAACATTCCTCTGAGCAAGTTGCAGTCTGCTTGATTCTGCCCAGGTATTCAGTCCCTCTGTGAGCTGCAGGATTAGGTAACGCCTCACCTTCTTATTTGACAACACAACAGCCCAATGAACATGAGCTAAAACCCTCTACCTCAAAACCTCTTCTGTTGTGTGCATTACATTTATCTGATGCTTCAGAAGGCCTTTACATAATAATAATAATAATAATAATGATAATAAATATCAGCATTAGTCTAAAATTTAAATATTTGTTAATTGTTAACTCTTGAGATTTAGGATGTCATTACAAAATACTAAAGATAATAATAATCTTTTTTTTTAAATGCAAATGAAAATAAAGCTGGAAATATTGTTCTCAAGCTCATTTTAAAAGTCTTAGATGCATGTCCTTACTTAAAAATATATATTAAAGCTATATAATATAATCCTTAGTATTCATTTTTATTTTATTTCAAAATATTTATCAAGAAAAAAGAAGGTTAATCAGGGAACCTTCACATAAAGCATTTAAAGTGATGTTTCACCCAAAAATGAAAATTCTATCATCAATGACTCACCCTCATGTTGTAAGACCTTTGTTTATCTTCAGATCACGAATTAAGAAACTTTTTAAGAACATTTCTGACCCTGCATGGAAAGCAAAAGGAACTTCCACGTTCAAGGCCCGGAAGGCAGTAAGGACATCATTAAAGTCATCCATGTGACATCATGTGACAATTCTTGTCTTGCATGGTCAGAAAACTTTGATTTCATTACAAAAAATAAAATATATCTTAATGCGGGTTTTGAAGATGAATAAAGGTCTTACAGGTTTGAGATGACATGAAGGCAAGTAAATAATGACCGCATTTTCATTTCGGGGAGAACGAACCCTTTAAACATGACTTGTTCAGACAGCTGGCAGGTGCAGCAGATGGGATGCAAAAACCAAAAGAAAACAACTGGGATTTCCAAAAGCCTGGTAATTGGTGACAGGTATATCTCTGCAAAAATCCCAGCAACCCTCCTAGCATTTTTAACGTGTGCCAGTGAAAATACGGCATCTCCCACAGGTTTAGTAAAGAACGCGTGCAGAAGTGCCACTGTAAATGAATGATAGCCATGCCATAAACATTCAAATGAGAGTGTCCCACTGTACCAGCATAATAAAACATGTCTTACCGGCTGCATGCCATCTGCCATTTCACCAGAGCCTATGTGTGTCAGATGAACGAAGTTTGTGGGTTCTCCAATCATGCTGCGGTCAATTCTCCTCCGCTTCTTTTTCTGAGAACAAAGAGGCTTAAATGAACAAAGGTCCAGCATAAAGATACAAAGCACTGGATTGGCAGATTGGTGAACCAGCATGACGTAATCCTAAAGGGTTCTAAGTGTAGTGAGCGAGATCAAAAGGAGCCTATGACCTCATTGATCACCCAGTGCCTGGGTGATGTTTCACTAATGTTTCCCTGTGGGAATCTATTCCTGGATGCATCATGAAGATGAGCAGGAGTCATAGAGTTCTTCAAAATCCCCAACTGTTCTACAGTTTATGCTTTCTCTTCTTTGTTTCCCATAACTATGCAGTAGAGTTAAAGTAAATCTAAAAAAAAAAACCTTGTATCAACAATGAGAATAATTATTTGATGAGATCATGTGCCATAGCAGGGGTGTTGGCATACAAGCCATTACTTGTCTGTCCAGAGCGAACAAAGTGCATTTTACACAACATACAGCACTGCATTTATATTCCCCATCAAAGATATCTTCTAAACTTATCTAAAATCTCACACTAGTTTTTTGAAACAGACCAGAGTTTGAGGTCAGTGCTCAGATAGTTTGGTTAGTGTTCAATTTATCATCACTAAAAATAAACAAAATTAATAATGCTTTCTAAATAATAGCAACGAAAACTATATGAAATAATAATACAAAAAATATTAATATTAATATATATTATTAAAAATGTTAATTAAAAAAATTACATGTTTAACATGTATGTGGTTAAAAATAATGATATCTTTGTAACTTTTATAGATTTTATGATTCTACATTATAGTATATCATTATATAAATAGTTATTTGTGTATAGTGGTAATATTTTTTTTACATTTAATTAGTCCTTATGACAAATCTCTTGGGTACTTTGAGGCTCAGATTGAGAATAAATAGATTTTTAGCACATGTATAATAACAATATAATTTAAAATAACATTAATAAATGTTGATATCAGTATATATATATCAGTATATATGTGTATTTAATAAAATACACATATGCATGTGTAAACTTTTTATTGCTTTTATTATTGTTTATTGTTGTTAAACTATGCACCTTTTATATCTTCAAATTGAAGATTTTACCTCAAAGAATTAATTATTTTTAGGGAAAAAAAAAGAATTTGTATTTTTCTGCTTTCAACCAAGCAATTGAGTTTGCAAAACAGCTAAATTTAGTTTTTTGAATGCAATGTCTTATGTAACTCCAGACATCCTTGAAGGTGTTTACTTCCAGAATCTCTGTATAGTCAATGGCCCATATCATAGCAAACCCTTGGCACAAACTTTAGTGCTTATCACTTTCTCTGATGTTAGCAGACACTTAAGGCGTAATCATTTTATCTAAATCGGCTAAAGAAAATTGCTGTGGCACTGGGAAGTAGCATTGGTCTGTTACAGATGCCTACTGCTGTCTGACCTCACCCCCCACCCAACAATAGAACAAACAAGACCCTAAAAATAAAAAGAGGAAGGAGGGAGGAAAAGAATGAGCACTCCCAGCTCAGAGGAGCCAGCTTCCCTTCAGAACCCCCTGTCATTGTTACAGGAGACCATGGTAAACCTGGGTCACTCATCATTGGCTCAGAACCTCAATCCTGATGAAAACAAACTGACTAACAAAGCCTGAATTAAACCACTAACTGGTCAGATATGCAAAGCTGTTCTAGAAACATAAACATGATTCTTTTACTTACAAGAATATTAAAAGGGAAAATCCACTCCAAAAATATATTTTTGCTATCATTTAGTAAACTCTGACTTCCTTTTGCTCGTGAAACACAAAAGGAGAAGTTTAGCAGAATGTCTGAGCGTGGGCCAAATTTTTGCCTTTTCCAACAAAATGAAAGTAGACCGCCAGCGACTGCCATGCGCCAAAAACAATCATAAAAGCGCCATAAAGAGATCCATATGACTCATGCTCTATATTCAAAGTCTTTAAAAGCGGTGCAATTGTTTTGTGTGATAAAACGATATTTGAGTGATTATTCAAAGAAAAGGATCAAGATGTGCAAGAAGCGGTAACTTTTTAGATCAAACACGGTACAACGTTTGCACTACAAATATGGCACTATGCATAACCAGAAATGAGATTTGAACGCTGAAAAACAAACTT
>JAUMHI010000058.1:15043018-15060882 GCA_032359435.1 Enteromius unitaeniatus | reverse complement strand
ATATATGTGTGTGTGTGTGTATATATATATATATATGTGTATATATATGTGTGTGTGTGTGTATATATATAAATACATGTGTGTGTGTTGAGAGAGAGCGAGTAAAAAATCATTTGGTGACTTTTTTTTTTAATAGTTCACTTTAGACATTCTACTAACTATAAGTAACTTTGTAAACTACATGCCTACTAACTCTCAGAGTAGACTATTAGGGTAGGTTTAGTGGAATAAAATGACAAATTCTCATAGTATATTGTTCAGTATCAAAATAAAATGTCAGAAGTTATTAAGCGGACTGTCTACAGTCTACATACTCTAGTGACTGACATGTAGTTGCAAATTTACTTACTGTTACTGTACTAAAGTGGATAATCGAAATAAAGTGTTACCAATAATGTTTCTAAACCTGTATATTTCCAGCTGGCTGTAAGGTGTGTTTTCTGGGTCTTGTGCAGTCTTTCAGTCACTACAGTGCTGTCGGTCAGAGGCTGGTATGTTTACATCGGCTTGCTCTATTTTTTTTTATTAAATTTTTTCTCGATCAGACATTTTGTTGACATTTAGGTTTTCTTGATTGTACTGTTTATGCTCAGGGAGTGAGTCTGACCCAGGCAAGAGAGAAGGGTCAGCTTGTGTTTCTTGAAGGACTAAAGGATGCTATTGGAGTTTTATTACAGGAGGACACCAGTCAGGAGACACAACCTTTGAGTTATCTCAGGCATGTATAGTGTGTTATGAAAATGTAGTTTAAATACATTTTAGCTTTATTCCTTCTTCTTATAATGTTATGTTAGATATATAAAGAAAAATGTGCTTTTTTTTAGGTCTCCAGGTGCTGGACTGGAAGGTCTGTTCAGATTTGTGGAACGTTCTGTGCATCAGAGTGGAGATGGTGATGCTAGTGTATCGTGGGGTCCTCCGGTGTTACTCATAGATGATCTCAGTGTGCTCCTGAGTTTAGGTGTTAGTGTTGGAGCAATTCTAGACTTTACCCTCTACTGCCAAGCCACTGTGTGCTCGGAGTCACAGGTGAGTCAGTGTTTTTGCATCAGTGCAGGATATAATGCAAGATGCATTTGATTTTACACTGTATTATGATTTATTGACACGTCTCTTTTGATATCCAGGGAAATATGGTAATTCTGGTGAGATGTGAGGAGGAGGATGCAGATGATGATGAAGAGGGATCAAACATGCTTCAGAGGGGACTAGTTCATCAGTGTAACTTGGCTTTACATGTAGAGGGCTTACCCACGGGCTACTGCAGGGACATACATGGACAGGTAACGATTTCATGTTAAAGTTTACACTTAATCCGTTTTAAATGGCTCTGAATTAAGCTGACTTTTTTTTTTTTCAGATGGAGGTTTGGTGGCGAGGAGAGAGAGGAGAGACCATTTGCAACCAGCAAAAAATATTTCACTTTAAAGTCCATGATAAAGGAGCATCGTTTTTTGCTCGAGGGACTTCTAGTGCTGTTCTCTAAGTTTTTAAAGGAATCTATAGTTTTCACATCTGAAATAATGTCATTTAGTTTGTTTTATATAAATACATATATTTAATACATCACCAGTTGCCGTTGATTTGTTCACTTGTTTGCATTGCTTGCTGAGATAACTGAGTGTACAAATATAATGTCTTGTAAAAGCACATCAAGAACTGGAATGCTAGTTCATGTTATTGTTTAAAGAGGCACAAAAACAAAGAAGGGAGATCCATAATTAGGTTGGGAATATTTAAATATATTTTTGAATTCTTACTCAAAGTTAAAATGCAATTTCACCACAAGTTTAAAGAGAAATTCACATTTTTATTATTCTCCCTTGAGGAGACCATTAGGATCTTGATGCATGATGGTTTCTTAAAATTACATGTGAATGAGATTTTAATTTACAGAAAAAAAATATATTTGTAGATTGTGGAAGAATTAACAGTCAAGTTTTCACAGAGGGCGCTATAGTGCTTTTTATTGTAACAAGCCAGAATTGTGATCGATGTGTTTGTGATTCATTTTGATTAATTTCGGCTAATCGGTTCCTTTGAACAGTTCGGTTCATGGCTCATTACGAATCGGACATGTTATATAGGGCTATGTTATAAGATTCGAACGAATCATTTAGATGTTTCTTTAACAGGTTCAACTCATTCCTTGAAAAGATTCGACTCCAAAATAACTCGTTCATGAATTGGACGTCGCTACCAAATCATCTCGAGTCGGATTGTATTTCCTGCAGTGAGTGAAACGCAAAGAGAGATGCAACACGCAGTCAGCTGGGCCATTATTATCATTAACCTTACTTATTATTTAAATCCGTCTTTAGCGTTTTTGGAGTGACCGCGGGAATTAAGATAACTTGGATTTGTTCTACTTGTGTGTCTGTGTGTGTGTCTGTGTTTAACAGTCTTAAGGAGAATGTAAATGAGAAGAAAATTGTTAGAGCGCGTGCAAAGCAGTCGCCCTCTTTTTTTCTGGTCTGGACTGAGCTGGTTATTAGACTCTTGCACGCCTCATTCTGCAGACGAATATCTAGGTTTTATTAGATCTGTCAGTTCTTGTCATGGGCAGTTTGTATCTCTCAAGAGGTCGGTGTATTCTCGGGCAGGTGTTCCTCGGCCTACCCAGCATGCTGCAGCGGCCGTACAGCCTCGACGTGTCAGCGCAGCTCCTGCGGACTCAAGCCTTCATAGAAGGGCGCTGGGTCTCCGCCGCCTCCACGTTCCCCGTGTTAGATCCAGCCACTGGAGAAGAGATCGCGAAGGTGTCGGACTGCGGTACAAAAGAAGCTCAAGACGCTGTCAATGCTGCATACAAAGCGTTTCACCTGTGGAAGAGTCACACGGCCAAGGTGAGATGAGATGATGCATGTTTTTAATGTGCATGACTCATTTATAACTCTTCTGCAATATAACTGGTATTTACTAAGCATATTTACAAAATACAATATTTACTACACTTTCTAAAACGTTCTGAGGTGGATACACCTGATATCGTTTGGTAATGTCATGGTTCTTTTTTTTTTTGAATAACAAGGTATTTTCATGGTACTTGAACAATCTGATGACTAACTTTAGCTGAAGTTCCACCCTTTCACTCATTATTATTAATTATGATAACGTTAGTGTATGATAGTTAACTGTGTCATCCCTTAACTGTGTTTCAATAAATGTCAAAAAAGAAATTAACAAATTTCTCCTGAAAATATAAAACAATTCTGTATATTATGTAATTTTAGGCCATTTATATAGTGCTGTGATTTGCATTGTGAACACTGATGATTATCATGAGAATTAAGCTTACTATTATCCTTTCTAACTTAAAAACAAAAATAACCATGTAAACTAATTAAAATAAATTAATGAAAATAAGAATAGTATTTAAAACATTAAATTATACAACTGATCATTTTATATATATATATATATATTATAGATAGATAAATAATAAAAAAGTTTAAAATATAAACTGTCAATTTAAAATGAAATATACAAATATTACTGTTTATATTAAGTTTTTCATTATTACCTCCAGAATTTCTGGTATACATATTAATGCAAGCTCTTTTGCAGGAAAGGAGCATTTTATTACGAAAATGGTTTGATCTGATCAATCAGCACAAGGAAGATCTTGCCAAGTTGATCACAGCAGAGTGTGTATGTATTCTGGCCCATTACATACAGGAGACAACATCTAATGTTTCCGTTTTCAAGGATTCTGTTTATATAACTCAAATGTGTGTGCAGGGGAAGCCCATGAAGGAGTCTATCGGTGAGATGACATACTCTGCCTCCTTTGTGGAGTGGTTTTCTGAAGAGGCCAGACGTGTGTATGGAGATATTGTGGCACCTCCAGCCAAGGATCGCAAGATCCTGTTACTCAAGCAGCCAGTGGGAGTGGCTTCCATCATTACACCTGTGAGACTTCCTCCTTTATTCTGATCACTTAACACCAACTGTCTGTAGGGTCAATAAGCTAAACTAAAACAGTCACATTTTCCCTTTTTTTAAAGTGGAATTTCCCCAGTGCCATGATCACCAGGAAGGTGGGTGCAGCGCTGGCGGCGGGCTGCACTGTGGTGGTGAAGCCGGCTGAGGATACGCCTCTCTCTGCTCTGGCCCTTGCTGAGGTCTGTTTCCTTGAAAGCCTGCTAACTTGACATTAACCAGTCTGCAAGATAGGCAAAGTTTTAGATAAACATCCATTCAAAAGTTTATGGTCAATAAGATTTACATTTTTTGAAAGAAATAATTCATCAGGGATGCATCAAATTAATTAAAAGTAGTGCCGGGCAACAATAAATTGCAATGAATCACATCCAAAATAAAGGTTTTTGTGCACATAATATATGTGTGCACTGTATATATTTATCATGTATAAAAATGCACACACATACATACATATATATATATATATATATAATACAAATATGTACATGTAAATAAATATACAATATTTTCAAAATATATATTGTATGTGTGTGCTTTAATTTATACATAATAAATATACACGGTACATGCAAATACATTACATAAACCCTTTTTTTTTGGATGCAATTAATTGTTTCCCAGCTTTTACATTATTAAAAAAAAAAATCACAACTAATTTTAACATTGATCGTTTTAAGATAATGTTTTTGAGCACCACATCAGCAAACTAGAATGATTTCTGAAGACCGGAGTAATGATGCTGAAAATTCAGCTTAACTATCACAGGAATAAATTACATTTATGTTAAAAATCAAAAACTGCTATTTAAGATTGTAATTGTATTTCTCAGAGTTACTGTTTTACTGTATATTCAAATGTATAAATTAAATGTAACCATAAGAGACCTCTTTTAAAATCAATAAAAAAAGCTTACATACCTGTATGTATATGACAGAATGAATAATCCATTATATTTTTTTATCTAGCTGTCGATTCATGCTGGCATTCCTCCTGGGGTGATTAATGTAGTGCCCTGCTCAAGAGAAAAGACCCCTGCTGTAGGGGAGCTACTCTGCACGGACCCTCTTGTGGCCAAAATCTCCTTTACTGGCTCCACGGCAACTGGCAAGGTAAAGATCTCCTTTCTATGTGCAGGCAAACATTATATATATTACTCGCTTACGTAAATGCTTTTGCAGGTACTATTAAGACATGCTGCAGGAACGGTTAAAAGGGTCTCCATGGAGTTAGGAGGACATGCCCCCTTTATTGTTTTTGACAGTGCTGATGTAGATAAAGCTGTTGCAGGAGCAATGGCTTCCAAATTCAGGAACTCAGGTCAGGTGAGTGTATTGCAATCTTTAATAGATTTTTGCTAAACGTTGGTTTTTTTTTTGTTTATTTTGGGGAGATATCTGACTCGCACATTGACCCTTGTCACAATTTTCAAGGAAGAAAAGTCAATGTTTTTATAAATAATGAGTGAAGTAGTGAACTTCAGGTATTCATAAGGTTTCAGAATTTCTTGAAGTACCTTTACTGTGGTGTATTTGAGATTTTTGTCACTGTAAACGGCTATTCTCCATTTCTCACCTGGACTGTGTTTCTTTGCTGTAGACCTGCGTGTGCTCCAACCGCTTTTTGGTGCAGAGCGGGATCCACAGTGCTTTCATTGAAAAGTTGGCGAAGGCTATGGATGCTGAACTGAAGCTTGGCCACGGCTCAGAGCCTACCACCACACAGGGGCCGCTCATCAACACCCGCGCCGCGGAAAAGGTGCCGATACAGTACATCGATATCACTGTCAACAAGCACACACACAGATCATGTGGAAAAGATGATGGCTTTAATGGTGTTGATCAGCTGTTGTTTCCTTCAGGTGCAGAACCAGATTACAGAAGCTGTGTCACAGGGAGCAGTCATAGTGCGAGGTGGAAAGAGACTGGAGGGCTCCTTCATGCAGCCCACCCTGCTGTCCAATGTCAACAATGACATGCTCTGCATGCAAGAGGAGACCTTTGGACCCCTTATTCCTGTTGTTAAGTAAGAGTATATACTTGACTTCAAGTTATCCTCTAATTTAGTCATTTAAAACAAGTTATTTATTATACATTACATATTTATCTACAGACTTGGCAGCATAACAATTTTTGAGTTTAAATTGAATCGTTTGTGACAATATTTTGTTGTTTTTTTTATTAAAATTGTATAATCATTTTCATAATTTCTTTAAATGTTCTTACTTTTATTTATTTATTCAACATCTTTTGTAAATAGGTTTTAATGAGCTGCATGTTTCAGCGTGAACGTCTGCCAGCTGCTGACTTTTTTCTTTTTCACCAGGTTCAACACAGAACAGGAAGCACTTGCCATTGCCAATGCTTCTCCTGTTGGTTTAGCAGGTTTGTCCATCTGGCAAATTTATCATGTTTTTTTTTTTTTTTTGGAGTTTGCCTTGAGTTTGCCCACTTCCTCACATGCTTGTTTATTTATTAGTGTTCCTTGTTGAGAGCATGTACAATATTTGACAACGAGGCAAATTAGCCAATCATGAAATATTTTTGGATACAAAGGGGTTAAAAGACCTAATTTTATTGACATCCAAACACTAAATAGCAACAAAATCTAAATAAAAAAAATAAAATATTGCACTTTTTAAAATACATCAAAATATGTCACAATATTATTTTTTGTGCTGTATTTTTAATGAAACAAACTCTAAATTTACATACCTTCTATCACTTGTCTCTTTCTGTGGCATAATGTTCAAAACTGTTTTCTTTCATCAGGTTACTTTTACTCCAGAGACATCAGTCAGATCTGGCGGGTGGCTGAGCAGATGGAAGTGGGCATGGTTGGGGTTAATGAAGGACTGATCTCCACCACAGAAGCACCATTTGGTGGAATCAAACAGTCTGGAATGGGCAGAGAAGGATCCAAATATGGCATTGATGAGTATCTAGAAATAAAGTACATGTGTTTAGGGGGACTCTCTCTTTAAAGACAGTGCTTATTAGTAGGCCGTATGTCATTAACTAAGCAACGCTAAAAATCCACAAAACAGTGTGGAACTGAATAATGACTATACGGAGACATTTCGTTGTCAGGATATTCGTTGTCCTCTGAGATTAATGCCATTAATGTAACTTCTTTGCTCTGAAAAATATCTAAACATTATAAAAGCTAGATGAATTTGACGAGATGAGAGAATATAGCTTCGATATCTAAAGTCTATTCTTCATACTTTTATTTAATTTTAGACAGAAAACCAGACATACTTTTTTAAATTGTAAATTAATTTAGTCACAAAGAGCTAACAAATAAATTCAATATGGCTGGGGGTGGATACAGTGAGAAATCTAAGCACAATTCTTACAAATGTTTAATCGTTTAACTTACTAAGTGTTCTATTTTTGTAATTGTAGAAATAGAGTAAGACTGTTAAAAATGAAACATTGACTGTGAGGGGATGTTTTTGGATGCTCATTCTGCTGGATAGAAACAGAGATTAGTCAAACAAGTTAACAAATTTGTCATTGTGGCCAAATGTAATTGTCAGTGTATTTTCTTTAACTGTTTTCTGTTGTGATGTATTTTTTTTTATTAATTATTGTAATGATATATTTTTTTATTCATATACCTAACTGTATTGTGTAGTGTTGTATGCATGAAAATGTTTAGAAGTATATTAATTTTCTTACTTTGCAAGTGAAATTTTGCAGATAAGCAAATAAAGGTACAAAGACTAAATATCTGAAAGCATTGGTAAATAACTTCTGCTGTTCATTTAGTTGTCAATTTAATCACTAATTTAAAATGAAGCCCATTAACATACATTATTGCACTGTTATGTTCATTTAGCTCATTTTCATTGCATTTCTGACACTGATTCTATAAACAGAAATATAAGTCTTAACCTCTGTAAAGGGTCACATGTCTTTAATTATTTGCATCTCCAGCTGCATTTAACCAAAAAGGAATATAGGAAAAATGCATCTCCTTGAAACAGATGGATGGCTTCTATTGCAATTCCAGATTAAGCAGGCATTTTTAAAAGATTGTAAGACCAGAATGCTATAAAGACAAAGACCAATGTACAGTTTCAGGGCCAAGACTAAAATACAGACAGACCATAACAAAATGAGTGCATTTCAGTCAGGCACATTTACATTCAGAAAGTTCAGTAGGATTAAAATGTTTTTTTGTTTGCTTTTCTATGCATCAGTTATTTGTAACTTCTTCCGAAAATGTGTCATAGAAGCATCGTATAAATAGCAAAATAACCGATGCCAATTGACCCTTTGCTAAGCCCCGCCCTCCTTAGTTACTGTTGCTATGCCTGTCAAGCTTTCGCACCTGGCTCGGCTATTACAGTGTGTATGCACCGCAGCAGCCGCCTCATATGATAACCATTCAAATCCAAAACACACCAACTGAGGAAAAGTTCCAGGCTCACGTGGCACAAACGGAACCGTGCCAGACAGTTCTTAGAACCGTTCGGCCTGATAGTGGAAAAGCGGTAGTCTTGTGGAAAAGACACAAGACATTAGCCTGACCACTTGACAATTCTCCCGCTTATATTTTAACGCGTCAGGCTAAAAAGTTGTGAATTTAGTTATGAATGGAGGCTAAGCCACGATTAGCCTTTGGCAGTTTTAGGGCGTGGCTTAGCAAAGGGTCAATTGCTTACACTGCGTCACTGAAACATACAAGTATTATTAAGAACATATTCCCCCAGTTTCACAGACGAGGCTTAAGCTAGTCCCAGACTAAATTGCATGTTTGAGCTGGCTCAGATGAAAATATCTTGCTCTGACATATATAAAACATGTCAGTGTCATTGTTCTGTGTTAAGATAATATTTTCATTTAAGGCATTTTTGTAAAAGTTGCTTAAATATCTTAATTAAACTAATGCCTAGTCCTGGCTTAAGCTAAGCCCCGTTTGTGAAACCGGGCCATTAAGGACTACTGTGATTGTGAATGCATGTCTTTTTATATTCAAAAAGAATATGTTATTGGTAATTGAAAGTATCGTTCAGCAAACCGGTGAATATTCATCACAAGACCCAAATGCATTCAGTAGTCAGTAGTTCAGCAGCCCATTCCTTCAACCAGTTCAGCCAGTCTTTTATCTGCATCTGTATTTGTTGATCATTCAACAACACCCCTGCACTCTAAATATCCGTATGAAGAGATGTCTATGTGAGACTCAACCCTCCACAGGACAAAGGCTGAGAGTGTCTCCATTTCTGACTGCTCCATTGGCTCTGTTCCGTGCTTTCCCGTAGTTGAAAAGGTTGTCCTGCTCACTGTCCAGCTCTGATTCTGACATCATCAGGCTGGAGTTGTGCTCTGTGCTCCTGTGTTTAATGTCTAATGACGACAAAGGCAGAAAAGTGAATGCAGTAGCTTCAAGAAAGAACTCCTCCAAAAACCATCAAACTTCTTTCCTCACTGCAAAAATACTGTATGATAAGATAATTCAGGGGTGAAACGTACTATACTTTGGCTGAAGCTCCATTCTCTCCTGCTCGTCCATGTTGTCCAGTATTGTGTACTTGGTTTTCTTCCTTACTTTAGTGCGTCTCCCTCTACAACAGTCCAGAACAAACACGAATACACAGGTACATAAAATCATTGTGTCATTCAAAACTAGTTTCTATCCCATAGAACAAAACTTGTTCCCTTGTCAAAAAATCAGTTGCAATAAACAATTATAAAGTACTAAAACTGCACAGGATTCTAATTAGAATTTCTATCAATATTTAGGACCATTCCTATAAGATCCCTTCCTATGGCTTTCTGTACAATGGATTTAGTTCTTATCCTGTTATTTCCTTTGCACAGAAAATTGTCTTGTACACAGAAGGAAATGATTTAAATAGCCAATGGATCCCAGAAAAAAACTAAACTCATAGGAATCTTGAGACTTATAAGAATCTCATTATGATAGAAATTCTAATTAGAACAATTTCTTATTGTAATCCTTTAGGATTTTTTGACAAGGAGTGAAAAACTGGGGCATTTCAGCTCATAATTCAAAATGTCTTATTTTGTGTTCCAAAGAAGAAGTCATGCAGGTTTGACATTACATGAATAAATGATGACATAATTTAAATTTTTGAGAGAACAATCCCTTTAATACTGGTCTTGCAGTACTGGCAGTAAAATACTGCACAAAACACTTGGGTTGGTAATTCTTTTTTAAGTTTTGCAAACTGACCAATGCTAAAACTTACTGTTTTAATAAACAGTAATGTGAAATATCACAAATATTTTTTTTTATATCACATGATATTTCCAGAAACTGATCTAATGCTGATTTGGTGCTCACAAAACAAGATTGAAAATTGTTGTGCTACTTAATACGGAAACCACAATGTAATGTGATGAATACAAATTTCAAAGGAACAGCATAAATATCTGACATGTTTGCTCAGTATTCATTCCTTTAAAAAACTAATCTTACTGAACCTAACTTTTTAACAATAGTGTATATAACAACTTGTGCTGCATATTTAGATGTAGTATGCAGTAATGTAATCTTCTGCAGTAATACGCAGAAATCTTTATCACCTTTTACAGCAGCAGACACAAATCCAGCTGATGGACAAGAGGAAAATTATTGTGACGAAACAAGAGATTGTGACATACAACACGCTCCAGTCTGTGAAAGGAGACAGAAGATTAGCTCTCAGACTTTCCATCACTGTAAAACATGTTTTCATGACAGAACATTAGCAATATCCTTAGATTATTTAACAAAACAGAAAGCATCAATAAAGGTATCACATTAGCAAAAATTCATGGGCAAAAATGTTATTAGTATAGCACTGCTTGAAGCATCTCTTCATGTACCACACTTTATGACTGAACCTGCTGCTATCTTGCAGCTAGAAAGAGGTCATGCTCACCGCAATTGCTCTCGCCATCATCAAGGAAGCGGCGAATGGGGTTCTCCATCCAAAGAGGGTCACAGGAACAGCTCTTTGTAACGGGATCACACTGACCACGTCCAGAACACAGCAGCAAACACACTAAAATATTCACAACCAAGGTAAAATCAGAACTGCATTATCAACCTTTGTATTTATTATGTGGCTGTTCTCAGATTTAGTGAAATAAGATGGGGGGAAAAGTCACTTACTGACTGTGTCTACTCTTAAGACCTTAAAGAGCAAGAAATCTGTTTTTTCTCGCAACAGCTGGTTTCTCAGCAGACGAGAGAGCTTAGGTCCTGAAATTGTACCATCAGGACCCTGCACTGAGAACCTAAACACAGTGCTAAACACAAGAAACACATGCTGACTTTAACTAAACCAGGGTTGGTCTCTAGTAATTATGTTTAGATTCATTTAAGAACCCCACAAGTTCTCATTTAGACTTGTTCTATTAGTTTGGTTATTGTATATGTTCAGTACCTGATGTCTGACTGGCCATGCAGACCCTTCAGTGCGATGTCTGAGTCCAGAACATGCAGTAATGCAGCCAGCTGTCTTACTACCGTCTCCTTCTGCTGCTGACTGACCTGAGCCACGCCCACCTGCAGCTCAAGCTCCACCTCCTCTCGCTCACGTGGATCTGCACACAAAAATCAGTGGCATCAAATGAGCAAATTTCTAAATGGTAGTGTATTATTGGCAGGTATTATACACAAATGATGCATTCTGAACATCTAGCAACTGGTTTCCTACCAGGGCGTACTTCCACAGTGGCTGTAGCCATGCTTGAGCGGCCCTGAATATCCGTGACCCGGAGCTGAAAGAGGTACGTTCCTTCTACCAGGTTGGCGAGGTAGAGGAAGGCCTCATGGTCTGAACCATATAGCACATCCTAATCTCAATGGATGTGAAACAAAAGAGATCTTCAGGTAAAACACTGAGCCATAGCAAACGTTATAGAAAGAAACACAAATATCTCACTCACTCCGGCAGCAGGGCTCTGTTCATCTCTGATCCAAAGAAAAGACACATTCACTGTTCCGCTGTTGGATACGGAGCCCCTGAGCACCAAAGAGTTGTTGGGTAGAGTGAGTGTGTGGCTGCCGCTGGCATGGGCGACCAGGGGCAAGCTTTTTGCTGTGAATTTACCAACATACAGGTTTGCTGGAAACTTCCTAGAATATTTCATGTCTTTATTTTTGATTATTTAATTACAGATTATCTATAGATTTTTAGGGGTCAGTGTAATTAAACAAACAAGAAAGAAATAACATTCAAATTACAGAAATATATGATGTGTGTTGTTTATATCTATACATTTCAGTCTACTCACCTTCTTTAATGGTTACGGTCAGGACTGCGCTGTCTGCTTCTCCCTGCTGATCTGTCACAGTCAGCCTGAACTTGTAATTCCCAGATCTCAGGCCAGTTGCTATGGCAACTGCTTTATTGGCATCTTCTATCTTCAAGCCCGGAGGGCCACTTCACAGTTACATATGAGAGTGGTGACAGCACATCAATACACTTTTCACCAAAATCCTTCATTATTCATGCAACACTAAATGTTTTGAAATGTCTTTAGGGAAAATATTCAGAAGCAAATATTCAAATAAGCAGAAACAGAAATTTGGATTTTATATATATTTTATATATATATATATATATATATATATAATTTATATGTAATGCTTTAATTTACATTTTTTTTGCGAACAAATTGTTTAGTCCATGAACCAGTTCATTGTAAAGAACCATCTAGATCATTCATTCATTGTCCAGACATCACTAGTAATGCCAAATCAGTGTGCTGGTACCTGATCAAGTTCCACTGGTAGCTGATGATGGCCATATCGTCAGTGCTGTCGCTGCCATTTAACATGATGCTGTTGACTGGGAGGATGATCTGCCGGTCTGGTCCTGTTATAGCGACTGGTGCTTTGTTTGCTACCACACACACAAAAAAAATGATAAAGGATGCATATATTTTCTTCATGCACACTGATAGGTGAAGTACGTTTGTTTTACCAGGCAGCACAGTGACTGAGACGGTGTCTGAATCCTGTTGACCACTGGAGTCAGTGACTGTCAGCTGAAACATATAACGACCCTCCTGGAGATTAGAGAGCTGCAGGAATGGTAGTCTTGTATCCTGAAAACAAGTAGCATATGAATACATTAACTCAACTCCTTACATTGTTGTCTACCAAAATTCACAAATTACATTACAGTTGCTTCATTCAATACAATTTAAAATACAAGAAGCTGCAGCACTAATATTAACCATAACTGAGTCTGACAAACTACAAAAAGTGTCCTTAGCAATGAAAAACCAACTTCAGAGCATTTATGTACTAGGTAAAGTAAAGATCTTACCTGCATTGTGATCCCTTGGGCCAGGCTGCTGGGATGAAGAGTCCAGAGGTAGCTTGTAATGGCATGATCATCTGTGCTGTGGTTACCCCACAAGGTGAGGTAGTTGACAGGCAGAGTGACGACTTGGTCACTGCCTGCTCTGGCCCGAGGAGGGTCATCTTTTGGCATGCTGACCCTTACTGTGGAAATGCTGGAGTCGGTCAGCCCGTCAGAGTCAGACACTGTAAGCCTAATGTGGGCCAAGCAAAAATCAGGTCAGGATAAAGTTAATGAGGTTAAGCCAAATTAAAAAGGCCCCAGAGGAATTGGCCACCAAAGATTTCAACAGCTTCAGAGTCAGTGAATGAAAATTGAAAACTGCACAAAACAATGGCCTATTCATACTGTACAATCTTGAAGACAAACTCTTAGCAAGTCTTTACTTGAAGGTATATTCTCCTGGTGATGGATTTTGTAGCTGCAGTACAGGTGTATCAACAGGGCCCTTTGGTTTCCAAAAAGGACCATCTACCTTCTCCCACAGGTAACTGACGATTCCAGCATCATCCATACTCTCTGAAAAACATCAGGATGTATGTTTGGTTAAAAACGAATGACTTCGATGATGTGAAGAGACAACAGAGAGAAACGGACACAAGCTACATACGACTGCCATTAATGATGAAGATGGAACCTTCTTGGACAAGCACATCTTGGCTCTTGGGCAGAGTGATGGCTTTTGGAGGCTTGTTTATATTCACTGCTGTGAATTGACAAAGAGGTCACATAAACATAATCTATGCTTGATAAGTAATATTAAAGTATGATCTAAAGAAGGTAAAAGTGTACCAGGGTGCACTGTGAAGTTCATAGCACTTTCTCCATATGCTTGTTGCGCTTTCACACACACTCTGACAGTGTAAACACCCACTGAAAGCTGTGATAAAGGAAACTGTTTTTTAGAAACACAATTGTCTCATCTTTTAAATTATCACTTGACAGTAACAGTGAAAGTGACAAGGATTTTAATCTCACGTCTGTAATTCTGACAGACTTGTTGTTCCGCCTATTTATTACTTTATGATGTCCATCCGCTGAGGTTTCCAAAGTCCACTCATACGTGTAAGGAGCTTCTGATGACAAATGCACCATCAACTTTACTTTAAATGCACAATAATGATTCAGAAATGCACTTTATTCTAAATACTGAATGCCATACCTGCAGTGTCATCCTGATTTACAGAAGCAGTTAGTTCAACAGTATTTTGAGGCAGTGTTGCTTCCACAGGGCCACTAATGGACACAGTCAGGGCTCTTACTGAACACAGAGAGCATGTGAAAAGAAAGCATAAGTTAACCTGAGTAATAATAATAGTGATGTTTGCATTAGTCATGCATCAGTAGCACCTGACTCTTCTGAGATAATTCGCGGTGTGGTCTCAGTGCTGGGTGGAGTAGTGAAGGAACTGACTGTTCTGGACACTGTTGGCTCTGAGCTGATGTCTTGTAGGACGTCAGGGGCAGCAGCTGCAGATGAAATGTTCTCTGGGCCTTCTTCAACCTTTAATGATAAAAAAAATTGCTTTTGTCAATCACTCAGCCGTGCCAAGACAAAGGTTATAAACTAATATAGGACATGGCAATAAAAGATACAAGTGAATAGAAAAGAGAAAAATTATATGTTGTTTCCAGATTTCACACAGACATGAAAGACTGATTAAGCACTTGGCCAGAGTGAGAGTACATTTAAGACACCATGTTTCCCAATGACACCCCAACATTAAAATAGAATCATGACATTTCAAGTGATGATGAATTGGCAAATATGTAAGAGAAAACCAATTCTTTTCATTTTAGATTACCATGTCAACAGCCTTGTCAATTTTATATTTATATTTTTAAAATGCTATTTGTTATTTGAACGAAATCTATACTTTATAATGTATATATATATATGTGTGTGTGTATGCGTGTGTGGGAAAAATTGGATTTCTAGTTATCTGTTTTTGCAAATTAACTCTTCAAATATTACATATATACTATAAACTGTATATAGTATATATTATACAAGTAAGTACTACATCAAATATGTCATTTATTCCTATGATGTTAAAGACGAAGACTTTAGTTTTCGGTGTCACGTGATACCTAAGAAATCACTCTAATATGCTGTTTTCTTATTATTACAGTAATATTGAAACCAGTTGTGCTGCTTGAAATTTTTATAGAAACTGTGATACATTTTTATTTTTATTCTTTGATGAACAGAAATGTAAAAGAGCAGAATTTATTTCAAATAAAAATCTTTTGTATCATTCTAAATAACTTTAATTTTGTTCAGTTTAATGCATCCCTCCTGACCCCAAACTTTTAAACAGTTTGTCTATTGTTAATGTCTGGAAGGTGTCTGAAAATAATATGCATGAATCTGTAACACTCACGCTTGTGTTAAGTGTCGTGATTACTGAGGGCATAACCTCAGAATTTGCTTCAATAAGAGATGACTTGCTTTCATTCCTCATTTCTGTGAAGTAACTTGGAGGCAAGGGGCTGCTTTCAAGAGGGCCCGGCACTGTGGTCAGTCTTTCACCAACTCTCTCTGTCTCTGATTGGTTGAATTCCTCTTTTCCTTGAACAACTGGCCAATCATATAGCCCAGGCCGCTCTTGTTCTACTGTTGCAGAATCTCTGCCTTCAGTTCTTTTTTCCTCCAAATTTAGAAAACTCTCGGCATACTCAGCATCACTATTGTCCAAATCCTGAATGCCTTCTAACAAAGCAAGGTCCTTCATGGGGTCCTCTGAGCCCCTGTGCCTGGGCAGGGGCTGCCAGTGGTTTGGGAAAGATTCTCCTCGAACCAGGGATTGTAGAACCAATGTCTGCGGGGCCCCACGTTGCAGAAATGCCAGGAAAGAGTCAGTACCAGGTCTCTGCTTCGGCTGGCAGTTCTCTTTGCGCTGACAGCTAAGAACATAGCAGCGACCCTCAAAAAACCAGGCCAGGTCACAACCTGAGAGATCGCAGCAGGCCCCTGCACACTGGGCCAGAGATGACACATCTGGAACCCGCAAAATGCTGCTGCTCCTCAGCTCCGGAGACACTACGCTCTCAGAGTAGGTTGCAGCCTGCCAGCACTGTCCCGATACTGCATCAACAAAACACAACAAATGCATGGTGAAATAAATATTGGAGTTTGGGATTTTAGATTCAGGATACTAAATCTAAACAGTCCACTCTTGACAAGTTAATTTCCCAGTGTCTTTCATGTGCTGAAATGATGACAAATTAAATGGCCACTTATGTAAAGCACATACCAGATGACAGAATCTGTTAAGGAAGTATGGGAATTTCTCAGACCTCAAGATAATAACATGACCAACACTTTTTTTAAACCATCCTTCTGCCTTCTGTTATTATGTTAATACTTTTTAGCAAGTAAAAGGTCTCTAAAAATTCTAAAATAAATATGTCCAACATCACGTCATAATATTATAAAATGTACTGGAATGAAATGAAATTGTAAAATGGTTTTCCCATTCTTATACAATACCTAATGAAAATATGAAACATATACACAGATTTTTTTTCAAGGTGTCAACATCAACATACTTCACAACCTGGGCTCTATTTTATTCTATTTATGGATTCTAACTATAATCCAGAATGGCAGAGCAGACGTGTCTTGCTAGTAAATACTGCAGATATATATACTTGCCTCTGATACAGAAGAGCATCACAAGTGAGAGTATTGGTGAGAAGTAGTTCATGATGCCACTGATGCTTTTTTGACGCTTCAAACTAAAAGACAGGGAAGACAACACAGTCTCAGTATCACAAACAAACAGGTCAAAACAACAGGACAGGAGCATCAATCAATTAATACTAATTCACAGCAATTCTAGATCCTATTTGTGGCTGGGCCTTTTGTGATTTGACTACCACCCTTCATAGCAACCAGCCCCTACTGCTCGGATACCTCTGGAGAAATCTATGTCATACATTATTACTATCTGCGTTATGTTGGTACATTATTTATTAACAACTAGTTGTTACATAAAACACGCAAACCACGAACACACAACAGGGCTAAATAGACAGGCAACAGCAAGACTGTGCGCTATTGTGAGTGGTAGCTGTACCAGCTGGATGTGACGCTCTTATGCAAGCATCTGTTTCCATGACATCGAGAATCAGCTTCCGCGCTGCTGCTCCATAGCGAACTCGCGCCGGACACACGCTGCTGCAGTAATGTTGAGATGAAGGTCTGATATTGCTCGAGAGATGTTGAGATGTATTTCTGCGCGAGGGAGCGTGTCAGCAGAGCAGACAGACAGGCAGGGCGGAGGGAGGGAGACACGTGACGTCATCTCTGTGACGCAGCAGAAACACACAATACGTCCTTGCGTCTTGAGTTTTTTTGTTTTTATATAAATAAATAAATACATTTATATATATATATATATATATATATATGTGTGTGTGTGTGTGTGTGTGTGTTTTCAAGGTACTGTGTCGTGTTTTTTAAAGGTATTCAGGCACACCATATATTCATTTATATATATGTATTTTTTATGCACATTTCTTCCCTTATTTTTTATTCCTCTATTTCTTATATCTATATATGTCTTATAAATACGTTTACATA
>JAUMHI010000058.1:14997999-15030050 GCA_032359435.1 Enteromius unitaeniatus | reverse complement strand
TGAATTTTACACAAAGGCAACTGATTTCGCAACCAGTTCAAGGTGATCGTGCAAATAAGCTACGTTACCAAACCAGCCTGATCCCACGGCATTTCATACATTTTTTACAAGGTGGTTATTTGAATGAATTCTAATGACCTCACTTCATATGATTTTTGCTAAATTGTTTATATTTTACGAGTTGCAGAATTCGTACGAATTTGTACGAATGACGTACACCTAACCCCGCCCCTAAACCTACCTATCACACAAATCTTATAAAATTATACAAGTAAGGTCGTAGCAATCTGTACAAATTAGCCACCTTAAGTACGTACAAATTAAGTACGCTTCTGGTTTAAAAGTGACTTCTGGGTGAAGCATGCTTCCCACTATTGAAAACGGACAATGTTGCCAACTAACCCACATGACCAATCAGCAGATTTTTACACACTGACTAAAGGAGCAGTTTAATAGGAATCAACTTCTGTCAGAAATGTTCCTGGTATGATCAGTTGAGCTTCTTCTTGGTGGTATTTGGTTCCACAAGTTAACAGTTAACACAGATAACTGTTCCACCCATGGTTTACAATTATCCCCTCTACTCTATCCACAATGATGCAGAAATTTGAGACATGCTCCATAAACAAATAACCACAATGTGATGCTCACAAATCCTCACAAGATTTTGCTATTTTCAAACAATCACCTCCATAGTCTAACAGTCCTTTTTCCGACTTCTTCCTCACAGAGACCGGGACCTTGTGAAGAAGACAATCCTACGATGTATCATTAGTCAAATAACAAGCTGGTGATTAAGGAGGTTGTTGATGAAGTGTGGCAGCTCAATCATTTGACGTGCTGGACACAGTAAACACACATGTTTCACCTTCAGAAACCTGACGTATCAGTTTGGACTGCTTCATTTAATTCTCCTGTCTCTTTGTCCGACTTGATCTTCTAAAATTACACCCAAAGGGCTCTCTATCTCTCATCCTGTCTTCTATAGCTTATTTGGCAGTGTGTCAATTGAGCATACCTTTGTCGAAAGATGAGAGATCTAAGGTTTGAAAAGGATGACACTGAACACACACAATTATAAGCTAGTGGCAGTTTTGCCTATTTTTGGAAAGCAATCCACTGTGCTCTGTGGTGCCCCTATTGTTCTTCTAGGCAGTGGTTGCCATGAACACCACGTCGGCGGCGTCTGACATGGCAGTGACCTGTGGCGAAAAGGTTGGCGCATGGCCTCACTCACACCTTCCCCAGCTGGTAGATGTTGTCACTTAAAACATTCACCTGCTGCTTTTACCACGCTGCTCATGATCGTCTGATGCTCCTTCAGACAGGCCTCCGTTTCTTTGGTTGTTCTCGAGGAAATTAGTAAATGCACCCTTCAATCAACTTGTGGGCATGAGGACAATGAAGTTGATTGTTACAAACAAAATTGCTTTTTAGCTCAAATTTGCACTTATTATTCCAAGTGGTTGTTTGATTTTGATTACCCAAAAGACAAAACCCTCCAAATTATTGCTTACCAATTATAATTCACCACAGGGGAGGATTTATTAAGGCCCATCTTTTTTTGTACCAGGCGGAAATGTAGCATGGAAATTAAATCGTTCTGTAATTTTCCCATGAAACCTTTTGTCAAAAATCATGCCGTTATTATCATCAGCATCATCTGGATCCTCCCCCACCCCAGCGTTGCTCAGAGTCTGATTGGAACCTCAGGGAAACACAACGCTGATTTGATTATTTGCCTTCCTATTGTCGTGACTCACTGAAAAATAAATGATGTCTCCGTACAAAAGGATGATAGTGACTGAGAAAAACACCGCTTTTGCTAACCTTTGAACCTCCTGTATGAGAATGTCAAAAAATCTTCAGTGATTAGTCGATAAGAGGTGCACATTGTTTCATTCCATAATACAGCATGACAAAAAAAAGAAGTACAATGAACTATTAGTTGCTGTGGGTGCTTTAAAAATGTTTAGGCATTACTATCTACACTTAATTAGACTGTATTTGTTAATGGTTATATTTGTAGATATAACATTAAATATATTGACATTAAAAAATACAGTGAAATTAAATAATATAGCAACGCCATAACATTGCCATAACCAATGACCAACTTCAAAAATCTGCATAGTACTTTTGAAATGTAATAACTACCAAAAACACAGTAAAATATCTGGCCACATGATGACTTCAAGTTGGCCTCTACAAAAATGCTGTATAAACATTAACTAAATCAAATAATCAAAACTATTTTACTTCTGGGAATGACATTTTTTTACAATCAAAAATCACCTACTGTTAATCAATCACTACACTGTTGTGTAATTTATTATCACTTTTGTTAAAATGCCTTTCAAGCACCAAAATATGACTCTACCGGTCAGTTTTATGGCTATGTAGGACATCACACATGACCCATGACTATTTGCATTGACTGTTGATTGGACGGAAACAAAAAGAGGCAACAGAGCCAAACAAACAGCGTCCAGTGTAATGAATCATCATCACTGGGATAAGACAACAAATGTCCACGGTGGGTGAGCAGGGTGTGCATGCGTGTGTGCACATCTTTTATGTTGAGTGCACTTGCTCATCCACATTGATTTGCATGTGGACACTCTATTTATCACTATGAAGGAGGCTAGTCATTACGTTTGACTTTGTGTATCGATTCACATCACTATAACCCTATAAACCTCCAACACTGTTGCCACGTCACTGCCTCTATAGGTGACACGAGGGCTTACTGGAAAAATATACTTCTTGTTATCCACCCTGAGGATCAGTCTGAGCCTCTTGTTCCTATTTTTCTCACAAGATGTGACTTTCTGTTTCCTGCATTTAATGTCAACACAAATTCCTATTTCAGCTATTCAGTAAATAAGGAGCTCTGTGTCAAGACAGGGCAAAAAGGAAATGGAATAGATTTTCTCTCAGTTCAGTCTGCTGACACTTGTGCTTTAGGGGACAAAGACTTCTGGCCTACAGATGAAATGGGGACCAAATGAAAAGCACTGCCAGGTTTAGAGTGACCAAAGTGCCCCCAGGAGCCTGGCTCTTATTATCACCAGCTTGTAGACCACAGTAGTGGGCACATTTGTATTCATATAGCATGATCCCACATCAAGCCTTAGGCACAGACTGTTTACAGAGGTGATATTGTAGAACAAGCATGCTGACGCATGGAAAAGGAAAGCAAAACTAAAATATTTCATAGACACTGATGCAAGAATTTTATGCATGCGGATTTGATTTAAGTTGTAATACATCTTTTACTGAGGTATAAAATAATACTACACTAAAAAATACTGGGTTAAATACAGCGCTGGGTAAAATACAGACAGAACCAGGAATTGGGTTGTTTTGATGCAGTGGCTGGGCTACTGTCATGATCAGCTGGATGGCACTCCAGCAAACTGTGTGTGTGTGTTTTCCTCTGTTTTCATGCCCGCACTCATTCCCATGAACTCATGTCCCCGCCCTGTTCGTTTGTCGTCATGGTGTTTCATTGTTGTCTCCGCCCCTTGTCTGTTGCCATAGCCATTCATTCAGTCTCCACCCATTAACCTCATTTCTATGTGTACTTAAATCCTGGATGTCTGTTGTGTTTCACGGTTCATGGTTGGTAAGTCAGTTTCCACTCCACTCTCCGTCTTTGTCATTAAAACAACTTGCATTTGATTTCGCACGCCTCCTCGTCTCTCAGCCAACGTGACAGCTACTATGCAGAAGGTTGAGTTAAATGTAAATTTCAGAAAAAGAAAAAAAAACAGAACTGCAAAAATACAATGAAATGAACTATTTAAATATTTTTTTTACATGAATGGTTTTAAATCGGTTTGAATGGTTTTACAACAGAAAAGGGCAACATTACTGGCAACTGATAAAAACTGTTTATTTAAAGAAATCTAAATATTTTTAAAAATAAAACTTGATTAAAAAATTATATATATATATATATATATACACACACACACACACATATATATATATATATATATAACAATTACAAATTATAATTCATATAAATGATAGAATATACATTTAAATAATAATAAAATAATTTAGAATCAAATAAATTGGTTAAAATGTTTTATTATTATTATTTGGTTTGTTGAAATATTGTTTTTATTTAAGTCAATAGTTATATTTAATGTAGTAAAAATACATACAACATTAAATAAAATATTATTAGTATAACATTTTAAATTAATTACAAATTCATGACTAATCAAAAATTCATACGTTAGTGCCAGTCTGAGCTGACAACCTGACAAAAAATAATTTGTTAAATGCTGTATGCGTGTTTGCAAAAAGAAAAAACAACAATTATAAAAATGAACAAATACAACAAACTGTCTGTTGTTATCCACTAAGCACAAAGAGGTGTAAATGAAAGCTAATGCTTAGCTGCCATAACTGATGCCTTGAGAGGAAGATAATTAGACGGGATTTACCCTTCATTGCCTCCCTCTTTTTGTTTTTGTTTTTCATTTGGCTCTTAGCACCTACACGTAATAATTTTGGAAATAATGGCATATAAACAACTGTAATAATCTCACATGATTTACAACATGCATTATCACGAAACCATCAGCCTATGAAAAGCAGTTGGCATGAGCGGGCGTGATGATACCACTGTGAAGGCTTGTCTCCTCTGAAATTAACCACTCATGAAAACACAAGGCTGGGGAGGATGATGGCAAGATTTGCGAGAGTCGTAAAGTAAAAAAATTGACAGGTTTATGTGCTGTCCTGGTAATAGTTGCTTTCATTGGTTTAAGCCTTTATATCAGGGTTCAATTTAATAGCTGTGAATTTTCCATCAGCAATGAAACAAATCATTGCTTTAAAGGTAATGGGTCAAGAGGTCAAAGAATAGTATGTGAATCAATGTTTTCTTGACTCCACTAGTCACATGTGTTGCAGTATTTTAATGTTAAATCGAGAAAACATAAATTGTGAAAAATAAATTAATAATGCAACTTAAAAGGAGCAATATTCTATTTTTTTCACCATTTCTGCTTGCTCTCAGCAGATGTGGCAGGACAGAGCAGCTGCTTGTGGAAAGCCAGCGCTACTTTGCCAAGCATCAGAGCATGTGTATGTGTGTATGTATGCGTGTGTGATCATGCATGAAATTATAACACCAGGGTGTAAACACTGTCGAGATGAGAATTACAAAGCACTCCCAACAACACAACTCACTGTATAACTGAGGGGGAACCCAAACACTATCAGATGCAACATTTATAGCTTTTTAAAAGATGTCTGGACAGAATTAGTGAAATCACTTTTTTTTTTTTGCTTAGTCAGATCTTGCTTATGATCATTTAGGGGAACATAATTATTAGGTTTCATATAAACCTAAACCATTCATGCAGTTTAAGTGCTGCAAGAGAGGGGGAATAATAAAGTATTAATGTCTTTATTTTGAAAAAATGTAAATGTAAAACATTTAGACTGATTATAGAAATTATAATAAAAAAATATTTCAAAAGATGGACAAACCAAATTTTTTATTATGTATATATAAATACAAACATATACAGCATGTATTTGGAAATTATTTACATGTATATATTTATAGTCATATAATTTCATATATAAACATAATATTTTTGTTAAATATACACATGTATGTGTGTTTATTTATATATGCATAATAAATATACACAACACACACACATTACATAAACAAAAATGATTTATTTTGCATGCAATTAAATATGATTAATAATTCGACAGTCATAGTTTTTAACTTTTTTTTGTTAACAATTCAGAATTTTTTTGATTTAAACTTAAAACAATAAAATACTTTTTTTTTGTGTGTAAACTACAATACTAATCTATAAAAATACTGTAAAAATCTATTATCTTAATAAAATAATATTATCTTTATAAAAAAAATGTTGCTATGGGGATTAAAAACTTGAAATCTCATGTTTAGCGGTGTTAGCAGCATGTTGTTAGTCAGCATATGAGTGGCTTAGACCACTGACTATAGCAAAGCACTGATTGCAAAGACTTGTTTCATTTTGACGGAGTTGGCCTAAATGATCATCCTCCAATTTAAATCATCTACAGAATATTCTAGTGATGACAAGCAATATAGGGCTTCAATTAATTCACCTATTTACCGAATTAAATTCTCCAGTAACTTAGCAATTCCTAAAAGTGTCCTCTTCACTTTCTGGTCTTGTCTGACCTCATTTTATTTTCGCTTGAATCCCGATCTGTGACTGAGGAAGCGTAGCTGTGATGCACAATCGTTAAGTGTTTGGCATTTGAGGAACAAAAGCCTCCCGCATCCTGAATGTAGCGATGGATCAGCCTATAACAAGCCCCGTCGCTAATGGGCCCTAATGAATTCAAAGATATGCAAACCCACGTGGGCTTCTCATTCAGATAAGGTGAAACAGAATGAATCATGTTCCCGAAATACACAACCATTAACCTTTCTTCACTTGTCAGGCACGAGCGGACTGACACATCTGGCTTTCTCTAAGGTCAAATGCACAAAAAGGGGACATGTGCCTCAGCTGCCTGCAGGGACTTTCTTTTTAAAAACCTTTTACCAAAACGACTTTCTTTTGTTTTCACCTGATGACCAAATATTCTTTGATTTTAGCTTATATCAGTGATTTATACTGGTTAATATAAAATCCTACTATTTTTTTTATGGGGCAAATTGTCACATTACATGGATATATTTTCAGAATGAAATCTGCCATTTAAAAGCAATATTGTGTTTGGAACATGCTTAATCAAAAGCACTTGTTTACCACAAAAAACTGTAAACTACTTGTTTTTTTGGGATTTTTTTACAGAGCTGAAGAAAGGCACTTACAATGAAAGTCAATAGGGCCAATCTGTAAGCATTAAAAAACTCACTCTTTTAAAAGTATATAGCCATAAAATGTAAAAAAAAATATGCATGTTAACATTGTTTTAGTGTGAAAAAATGCTTATTAACTGTGTAAATGTACAGTATATCCATCTTTGCTTGTTGCAATGACATTACAAAATTTAGATTTAAACAGCCTTACAGCTCAATTAATACACACATTTTAACATAAGAATTAATGTAATTTCATAAAATCATATTAATGATTTAATAAAATCATATGCTTTACATTTTTGCTTTTAAATTCTCCAAAGATTTGTCCCATTCACTTTCATTTTAAGTGCCTCATCATAGACTATTTTAACCAAAAAGTGTTTAAATTAATTAATTAATTTTTATGCTATGGACAAATGTTGTTGATCAAGCTTGTACTGAACCTAGAACAGACTATTATAAGCTTTTTAGCAAAATGTCAGCAATAAAACTTATGAAAAAAACTAAATTAATTAAAAGGCAAAATTCTGAAACGCAACAAAAAATTTGTCCCAAAAAATACAATTAATAAAACATTTACTTACTGAAACAAAGCGTCAAAAAATGTGACAACTTGCCCCGACTTACTATGAAAAACAATATTGTTTCAAAATATTACATAATATTGTAAAATATAGGACTCTAACGCCATTATCTTTATCGTATTAGTATTATCTTTCCACCACCAGACCACTGACAGAAAAAGAGCCAGTTTATCACAATTTGTAACATTTCACACACATCTGACCATCTGATGTATGATTCTAGCTGGACATCTTCCCAGTCATATCTCATAATAGTGTTATCATGAGCACATCATTGCTGATATGTTGCCTCGGGCATTTCTTAGCAGCCATATGGACGACGTGAAACAGAAAACATGTCCCTGCACAGATCTGTGGCAGAGGAAGGTAAATTGTAGCAAGGAATCCCTGAAGAGAAATTATGGAAGTACATGTTCTCTTGACACGGCAACGACAGATAACAGGTAGAGCGAGATGGTGAGGGCTCGATCGTCTATTCTCCCATCACTGAACTGTCAACCCACCAACAACATCCTCACACAGCATGTCATCACTCAGAATCTAACCCTGTCATCTCCACAATGAGCATTGTTTCATCTTTAAGACCGAGGGGATGCTCACCTGTGGCACAAACATGCCTGAGGCATGTCATAACCACCTGCCAGTAAGAGAATGATGGAAAATCTGAGTGGACCATTAAAGCTGGTGGATATTTTCTGATCTGATTACACACAGATCTATGTCTCTGTTAAAAAGATCTCTGCAGTTGCACCTGGTCTTTAACCTGTGATTGTTGCACTCATTCATTCTCTATGTCCAACCTCCTGTTGCGCTCAGAATGAGATGCACTGATTGGATAAAATGTGCAATATATAACTGCCTCGAAGCAACATTTTGTATGTAGTCACACAGCTATAAACCCTCAAATGCAATCCACCTGATCACAACTGTAAACATTGCAATTGCTGATTAATTTCTTTTTAGACATTTCTTTATGAGACAAACAAAGTATGATAATATCGTAATAAGATTTATATTCAAATATTACCATCCCAGGACTACTAGTATATCATGAATATTGGTTAGTCCACCATAAACTGTGCAATACAGTATATCTACCATTCTGACATTTTTTGCAAGTAACATAACTTGTTAACTCCTAAATAATAGAAATTAAATTACATTTAAGAAAGTGAGCTATGTTGACTTGTCAAATGGACTTCCCCATTATAGCAATAGAGAAGCAATTTTTGTTCAGCATTCAAAGAATGCTTGTGATCATACTTCAATCAATGTCAGTCTAAGTGGATATTTTTTCTTGACCTTCCCCCATGCTAAGCCCCCATGATTCTCCATAGTGAGTAATCAATCAGCACGCTTTAACTCACTCTAATTAACCTCCTGAAGTACTAGTCGGATGCTCTGTAGGGTGGGTAACTTACTGACCTGATTAGCCATGTGAAGTCATCATGTCTGTATGTGAAAATGGAAATGATCTCACTCAGCAGTTCAACTGCGGCTCCTCTGAACGACAATAATAACTGTTTTTTAACATCCCCCAAAACCCAGAGGTAATCATCACAATGAAGCTCAAAACAACATTTTAATATGCTTTCCCTTCTTGTAATGATAGAAACAGGAATGCCAATCCTTGTTGTTTCCAGCATGAGCTCAGTATGGCACACCCAAACATTGCTTCTTTCTTATATTCAGGCCTTTTTTCATTTCTTTTTTTTTAATGTAACACAGACTACCTGTTCATAATTACTTCACTCTAAACTGTTTGGTTTTAGGCCTAAGTATTCAACAGAAATGACAAACTGCTATCTCACAGAATTTATTAAGTCTTTAGATTAAGGTTATTAAGTCTTTAGATTAAGGTAATGTAGTAGGTGCAGTGTTTTAAGATCTCAAAAAGGTTGTCTTGTGTCTCATTTTACTCCGTTACACCACCTACACATTGTAGGTGCATTTGACTTCAAGCGGCGCCTTAAGAAATCGGCTGCAGCCTTACAAAACAATGCATTCTGGTAAGATCATTTGTCCGGCTTTGATCGGCGCTGCAGCTGCCTTTCTATCACATGTGCCATCAAAGTACCGCGAGAGCAGTCGCACAGGTCAGGTGCTGCAGTTGCTCAAAATCGGCTGCGAAAGCCTTGATGACGACACACTTTATTCTCATTGGTCAGATTACGTGACTAACAAGCACGATGTGTGCTGCCTGTTTTTTCTTTAAAAAGTTCCTGTATGCAATCAATCTTTATATGGAATACCTGATATTCAATCAAAACATTAATGATGAAAATGAAAGTTAGGCGATATGGTAAAAATATATTCTTAATGTATAAGAGTTAATGATGTTGATTCAGCACACTGCGGAAACCTATAAGTGTCCGACCTGACCTGGCCGCCTCTTTACTCGTCCCCCGACTGTAAGGGGCTGCTCTCGTCAGCCGGTGGCAGGCTAGTGTAGTGCATCTCGAACGCACCTTTTACCTTGTGTCTTGGTCCAATTGGCAGGGACAGTGATATTGTTTTTCTCTGCAAAATCAAATGCGTCAAAGTTGACGGCACTTAACTGGAGGAAGGCCATGGAACTCTTCAGCTAGTTGTTTCAGGTGTTTGGCAAGCTCCTCCTCCATCTAATCTGTAATCAGCTACTGCACCCCAGGCTACTGATTTTACTTCCCCATTCTCTTTTTATCTGCAGATACATCTCCAAGACAAATAGACGTTTATTAGATGTCTTTAAGATGTTTATGATTTAGAACGTATGCAAAACTGACATCTGAAAGACATCTAAAAGCATCATCACATGGTTTTATACGTTGGTAGTTTATCAACATGTATGATATATGTTTTTATACCTGAATCAGTTTTCTTTGCCAAAACATTTGATTAAGCTGTGAACAAGAAAATTTACTTTTACATGCAAAAAATATATTTTTGTGATAAAAACATGATTACCACAGCCCCATGAGGTCCTCTCTTTCATGGTCAGTGGGAAATGGAAGGGGGTTGAAAATATAATACTCATATGACCACATATGTGTTCCATTGCCTAAATACATGGGCTGTCTCACATTACCCCGTTCTCCCCTATGCACCAGCACCTCTTACATTTACCTCAGAAAAATTCCCTAACGTTTTTATTTCTTAATAATTGTAAGAATGTATAGGGCTATTTCATTGTTCGTTCAATAAAACTCTAAAAATCCCCACAGTGAAACAGAAATGCCACGCTTTCACTTACGGAAATGTTGTCACGTTTTCTTAAGTCTGGAGCTAACAGGAGTGGGCAAGGAATGCTTATTTCATGATGGTAAGATAGACTACTTTTAGACAGATTTCAACAAAGTTGCGCAACAAACTTACTACATTAACCATTTTAACGCATTAGTGACGCCGTTGATAAATACACCGACCTAATATGCGACCTAAGTAATTGCGTTGCATGTAGGCTTTTGTTACGTGATCCAATGTTTTTTGGATAATGAGCCTTGCAAGTGCCACGAAATCCCATTTACAAAACGCACTCACAGCATAGAGAAATGAACTGAAAAATATTATAGGCTAGAGGCTATTATTTACTGTATCAATTAAATATATAGAACACACACACACATACATATACATATATATATATATGAATTCATTTGCAACTGAATTTATTCAGAGATTAATAGAAAGTGGTATTTCACATGTGACTTGTCAAAAAGTAATTTCCCCGTTTCCTCAGCTGATTTACCAGAACAAAATTCCATTCAAGGAACATTAAGCATTTTGGGGAAAATGTAATACCTGTTCTGTGACATTACACAAGACATTTCCTGAGTCACAGCAAATGGGCGTCTAGTGTTGAAGTGGTATAAATTTGTATCTATGATTGAAGTTTGGAGTTGCTGTATTTCTGTGTGTGTGTGTGCATAACCATTAAAGACGGAAATGAAATGACAAATTCACAATCTGATTCCTTCTCCTCTCATATACATTTTCACTTAGCAAAACTGCTTTCTTAGCATCATAGATTTCTGTCTTGGCTTTAAATATGACACCAACTCATAGCAGTAGTATTTTCAGTCAAATTTACAATGTAAATGTAAAGGTAAAACATGGTTCCATGGGTTTATTAATTCTGTAAGGATTAAAAATATAGAATTTTTTGTAATTTCTGACACTGTATGAGGTCTATAAAAAAACAATTCACATTTTTATGTAAACACATTTTTTGCATTCCACAGGAGAACGTCATTCATTCAAGTTTGGAACAACGTGAGCGTAAGTAAATGATGTCAGAATCATGTATAGCTTCGCAATGACTGTGCTGTAAGATCATTATTAATACATGATTAGTCCTGAGCTCTCAGCTGAGAAACTGCTGATGTGATGCACAGAATTATGGATCTGGAAATGTGCTTCCCTGTTTGCATCAGCAGTTTGTTTTATTGAAATGTAATTGGGTCTGATTTGTCGAGTTCATTGGAACAGAAACCTCTTGAGACTATGATGATTAATCTATTGACAACAAAGGAAATCTGACTTATTTATATTTGTTTGTTTTTTTTCCTGAGCTATTGGCCTGTATATGCAATATTTGATTTTGCATGCTTCCACAGAGTGACCTTGATTACAGGATGTGCTTTATTGGCAGAAGATCCATGTACAGTGTGAGTGAAAGGCAGAAATATTATTGATTTAAAATGCCCCCTGAGAACCACATCAATATTTCCGCAGTTAAATAAGCACTGCGTTCTGAAAGGAGAAATGGAGGAAGAATTCCACAGTTATCGTATATTGATTGAGAAATAACATTTTATTGACACTTAGTAAAGTGATGTCTTTATTAGTCTAGTCATCTTAATTTACAAATTGCTTTTTTGAGGTAAAAACATGCAAGGACAGACTAGAGGTTTCAGACTTGAAATCAGCCAGGGCTGCTCAGCGGATATAGGCTTGATGAATCATTAACCTTTGCCCTCCACAAAGGTCAAATGATTAATTATAGGTTAATTTAAGTCCATAGTGCTGAGGCAGTCAACAAATTCCATGCGATTAGACCAGCTCAGATACATTATGGAGTTGCTATAGGTAAGATAATGAAGGGAGACTTTTTAAAGGGTCGTCCACCCCAAAATGAAAATTTTGTCATTAAATCACTTAACCCCATGTCGTTGCAAACCCATAAAAGGTTTGTTCATCAACACAATTTAAGATATTTTGGATGAAAACCGGGAGGCTTTTGACTGTTCCATTGACTGCAAAGTAAATAACACTGTCAATGTCCAGAAAAGTATGACAGACATTGTCAAACTAGTCCATCTGCCGTCAGTGGTTCAGCCATAACATTATGAAGCTATGAGAATACAATTGTGTTCAGAAGACGAACAAAACTTTTACGGGTTTGGAACGACATGGGGGTAAGTGATTAATGAAAACATTTTTATTTTGGGGTTGAGTATCCCTCTAAAGTCACATTATTCTGAAAGCGTGGATGTATATCAGTGTAGTAAGTTCACCCAATAATGAAAATTTTTCATTTTACCCATCCTTAACCTGTATGACTTTCTTTCTTCAGATAAACACAAAAGAAGATAGGAAGATATTCTAAAGTATGTTGCAGTAGCCACTGATTACTGAAAAATTACAATGGAAACTAATCGCAAAAATGTATAATTTACCATTTATGTTGTTCCAAACCTGTGCGACTTTCTTCTGTGAGTGTAAATTACTGCAAGTAATATGCGATGCTGAAAAGAGATTTAAGTGTATGATGCAATGTATTGTTATTAAAGAGCATGTATCATTAATGAAATCTTAAAGAAATAATGCGGTTCACAGCAGGGTAGAAGAGTCACTCACTTTGACAGCTGATGGAGGAAAGTTAGTCTTGGGTGAAATTGTGTTTTGAGATTCATATTAATGCAAGTATTGTTTTGTTTGTGCGTGTGGCTTGTAGATGGTTTGGGGTGACTTTATATTTTTGCATTCATATGAGCAATATCAAACTATTTAAAATAGAACTTTTTTCACTTGCTCGGTGTCAGCTAACCAACTATGCAATGATGAGCGACAGATGGCATGTTTGGCTTCAACACCAAATCATCTTTTACACACACACACGCAACACATAACACGCTGCCGTTCATTTACCTTGAGTTCACGTTCACAGTCCCCTGTCCTGTTGGGTCAGTACAGAGGCTTGTTTGCTAACTGAAGGGACCCCGCTGCGCTGCCAGCACATGTTGGTGAGAAAGCTGGCAGACTGTATGTCTGGACAAACAGTCACGGTCAGTCTCACCCATCCTCCCTGCAGGGCCTCGTCAAATGAAAACTGATCAAAACACAACATCAGCTGAATAGCAGCACAGAGGGAAAGATCTCTCAATAGAGAGATAGTATCGTGCTCACCAAGGCATTTATTTGATGAAAATGTTGAAATATTATTTACATTTGAAACAACTGTTAACAAACATTTTATGGAAGTTCATCTCCACAGAATAAAAATATTATTCAAGATATTTTTTCTCACAATTACCCTAAAGGCTATTGCTTCAGTAGTATTTTTATATATTTGAAAACGTTTTTTTTTTCCAGTGATGGCAATTATTTCACTCTTCAGTGTTACTTAATTCTTCAGAAATAATTTTGATGTGCTGATTTGGTGCTAAAGAAACAATTTTTCTCTAGTGAGTTGACCTTGCTAATAGAGTTAGGTTAATAGTTGGCATATATGTGAATGGTAGGCTCACACACACCTTTTCAGTTTCCTTTTGGTTAATCATGAGCTATGTTCATTTTCAGTTGGAAATATGTACATAACAAAAAGTAGGATGATCTTTGAACTACTGGATCTCATTGAATGAGCAATCACTTTTCTGACCCTGTTGGTCAGTGTGCTTTGCTTGCTGTGGACACCATGTAACATGTTACATAATTTCACATCTGGTATGTTACTCATTGACAGGAACTACCTTGAACCCCTAGCAAAAAAAAAAACCCTGATACTGAGCTTGTTTCATTCAACAAAAGCAATAAATGCAAAGTCACTATTGAGTAATTTTGTGAAAAACAAGTTAGGTATTTTGCTTAATTGTGGTTTCTCATAGAATTTTCATATTAGGTTATTTACGGTAAATTATCAGCTCAATATCTCAGTGTACAAATGATGTCTGTAAATGCATCAATGCATTTAGATTTAGAGAGTTTGCAAATCCATGCCAAGCCACAGTATATAAAGGCTTTGGAGAATTATAATGGACCCTGAAGCTCTAAGCAATAATGTATTCAGTAATCTCACAGCTCAGCAAAAGTGCACAAATATCCACAAACAGTCAACAGTCAGGTGTGGCTCAACAATATATTTTTATTATTTATTCAAGCTAAGGCCGTTGTACAGCTTCTACAAAGCAAATATTTTACCTGATTCATTAGAAATATAGACTATTATGGTGATTGATAATGAAATTTATTAGCTGTTTAAGCATCTTTCAAGGGTCAATAAAATAATTTTATTTTGAACATTTGGAAAAAACCCAGTACCAGTAGTGCTACAACATAAACAAAATATAGTGCATTACAGCCTATGGCTAGCACATGGCTATCTGCATTTTGAGTAAATTGTATTTATTTTAGCGTCTAAATGTAAAGTTTATTAGGGGAGAGAGTCATATAATTTCTTGGAAAGGATATGGAGATTTCCCCCTCTCACCATTCATGCAGCCAATGAAATGAGACCTTCTAGTCCTTTGAGAGGTTATTCAGTCTGCGTCTCTTTTTTTTTCTCTCTTATCTGTTCTGATAACACACAAGTACACGCTTTTTTCAGGTGCTGTCAGCCTGTGACTACCTGTGACTGAGATCATGCACACCAAGGAAAACTCATGGTAAATTTTAGTTTTTATGTCATTGATATAATTTACATACCAGACAATGTATTAAGCAATTGTTATTAAAAGCATTATTGCTGAAAATGTATTTCTATTTACTATTTCCTGAGGTAAAGAGTCTGCTGGTGCAATTTGGATTTCACATCTGTTATCTTGATCTTTGTATGATATTTTACGCATTTAATCAATTCAGTAAGGTCAATAAAAATATATCAGGCCTGCCAAACACAGCCGAGTCACAATATGAAGCGAAATTATCTTCAAATGAGATGCAAATTAAATAGAGCCTTGATAACTGCATGCTGTAAATTTCTGTTTTGGACTCTTCAAAACTCTATTCAGAAACACTGAGCGTGTCCACTGTTTGCTTTTTCACCATCGTTTCTTCAAGAAAATTACCTATTCAGATTTAACCACATTATGCCAGCTTTATACTTTCAGATTTTTGCTATCTGAATATCAAGAGTTGGTTTCGTTATTTTCATTCATACTAGTTAATTTCCTGTGTGCTTTATACAGAACGCATTTTTAAAACTGACTCCAGAAGTCTTGAGATTTAATTAAAGGGATGTTATCTTTTTTCAGTGCAGTTGTTGTGAGTTGTCTATATTGAGAGTAGAGTATAAGATTGATTGTTAATATACTAATGTGAAGGTCTGTACCATATTTACATATTATGTGTTGGTATAACATATTTCTACTTTTTGAAGAAAAAAAAAGAAAAGCGTAATTGGCATCTCTCTTGTTTTTCAGTAAAAAAAAAGAATGTATACATATAATAAATAAAAGTAAGCAAAAAATAAAAGTTTTTGTTTACATAATATGTGTGTGTGTGTATTGTGCAAATTTATTATAATTATTATTTATATAAATACACACACATACAGCATATATTTTTTACATATGTACATGCATATATTTATATTCATACAATTTATATGTTTAATATAGACTATAAATGAAACATTTTTCTTAAATATATACATAATAAATATACACAGTAGACACATATATTATGTAAACAACATTTTTTTGCATGTGTTTAATCATGATTAATTGTCTGACAGCACTTATATAATTATATATATATAAATGCATATTATTACATCTTATTATAATGATACTTATATATTTAAACCAAAATAATTCAATGAATGCTTTCATATTGTCTGACATTAAATATAAATTGAATAGGAATACAATTATAATTTTTATATAATATTGATTTTAACATTTAAAAATAAACCAATTTAATTAATTATCTTAAAGCTTTGAATGAATTCAAATTATGTTGAATTTGCAAGATCATCATATTTCCCATTGTAAGCACTAACTAATAATCGGAAGCTCATAAGATGCTAAATGGTAAAATATAAGACTTATAATAATTTGAGCAGTTATCAGTGTGGCCTGTTTTAATGCATCTGGCCATCATTCTTTCTCCTGATTCAGCTGCTGTTCGTTTGATGACTGCAAACTGACTACAGAATGGCTGATGAGCAGGACGAGACACAGGCCAAAGATAGCTATCGTGTGTGGCTCTGGACTGGGACTTCTCGCTGATAATGTCTCAAATAAACAGACCTTCCGCTATGAGGACATTCCCAATTTCCCAGTGAGCACAGGTACTGGATTCATGGAAGCATATCAGAGCTGAACTGAAGAAACGGTTTACACCAATGAATTCTTTCTTTCTTTCAACGTCAGCGGATGTTCTTTTGTTAATTTAAACAGTGTGGTCATTTCAGTCAGCATGTTGAGTCTATAAAAAAGCCACTAGACAGACACGGGGAGTTGTTGCTAATGCAGGGAGCGAATCTGAAAGCACAGAGGTTTTCATTCTGTCCCTCATTGTATTGTATGGTTAACAAATTATGCCCAGCTCCTGGTAATATGAGCTACAAAATGAATAACTACTGCCTATGAATAAAATATCATGACTGGAGCAAAAATAGACTCTAATATCTGCCACAGGGAGTTCATACTATGATATCTTGGACAGGTTTAAATATTTATATGGGGAGGTGAATAATCTTAAGAAGCGTTCAGATGCATCACATGATATTTGCACTACCGTTAGGATGTGTGTGTGTGTGTGTATACTTGAATGATGGCTGAAGCATAAGAGCATTTGTAATTAAGGGAAAGGGTCTTAGAATCCATTTGTGTTGTCATTCTTTCTCTAATCCACTTCATAATTTAAATTTGCTGGTTTATGGAGATCAACAGAAGAATGACTGACAGTTTGAGTAATGAGAACTATGGATGCGCTGTGCAACATTGCCTATTGTATCAGTCCTAAGTCAAAATCAAATAAATCAAAATTCTATTTATATTCACTTTGGAGTCACTACACATGGATGTAAAAAGTCTCTGCCAATAAATGAACACATAAACACATACACATGATCAAACTAAATTCAGTTCAAAATTTGGACACATTTAGATAATTAGACATTTTTTGAGCATAACTACGTTTCTCTCAGAATTTTTCTCGTTGCAGTAATTGTTTTGCAAAATTGCACGATGAGGCGGCATGCACTCTAACGTTCATATGCTCATTCATTTTTACAATGTTGCAGGAAATACATTTCACGGTGAGTGTAATAGCCCCCCACTCTGAGCGAGTTTTTTTCCTCAGAGTCATCCGTCAATGCTCGTGCAAGAAAAGAGGAAACGGCCCCTGGAAAAACAGAGCTATTATTCTGGCGGAACCTCATTACGCTGCAGGTTTTAGGGCCAAACACAACTCATCAGCCAGAATTCAAGGTTACATTTACATAAGCTCCAATTCACTAGGCTCAGTTGGCTTGTTCCTATGTCAAAGTAAGTTTCTGAAGCCACAAACAAACTGCACTCTCCCACTTGCTCATAATTTTAGAAAACAATGTTTGCTCCACCTGTTCGTATACTAATGATACACAATTAGTCTCACTAATGCCATCGTTGATGACACGAGCAGTCATCCCTAAGCAACAGATATCAACCTTTCCGATGTCGAGTGAACATGCAAATGCAAATCGATGAACTTCCAAGTACAGCCAAACCAGCAGGATCTCTGAATAGGGAATAGTCATTAGTCAGTTAAAGTTATATTGTAGAAAAGGATTATATTATAAGGATTATAAGCATTTGACCCTTAATTTGCTCATTACAGGAGAGGTTATTGGATGAATAACCCTTTAGGTATGCAATATATGAGTAAAAGCTTTACAGCAAGTGGTTTTTAATACAGTTGAGCTCATAGGATTAAATACCCCTTGCAGAATATGCGAACAAAATAAGGTAGATCATGAAAATTGCATGTGATATGTATATATAACATTTATATAAATGACCCTTTTCAGAAAGTTTACATACCATTGAATCTTAATTCATTTCCTGGATGATCCATGACTGTTAAATTCCATGACTGAACAGTCTGTTTTTCAGAAAAATACATTCTCAGGTTTTATAGCACCTTCTGCATATTGACCCCTTTCTAACATTGACTGTATGATTTAGAGATCCATCATCTCACACTGAGGACAATTAAGAGACTCATATATAACAGTTAGTAAAGGTTAAAGTGGCTTTACTCTTATGAAATTCTCAACTCAAGGTGGTATCTTAGGATTTAATCATGCACCTTAAACTGCAATTATAATTTTTTAATATTATATAAATATTGTATAACTGCATTATATATTTAGGTATATATATATATACATATATATATATATATATAAAGATAAATGTAAAAATATACACACACACAAAAATGTGCATGATTTCTGATTTTGTGCCACAATATTGACCTAATAATGCATAGGACGTTTTTTTTTTTTTTCAAAGCAAGGAAAAAAGTCTTGCTGACCGAAAAATATATAAATCATATGTTTTATACAGAATATAAAACATTTTATGTTTTTTATTTTTTTTACTTATATGTTTGTCTTTTACACCTAGTTCCAGGTCATGAAGGGTGTCTGGTTTTTGGTCAAATCAAAGGCAAGCCATGTGTCTTTATGCAAGGAAGGTTCCATCTCTATGAGGGCTACTCATTGTGTAAGGTGAGCTCAAAAAAGGGTTTGATGTCTCTGTTGCAGGTCTTACCACACATTTATCTTGTTTTCCTTTCACTTAACTGATTCAACTTCATCTTGCATTTCGATAGGGTTCTTACAAACACAGTGGCGTCAGTGCTTGAAGTAAAAGCTATTTCACAAACTCCATTTTTAGCATCAGTGTCTCATAAAATATTGTAGCATGCGTTTCAAGCAGTGGCCTTGGTGTCTCTTAGCATCACCTCAAGGACAAGTGAACGTGTTGTAAACAGCTTCTATTTGTAAAAACAGAAAGGAGCTGTTACCTCCTGTATGGGCCATTAACTTTATCTGTCACAATCAGGAGCCACACTGCATGAATACAGAGGCTGAATGCTGAGAACGCAGGTGCGGAGGAGAAACGAACTGCTGGCTTCTTCTGTCATTCTCATATCGAAGCAGTTCAGTTTGCATTTGTAGTCTATTGTGAGCATGAACCTTACTTTCAGGAGAGAAAACACATTTGTTTTCCTTTAATAATGGAACTGCATGCATTAACATATTAACATGTGACATTAATTGTGAATACATTTTCAAATCGGTTTTCCATCTTAATTTATCCCAGAGTTCAACTAATCAGCATGAATTATGTGAGCTTTCTGCTTTCTCTTCATCAAAGTCTGTCCAGGGGAATAATTTATCTGTTGCACATGGGGCCAGAGAGCTACTTTTTACTAAATTACAGAGGAATCTACAACCTCTTGCCCTGGGGTGGGACTGTCACTGTAATTGCAGCCCTGACAACATGACACAATGCATTACAATCAGTTGTCATGGCCACCGTGCCCTCTACAGCCAGCCAAGAGCTTTTCACTCTTAATACGCTGCTGGGGCATTAAATCCATCAGCCCCCTGTATTAGCAAACCCCAGTCTTTCAAAACACTATTTTGTATTTAATGTCTTAGTGGATGTGGCACGTAAAACACACTGACGCTGCTTCCCAATTTTCATAGTACCCATTTTAAATATGATATGAGAATGCAATTGTTTTTTCTCAGATACTATCAGGCAAATGTTGTAAATATATATATTTTTTTGAGGGTTAAATTTTCACCCTTGACATTAATATTGCTAGTTCAACATACTAACATTACATATTTTTCATTTACATTTTGCATATTTTGTGGATGAACTTGCCTAAGCTTTCTTTTAAACTTTGTATCTAAAAGTAAATTTATTGAAAGGTTGTGAATTTAGCTTCATGCTAATAATCATATGCATTTTAGTATTGTTAATTTATTGAATTATATTTAAAATTTGCTGTCATTTTTCAGTTTAATTGTAGTTTTAGTTCAGTCTTTGGCAATTTATGTGCATTTTCATTTGAAAGTGCCCCTATTATGGATTTTTTTTAAATGACCTTTTATTCAGTGTGTAACACAGCTCTAAGAAAACATCCTGAAAAGTTTAAAATCTGAAAGTGCACAGTGTATAAAGTTATTGTATGAAGGGTTTGGAAAAATGAATCGTTGAGCAAACTGTTTGGGAGTCATTGGGCAAAATAAGGTAAAAATAACTGCATAAGACAATGAAAGTGTTCCCAAAACCAAAATATGAACAGTTTATTAACCATATGTTTTTTAGCTTTATTTATTGTTAGTAATTTTAGTACATAATTATAGTTGGCACATAATTTGTAGTTAGTTGCCAAATATTAATTTAGGTTTTTATATTTCAGCTTTATTTCAGTTGCTGAGAATGAATTTAATAATGTTGGCTTTAGTTATTAACAACATAGCTAATGCAAGATATGCAGACTTAATGTTATGACTCATGTGTTGTCTTCCTCTAAAGCAACAATTAGTTGTAAACAGCTCAATTAGTGCATAATACAAGAATGCAAATTGGGACACTAAAATAAATGAGTGGGGTTTTTTATAGGTTGGGGGGGTGGGGGTGGGGGGGAGTTGCAGAAATTTTGAAGCCCCTCGTATAATAAACAGTAGCTTGACCAATCTGGTTATTAAACCCTTTGTCAAACTGTGACAGCTGGTTTGTAAATGTACCTTTAGTCCACTGTTCATTTCCCTTTAGCTGACTCATATCTCTGAGTCACTGTGCAAACCTGTGCCAACACACTGTGCCCTAAAAATGCACCACACTCATTTCATTTACAGTTTAGGATGTAAACTTGCTTTCACGTTTGCCCTTGGTAACACAAACCATTATTAGGGCTTGTTTAAGTGATCTCTTTGTTATGGAGCGATGTGCAGCGGAGGGTAATTGGACAGTTGAGCTTGTTTAGCCCTTCTCTGACCTCTGTTTCTCTGCAGCAAGTAAAGCAGCTTTATGGTGTTCAGATGCATTTAGAGGGCTGAAAAAAAGGGCATTTTTGCATTCCACTCATGCTGCTTTTGCATTGTTTTTCCATGTAAACATGGGTTAAATAGGTATATTTCAACGGCATGATCGTATCTTACATGTACATCTTTTGCAGCTCCTTAGTTCATGGCAAGGGCAAGGGCAAGGAAAGTGATCGTCTATTCCTCTTTACTAGTTATAATATTAAATAAACACTAAAGAACATCAGAGGGTATCTGATTTCAACCACAGAAAGACATAAATACACCATTTCTTTTTATTAATCTAGTGTCCTATCAGGTTAGTCATATATTATATATGTTACACTGTATATTCCTATATATTTTGTTTCTGCCCTTTAAGTGATATAATATTTACAAAATCTTCTCATCCAACATAGTCTCATGACCAATTTGTTCGGCTTAGGTCATTCGAACAAATTCATACGAATTGTGAGGTTGAACGACTTTGTACGAATTAGCCACCTCGTAAAATATGTATGAATTGCCATGAGATCAGGTTGTCTCATCAGTAAATGTAAACAGCGCCGTTTTCAAATGTCTTACTATAATGTTGCAGTGTTTATCTTGTTTATCTTGTTTTATCCAGGGTTTAGTGAATTATAAGTAAATGATAAATGTGCAATGAAATTTTTTTTTTAGCACAAATGTCCCTTGCAGAAATCAGGCATAGTACAATATTTGCCTTTTTCTGATATTCAGTTAGCTTAATTTAATAAATCCAGTGCTAGATAAAAATACAGAGTGCGATGATGTAATCAGCAAGCCAAATCGTTCTAAGTGAATTTCCACCTTTACAAAAATTGAAATATATGCCAATTCATACGGTGACGTGAGATTTACTCCATAATAGTGCACATTAATCAAGCTGTCGGTGACGGGTAATCAACGAACCATCTGAAGTTCTATAATACAGCACCTATAAACCAATTCTCTCAGTAGAGTTAAAGACGCAGAAATAAAGCGATCTGATCTCTTGAGAGTTTACAATCCACGAAGAAGTCGGCTTTGATTTAGAGGGTATCAATTTGGGGTGTATTTCCTGAGAATGCCGGTCCACCTCGGTGACCCTTCTGTGTATAGCTGTAATGGCCATGTTGCTTGTGGCAGCCCCGCACGTCCACCCTGGTTCGTCAGCTGGAGAGCAGACTGACAGACTGTGACATCCCTATTGAGCTGTGCTATACTGAGCCCGCAAGTTCATTATTCTTCTCCTACTCGCACTGACACCTCCCTTAATGGCTCCCTGCTTTACAATCCTATATTTATCCCATTTAGAATCACTAAAGCTTATTTAATACTAGCCTAAAACTGTGAGGCACTGTGGAATACCATTGCACATTTAGGCTTGTGGATGTGGTCATGTTCACAGTCTTCTGAAATGAAACAAGGCACCTTTCCAGTCTAATATAAATTTGAAATAAATGTATAATAATAACTTATTTATGTGGATAAACATATGTTGGTACAGGGTTTGTTTAAGACCATTTTGGTACCTTATTTTCTGGAAATCATAATATGGGTTATTTTGTTCTGTCATATAAAATTCTGTAATTCCAATGTACACAGTTTTAGTTTTTGTAAATCACCATCTTACTGATTACATTAATGTATTTAATGCACAAACTATATGTGACACTGGAACACAAAACCAATCCTAAGGGTACATTTTTTATCTTTTATACATGAATGAAAGGTAAATAAATAAGCTTTCCATTCATGTAAGGTATGAACTATATTAAAACCTGGAATCTGAGGGTGCAAAATAATTAAAATATTGAGAAAATCGAGGACAAATAAAGTCCTTAGCAATGCATATTACTAATCAAAAAATTAAGTTTATATATATATATTATGGAGGGGAATGTACAAAATATCTTCATGGAATATCTTAATAGTCTTTTATATATATATAAAAAAAATCATGATATTTGCCATTTCTACAAATATACCCCTGCTAATTAAGATTTGTTTTTTTTGGTCAAATGTCACATATGCTAAAATACACTCATTAAACAAACAATAAAAAGTACAGCTAACATAAGAGTTAAATATTAAGTTAACATAAAAGGGAGAGAAAAGATGCAAAGACTGCACTTGCCACATGCTATTTTCTTTAGCATGTTATTACTATTATCTTTGATTATATTCCATTAAATGCATCTAAACCTGAGGGGCGATGGCTTATTAATTTAATAAGTCTTAAAGTGAAAATGATATATTTGACAGTTTAGTCAGAGAGGTTCCCTGCTGTACTCTAAGTAACAGCTTGTATTTTCTGTGGGAATTTTTCCAGGTCACGTTCCCCGTGCGAATCTTCAAGCTGATGGGTGTGGAGACCATTGTCGTAACAAATGCCTCTGGAGGTCTTTGTCAGGATTTGAAAGTGGGAGACATCATGGTCATTAAGGACCATATTAACTTGCCAGGGTTTGCTGGGCAGCACCCACTGTGCGGACCCAATGATGAACGGTACGCAGAGAAGGGAGAGAAAAAGACAAAGTGTTAAAAGAGAGGGAGAGGGTACTGGATACTATTTTACAGTTGTTTTCCATTTTATAGAAAGTATGGTGTGATATTTTTTTTATCTCTTCCTTAGATTTGGGATCCGGTTTCCCTGCATGTCTGACGCTTACAGCAAAGACCTGAGGAAACTAGTTTTGGACATCACTGCTGAGCTGGGCTACTTGAATTTTGTGCATGAGGGGGTCTACTGTATGGTTAGTGGACCCAACTTTGAGACCATCGCTGAAGCACGCATGCTGCACATCTTAGGAAGTGACTCTGTTGGTATGGACGATTACAGTACACAAGAAAACAAATCTAACTATCCAAAATAAATATTTTACTAAACATTATACAATAACAATTAACTGAAAGAAAAGTTAAAGTACTTAGAAATATAAAAAGTAATAAAAAAGTAATGAAAATCACTGAAACTTAAAATTGAAAAAGCTAATTCTGTTAAAGTATAAATGCGATCCTGGACCTCAAAAGAACTTCATTTGGACAACTTTTCAGGCGATTTTCTACATTTTTAGATTTTTTTTGCACCCTCATATTCCAGATATTCAAATATCCCAATGTTGTCCTGTTCTAACAAACCATAAATCAATGTTATTATAATTTTTAAGTCTATTTAAACAATGTTTAAATAATTTTTTTAATCTTTTCACTGGTTTTGTGGTCCAGGGTCACAAATAGTATAAATAATAAAATATCAGCAGTGTGTAGTAAGTTTGTCACTCTGAGTAGTTGTTGAACTTGCGGTTTTCTTTTGTGTATACCGTCTCTCCTTTAATCAGTCTTTTACAAAAATTATAACTGGTAAATAATGATGTACCATACTAGCAGAGGGGACCTGCCATGTTAACTGATGGAGATTAGGCCCACCCAAAGGGCCAAAGTGGCCCACTTTATATGGGATTAGTTTAATCAGTGATCTGAATAACTCTCTTGACCATATGAGTGGCATAAACCACTCTCACCGCTGGTCTTCTGATGAGCTGAATGATGTTTTAGATAATTGGGTTCCGATTACCAAACAGCAGCACTGTGGGGTATGTGCTAAGTGGGCTCCCCTGGCCAGACTGGCCAGTTCCTAGTTCCTGTGTCAATCCTTCTGCCTGTGTACCCAACAAGACCCCATATAATCCTCATTAAGTTTTAAGTAAGGCCCAGACCTGGTCGTCTTTATTAATGAATAACCTACTGTGCCACAACAGAGATGACTGCCAGTTAATTAGGAGTCTTTCTCTGTTTGTCTTTTCCTCCTGCTGCCCTCTCAGGCATGAGCACGGTTCCTGAGGTGACGGTAGCCAAGCATTGCGGACTGCGGGTCCTGGGTCTCTCGCTCATCACCAACAAGGTTTCTCTGGACTACAGCCGTGAGGAGAAGGTGAATCACGAGGAGGTGCTGCAGATCAGTAAGATGAGAGCTGAGATGCTCCAGAACGTGCTTGTTACCTTCATCGCTCGCTCTCATCAAGTGGAGACCATCAACAACAGTGACTGCATTTACTCAAATGCTGTGTAGGGTCAATCAAACCGGCTGAATTGAGGGCACTGTGAAAGTCATGTGAATAGTACTACAGATCTTGAAGGCTCCCTGTTATGATTAGCCTTTTTTCATCTGTTTGAATGATGTCAGATGTTGCTGTGCCTATGTGGGGGATGTATTTGATCTTCAGAATGTGATTGTTGTGTTGTTACACTATTGTATCTACCTGACTAGAAAAGGAAATATAAAAAAAAAAAACCTCAAATGTACAATGTAAATAAATCTCCCTCAGTTCAAATGATGTGAAATGATGGAACATCCATTCAAAAGCAAAAAATACAAATAATAAATTAAAAGAAATACAATGTCCTGTATGGTGCTTATTCTTCACTATAAAAAATATAAATCTGTTAAAGCTGCAGTCTGTAATATTCTGGTTAAAAATGACCCAAGTGATCAAGAACTGTACATAACCAGCCAGTGTTTAAAAATATCACCTTACTTTAGTCTGATTTACAATGGTTAGCTTATAATATTGTTTTCTAATTTGAGTGATACAGGTAGGTTTTTTCAGGAAGTTTGAGCATGGCACTGTGTCATTACGTCTGTAAACATAGAAGTAGTTGTCCTGGCTACTTACATGTGAGGATCCTGGAGATGGCTGATCCAGCTAGAATAATTCAACATTAAAAAATCATTTTCATGGAGGATTGTAATCCACAAAGGATTATATGAAACACATGTGAATGAAAATAAATTATATTCCGGTTTTAAATGTGCTTGTGATTACAGATAGCCTGGAATTACACAAGATTTGTTTTAAAGACAACCACTTGGAAGGGAGCATAGTTTGCTTTTGGGGTTAAAATAATTCTTAATATGAAATTTGAATGATGTGAAAATTGACAGAAACTAAAATCTAACCACTACTTAAGACTAGTTACATGATGCTGATTTTGTTAACCTTGATAATTTAAGAATAAAGTATAACATTAATAATAGATGTTTAATGTGATATGAGCTAACCGATCATTAGATTTAATCACGATTTATGGTAATTCTTTTCCCCTCAGTTGTTCAGAGCAAGTGTGGCAGACTTGTTACTTACAAAATAATACAAAAAAAGGCAGTTTGTGACCCCTTAAATCATTTTTTCATAATAATTATTTTGGAGTTTTGGTTATCATAAGCATATGGACGTTATTATTATATATTGTTTTTCAATGCATGATGAACCATTACTGTTTTAAATCAATTTCCAATAAGCTGGCATATTTCAATCATGTTATATGGTATCTCAAACATGAGCTGTAGTTGAGTGGTTTATATCCAGGTGCTGCTTTTTTAATGTATTTATTAGATAGTCTCAGTAAAAAATACCAGCTTGGGGCAAACTATTTTGAATGACTCTTTTACTGACAAAAATTTTTGCTCTTCTAAGATGCAACTCTTAGGGTCACAAAGTCATTCTAATTAGCACCATCTTATAATGAGTATCAATAAAATGGATTTACTTAATGAAAGTTTTGACTATGTTGGTGTTGCAGGCATGACCTTCTTTGATTTTCTTTGAATGTCAAGTGCAAAAACCAAAAGTTCGCCAGGCTCAAATTCATTTAAATGCAGATATTCACATTCCTGTTTTTTTTTTGTTTTTTTTGAGTCAGCATGATTGTCGCTGGTGAACGGTCTTTCGGTCTTTGAAAGTTCTGCTAGAAATGCGGATCTTTTCAGACTGTTAAATCTCTCACTGAACATAAGGCTGAACTTCGACCATTTAAGCCCCACATACATTAGCGAGGCCAAAACTGCTTATTGTGGAATAATCAGAGAAATCCAGACTTGCTACTTCCCCACAAATGCCACCACAGTTAGAAGGTGTTCCACAATACCCAGGACAAAATGTCTGTGTGGTTGCTGATAGACCTCAGCTGTCACAGATTTGATTGCGCTCTAGGCTATTTGCCGCATCTTCAGGATCAGGGACAAAAAGGACTTTCTTTATGTCCAGGCTGAGGCTGGCTGCAATCAGTCTTCCTAAAAATAGCTGGCAATTAACTTGGGAGCAAAGTTGAATTACTTTGTAAATGGTTAGATGCAAATTACTGGAAAATATGAATGTAAGCAGTTTTAATATTACAATTATTTTAGTGAAGACATTTCTATTATGAAAAACAAAGTCAAATTTGTAAGTAAGAGATAATTTAAAAATCGCATACGAGTGATCAAGACAAACGAAAAATAATAACCAAAATGCTTCTCATTTCCCACTGGTTGCTCAACAGTGATCTGCTTAATGCATAAATTGTTCTTCCATGAATAACATACACTGAGGCGTCTTTTTATGAGGAGAGTTTTAAAGATGTGCTTATTAAAGGTTATGCAGAACACAAAAATGTACTTGAATTATTATCACTCAAGCAGGATTATGATATGGATCTATAGTAGTCAACATTTGAAGTGGATCATGTTCATGCTAAGACGAGAATGGGTATTTTTTTATTTTTATTTTAGGACAACTTTAATGAAAGGTTTTGATCCACTTCAAATGTTAATCTGTAATTGATTTACCATATCACACTCTTTCTCATATACAGTACATGAAATTCTGAACATTTGAAATCTGTTTACAATTACTCCAACTCTGATTGCAGGTATGGTGTGTATCTCAGCATCTGAGATGTAAAGAAGTTGTTTAAATGTGCAGGTGCCACTGTTTACTTGCTAAGGTGTGATGCAAGCTCCTCACAACAATACTCCACAGGAGTGTTTCATAATGGCCTCGGTTCACACTACAACTGTCAGCCAACCCATCTGTGTGTCTACATAGCAAATAGTGGCCGACACCAGAAACATATGCCACATCGAATGCTAAGATACTCCAATGTTGTGTTGTGATAACATCTGGACACACCATTAGCACCATGCAGTCTAATTTAAGCTCATTTTACTCCCTCTGCCAGACTACCAGGGAAGTTTCTAATTGCATGGGGGTGCTGTGTGTGGTGAACTGTCCATCTATCTGTCTGCCTGCAGACCTGCCAGGCAGGATGCCATGACAGAGGACCAGAGACCCAGCCATCATTGTCTGGGCAGAGCTTCATTAATTAACATTTGGAGAGCAATTATCTCATGGGTCATTGCTCATTGTTACGAATTAATGTTCTGTAAATAAGATAAAACTAACAAGAAAACTGAACAGGGGAATGATGTCTTTAAACTCAAAATCAAAATAAATTTCATAAGTTGTCAATTCATACACACATGCAGCATACAGATGAATTATTCTGAAGGCCAAGCTATCAGTGGTGCCCTGTGTCTTGGAGCTACAAGTTTACCTTTGTAGATTCTGATCAAAAATGAACTCCATGAATATCCAAAATGAGGTAAAGCTTTATCACCATTAACCACAAATAAATAAAAGGCATTGTAAACTCACTGAACCAAACCTTCAAGGCCATCCAAACTACATCAGTAAAATAAAAGTCTAGACTCACTTTTCCACCTAGGTATGTTGAACTTTTCTTTTGCATTTTGATTTTTGGGATCCATTTGCAAGACATACTCAAAGGACAAAATTGCACATAAATGTCCAACCAAAATGTCCAACAAAAAAAAGGATAAGTGTGAAAATTATATATTATAAGTGTGAAAAATACGTTAATGATATTCAGGGAGAAAAGTAGTCACTTTAAGGCACTGGTGTTGAATGCTTTCTATATTATTAGACAACGTGAAAATATAAAGGAAATGTCAGTCTGGTATGATATTTGTCGAGGTTCAAGTTGCCCCTAAACACTTTTTATTTTATTTTTTTTTTGATAAACGACAAAACATTTTTTTATAAAGGTGACGTACCAGTCTATTAAATCATAGCAATATTAAAATAGCAGAGCAAAAAAAAAGTAAAAGAAGTCATTTTTATTGATTATGACCACCGGTGTCACTGTTTAGATAAAGCGCAGGTCATGCACGTCAATGCAAAAATTGAATTTTTTTTGTGTGGCCAAACGTTCCACGGTTCCTATTTTGAGTTTTATTAGTGTCAGTGGGCTCGGTTGGAGTCTGTGACATCCGCGCAGAACGAAGTCCTGATTTAAATGCGCCTCACATCTGTGTAGCTCAGCAGTAAGTCACCAGCGCGAGCGCTACCTGCGCTGGGCTTTCGCCATCATCTGAGGGGAGGGAGGAACTTCACTTAAATACTGGAGACATCACAGAGCCCGTCTCACAGCATCGGTCTCGCAGCTTCAGCCCCTGACACAAGGAGAAAACATGGCAAACGCCTACCTGCAAGGAGTAGAGATCTCAGCCTCTCAGTTCCTGGATATATTCCATCATTATGACAACGATGGTAATTTCTTTCCTTATTTTGTGGATTTCATGAGCTGAAACATTTTGGGGAAGAAAAAAAAAGGGATTATACTTGCCACCTGCTTTGCAACTTGTTTCCAAAAGTTTGGGTAAAATTATTTGTCTAATGTATCTTACCTAATAGACAGTCTTTAACCTGTGAGGATGTCAAAATGTGACAAGAGGTAGATTGTTAGTCGTTTCAGAGGGTTTTGAAATATACTTTTTGGCTGACTGATGAAAGCACGTCTCGTCTGTGTTGTGTCATTGATGTGTAAATCTCAGGTAATGGATATATCGAGGGGAAGGAGTTGCAGAATTTTATCAAAGAACTTCAACAAGCTCGAAAACAAGCAGGACTGGTAAGTCACAGTTTTCTTCAGTCTTCTGCTTCAGATTGGTGGATAAGGCTAGAATACATAGGCAACATGCTTTTCTTTTCCAGTATAAACATTTTCCCTGACATTGCATGATAAAACATGTAGGCTATTATAATATTCCTGTTGTGAACTTTTAATTTTGTGGTAAAAATAAATAAATAAAAGCCAATTCATTAATTTGTACACTGAAGAACATGAGATGAGTAAGGTTTTTTAAAAGAATAAATAAAAAGAGAATACATAATTATTATTATTATTATTAATCTAAAACAAATTATACGCTTTGTATACATACAACATACTTGTCAAAAATTATGTATATTTTTTTATCTATTCCATTTTTGTTTGATATTGTAAAGATATGATATCAAAGTTAATTTTTACTAAAAATTAGACGAGTTTGAAAAAGCAAATGTTTCAGAAAATGTACATTTTGGAAAAAAATAAGATTTAATCAAAAAAAAAAAAAAACACATTGAAAAATAATTTAGCAAAAGGCACCACTGCAACCTAGCAAAATAATATCTACTATATATCATCAGATGAGAGGTTGGTCAGTCACAGGTCATCTTAATGGATCACATTTTGGTTCAGGAAAATGACCTTTTGAGAAGATATTGCAATTTTAGTGGCATTAAACATTTGTCTCCAGGCTAGCATTTATAATATATGATGATGAATTCCACCTTTGCTGTATCATATGATGGAGTGCTATGTTATCAGACCTGTTAAAGCTCTGATAGAGGACAGAGACTTTGTCCCAGTTTGTCTCAGTCAGCACGTTAGCGTTAGTCTGTCTGCCCATCTGGGTCCATGCACATCTGCTGCTTAGCTCCTCCCCTCATTTGCTTCACAGAGAATAAATCCTCATTTGCGTTTGTTTTACAATAACTCTACTGTTCTCTGTAGTTGCAATCTGCTGGTTATGCTGTTATCTATAAAGAAAAACAAAGATTAAAGAACCTAAGCCTCATTGAAGGGAACTGCGTGCACACTTGATGTAGTGGAATGACCTTGAATGAAACTCATTACTGGTACGAATGATGGTTTGTTCTCGTGGAAAATACACATGCTGAAATTGTCAAGCAAACAACATTCACAGGGGCTGGGGATGACTGAACACATGCAGAATAATTGGGAACTGAATGACTGTAATGAATGTCCTGATAACAAATGTGAAGGTTTGAGTTGTTCCATCTTGAAGGTCAGAGTAAGTAGCTATTTAGTGATACTCCATGAGCAACCCAGGTTAGGTATCATTCTCAAGGCCTCAAGGCTTGCTCTTTATGGGATCACATAATATACCTGTAGGGAGCATTTCCATCTCAATGGCAGTTGCTTGGGTGACCCTTGAAATGAAAATTGACTAAAAAAAATGTTTGGTCATGGGAACAACTAAAAGGTTTAAAATTAATTCACTTATAATTGTGATAATGTTGATTGGCTGATTGAGCACAATACAATACAATAAAAGTTAAAAAACAAATAAAAACATATTAATAATGTTGATTGGATTGGAACAGCATGCACAAGATTTCTCTACTGGATGAAATAAAATAATACAATAAAATTTAGCAGCACCACTACTACTAACAAGGCCTTCTTTACTGACAAAAAA
>JAUMHI010000058.1:14944690-14992114 GCA_032359435.1 Enteromius unitaeniatus | reverse complement strand
GTCCGTTTGGAGGAGATTTCTGTGCATAATCACGGGTTTTTCACAGGGAATTGTTTTTGAACAGGAATATTTAGTAAATAAATTAAATTAATCCATACTGATGACAGCAACAGAACTGTATTGTATAAATTAACAACCTTGGACCTCAAAGTATAGAACCTCATTGAAGGTTTATAGATTATTGTTCAAAATCTATTTAATGCGTCTTCGAAAGTGTTGATGTTAAAAAATTAATCTTACTGACCCCACTCTTTCTCAATGATGGTATAATCCAACCTAATGTGTTTCAGAATTTTTTGAAAGACCTGCTTCAGAGAGCTAAAAAACCATATGATGAGAAGAAATTAGAGGAGTACACACTGACTACGGTAAGCTCAGAGTGAACTACACAGCACAATGAAACCTGTATTCAATGTCACCTTGAGAGCTTGCCACTTGAGGGAATAAAATACGGTTTATTTTTTTTACAGCTGAAAATTTTCGATTCAAATAAGGATGGGAAATTATGTCTGTCAGAAATGGCACGGTTAGTGAGCTTGCAAATTCGTTATGAATATTTATCAATGCCCTACTAACTTTGATATAAAAATGGCAAATAATTTTTTTTAACAGGCTGTTACCGGACCAGGAGAACTTTCTACTCAAATTTCAGGTATGTCAGAATGAACTCATAAATGCATGTACTTACTCTTAACCACCTACAACTGAACAAATCTTTTTCCTTAGGGTGTAAAAATGGCCAGAAAAGAGTTCAACAAGATTTTTGAGTTATACGATCAGGTAAGTCTCTTGCATTGATCAATTACTCAAAATCCTCTTTGCCTAACAGCCTTAAAATACCTCATGCCTAAACTTAATACTGGTTGATTTTATGCATAACCGAGCATGCATAGATCAGCCAGTGTGTCTCCGGTTGTATAAAACCAGAGGAAAGCAGCCATTAGTATGCAAAGACAGTGCTCTTTCTGGATATCACCTCCAACACCATTGAATCTTTTGGCCCTGGCTTCATTGTAATGTATTACGGTGTCCCTGAATAGGGCAAGTTCCTCACTGCTGATGACAGCACCCCTGATCTTTATTGATTGGCAGGTTCGGGTTGCGACCGGCTCAAATGCACACATACCCGTTTTTGGGCTATTAGAAACACAGAGTGATGATGCGGCATTAGAGGCAGCAGCATGTGCTTAAAGCTCTGGGGCGTTTCATTACAGACACACCGACTGCTGGTCTGCATTTAGCAGACGTGTGGTTTGGCCTCATACTGTTTGCTCTGGGACTATGCAACAGGCAAACTCATTCTTTCATCAGCTCATTAAGAGGTGATTTAAGGTCACTTTGCGAATATTATGGAGACTTACTTGACAGATTTATTCCTAATTTAATGCTTTAATACCTCCTGAACAGTCTTCATGAAGCTTATTTTTGATGCAGTATGCAGTAGTAAACAAAAGTTCACACAAAAATGTAATTTATGTTATTATTTAAAAATATTATTTTAATAAAAAAAACAAAACTAAATAAAAACTAAATTGTTTAAAACAATTCAATTAATTCTAGAGCATGTTATTTTATGTCCAAATATAAAATGAAACAAAATAAAATATTTCTGTGTTTCTTAAAATGCAAGAAATATAAGGGCTTATTTACTATCACTACAATGCCTAAGGCCTATAAACTATTTTATGATTTATGCATGTATACATTTTAGTAAAAAAGTCAAATCAAATAAAATCTACTTTCTTAAATAAAATTTAAAAAAAAAGAAGATTTGGTAGTACATACACTGCCTTTTCAGAAGCATGTCTAAATGTCTCAGACCAATCTGAAGAACGTTACAGACCCACTATCTCTGGCTGTTATTTCTTCAAAGCACCAAATGAACACCCCGAGACCCAGCATGTCATTGCATTGACTCTGTGTGCAAAACCGATCCTTAATGCCCTGATTTCCAATCTCTCCCTCGAGAACATTGCATGAGGCGTCCCTAATGTCTGAATAGAGAATACAGGAAATGATGGTAAAGTGGCATGACGCTGAGTTTCCTCACTGGCTTTCACACATCTGTGCTCGTTAATGTTCACTATGCTCTCTGCCTCTCCCAGGACAGGAACGGTTACATGGACGAGAATGAGCTTGACGCCCTCCTCAAAGACCTTTGTGAGAAAAACAAGAAGGTACGCATCTAAACAGCCCAGCTGATCGAACGTTTCATGCTTTTTTTTTCCTGAGATTTGTTGATGTATTCTGATTCTCAGCTGAAGATCAAGAGGAGTATAAACTATTTTCCTGAAGCAGACTCGTAAATGATAATACTAGTGAGAAATCGAATTTCTCGCTGCTGCGTGTGGATTGCATGCAAATTCTCAGCTACTGTCAAGTACAACTATCATTACTAAAAAAGGCATTGGTATGGGATCATTACAGATTCAGATAATTATATGTAGATTACCACAGATAACAGCTTCAGTTTGTAAATCAAACAAACAAATAAAATCAGCAGATGTAGAAATGCACTTACTATGGAAGTCTATGAGGTGACGCATTCCACAAGAATTGAGGATTCTACTATTTCTAGGAAACCAGGGTTCAGTTATGTCACAGCTGTGAGCCATGATTAGCATCTTGTTAGCTGCAGAGGGGGAGGGGCCTTTTCCAATGAACATCTGATTGGACAAATATCTTGATAGTGCAGGATGAGTCATGAATAGCATTGGTCCATTTTCCTGGCTGAAAAATTACATTGTAAAGTTGAAATTGTGGACTAGCATACTGATGACCTCTTAACTAAACATCATGTTTTGGAAATCAAACACTGTGTTTTTAAATGTGTGTGTGTGTGTGTGTATATATATATATATATATATATATATATATATTTCTGCTGTCAAAAGATTAATCAGGACTAATCACATTCAAAACAGGCTTTTGTTTACATCTATGTGTACTGTGTATATTTATTATGTACATACACATACAGAGTGTGTATTTTGAAAATATTTATGTTTATACATTTCTATACTTATAATTTATAATAAATATATATTAATATATTTAATATAAAAAAAATTCTTAAATATATTCATGCATGTTTGTATATATAATACACACACACATTATGTAAACAAACTTTTATTTTAGATGTGATTGTGATTAATCATTTGAAAGCAGTAATGTATTTTTATATAAATAATATACTTTACTTAAGAAACACTTATTTTATTATTCTATTACATTTATTCTTCTTATTATTAATAATAATACTAATTAATATAATAATGAAAATCATAAAACATTTTTCTTGGTTCACTTTCAGTATTTATGTGAAACAGTCAAGACATTTATAACGTTACAAAAGATTTCTGTCACTTTTAATCAATTAAACGCATCTTTTCTAAATAATAATATTATTTTCTCCAAAAAAAGATTTGAAAGCATTTGTTCACACTTCATAAATGTAGTAAAGTAAAAAAAAGGAATTTTAATTCAATCATACTGTATATAATTTTAATATATTTAAATTTGGGGTTTTAAAAAATTAGCTGCATTCTTAAAAAAAGCCTTTGAGATTTGTCATTTGTCATGCCACATTGACAGATCACTCAAGATGCTCTTCTGATCTCTTCACAGGTTCTAGAAGGCAACAAAATCCCGACGTATAAGAGTGCCATCATGGCTCTGTCTGATGGCGGCAAGCTCTACAGAACAGAGTTAGCGCTGGTGTTGTGCGCAGATGAGATGTGAACGCCTCCGTCAGTACACATTATCCCAGAACCCCATCCTCAGCTCACCTGTGACGCGTAAAGTAGCTAGAACCCTCTTACGTGCTTTCATTTTGAACATGGATTTCACATAGAAAGGCAACCCTGTGGCACATACTTTTCAATTTGTTGTTTCTATACTGTTTCTATGTGTACAGATTTTTTAAGAATGGCACAAGTACAATACTTACAACCTACACTGCATACATAAACACAACATTTCTCTTATTAACAAAACAAGAGACCCAACATGCTAACAAATCGCCTATCCCAATTCCATATCCAAAATATCCACCAAATCAGTAAGTATAATAAATCTTGATTTATCTTACAATATCTTAGACAAAAGCAATAATGTCCTCAATGAATGCTGATGAAACACAGCATGTTGGTGGGATCTATGTAAAACTCCAAAAGGCTGCATTTACTTTAGCGATGCATGTTTGTAACAAGGCGGCAGGCCCTGCTAGTAGGGTATGTTTGACTGCAAGCACATGCAGAATGTAATGCATCGCCCCAGTCCTGTCTCTAATGTTAGATTTTGCACTGTAAAGAATGACATGCTACTCTATGCTAAACACCACAGACACTGTGTAAGAAAACATTAAACTAATTGAATGACTAACTGCATCCAGTGTCATAGATCCTTCAGACTCTAAAAATCTGCCTAATTTTAATTCCAAACGTTTTTTCTTCAGTGAAAGTCAATGGGATCCAATGAGGATTCATTTTGGACCCCATTGACTTTCATTGTATGGATAGAAACGGTTGAAGCATTCTTCTAAATATCTTCTTTTTTGTTCTGCAGAAGTCAGTAGGGGTTTGTAACAATATGAGTAAATGAAAAGAAGTTTATTGTGTGATACGGTTCAACAATCACAACATCCAAATGTTAGCTTGCTCAGAAATTAAAATCATTCTCAAAATAAATTCCTGGATTTGAAAATGTATATGAACACACAGCTGGGTTTGGAGAGATCTAGCAACAACAAAAAACAACAAACAAAGCAACTCTCAGTAAAGTTCTCCTTCCCATTTAAAGTTTCAGCAGATCATGATCTTATCATATAATTGAACAGTTAACCTTCCCAAGGTGGACACACTAAGACGTAAAACATGAGTCATTGCGAACAAACAGAAACACTGTGTTTAAACCTGTTTGTATAGATGAGCGCTTGCTGAAAGTAACTTGATTTTCATACCTTCTCATATCTATATCAAGATATTGTGGCATTTTCGATCAGCCACCTTTGGACTGGAACACCAATGATAAATGGCATTGATGAGAAATGCTTCTTTCCCTCAAGCGCTGTAACCGGAAAATTGTTTTGAAACCAAAATTTCGATGCCAAATTATGAGCCATTTTAGCACCCTGCCAGTAATATCCTGGGATTTAGGCTTGACCTGAAAATGCCATTGTGAAGGCTAATTGATATTTAGCACTAATGACTATAAGGACATATTGAGGCCTAAAACCATCAAGACTCAGGCTTTGTCAAGAAAATATATTATATTACATATTAAGAATCTGCAAGTCCAAAACATCTATAAGTATTTAATATATTAAATTATTACACTAACAAAAAAGTCAGTACATTAAAAAAATGTTTTTTATTATTTAGTAAACATGTATTAAATTGTAAGACAAAAGTAAGAGTAAATACATTTACATGTGATAAAAAAAATATCTACTACCAAATAAGAAAAAAACTTTCTATTTATCAATCCTGAAAAAGATATCACAAAAATAATAGGCAGAACAAAGGTAGATTACTTGTAGCTAATCCGAATCACCAAATGTTACAGAAATTAGATATTTTAAATAGTAATTTCACAATATTAGCATTTTAATTCATTTTGAAAACATAAAAAATACATTTTTAACGTTAGTGTGTAAGCATGTACTTATAAAATCGAATGTCACATATTTAACTAAGAGTAAAATCAAAATCAAAAAAAGATGTGATTGTGTATTTTTCAAAGCATTCTAAATCTTTACTATCAACAAAACAAGTCAACAAGAAAACATACCCTTTTTTCTAAGGAAACCCAAACCATATCATTTTTGTGTTATGTACTCTCAGATGTGGTTTAAGGTGCCACCACAGGTAGTAATGTAATGTAAACTAGAAACCACATGAAGAAACCACTAGATTCATATGAAGACTCCTCAGTGTTTTTTTGAGAGGAGCCTGGTTTAAAAATGCAAAGCAAGTCACTTGTATATTTCTCTTATTTATTTTTAATTCTCAAATTGATAAGCAAGCATAAAGCAAAAATGAAGGCAGAATTTATTCATCAGCATATATATATTTTTGACTACTAAAACGGTAACCTACAAGTTTACAGCATACTTAATTTAATTGCCATTGTTACAATGGACAGTTAAGGCAGAAATAGCAGACTGGTCAAAAAGTACGAACACTTTACACAACAATTTAATGTGCTAAAATGTCAGGAGAAATCAGGACTGTGATTAGTGCCAAATTACAGCGGTTTCAGAGGTTTACGATCCTTTTGTGTTTCTGATTTTCGCTTCCATTACGGCCCATTGCTCCTTTGTGACCTATCAAATCAAATCAAGGTAAACATATAATAAATAAAATAATAAAAAATCTCCATTGTAAATTTCTGATTAATTGACTTTTGAAGGGGAAACAAGTAATAATAATAATAAATCACCTGTTTCAGTCTATTAAACTCGCCAGCAAGTGAGACATATTCACCGCCATCCATTCGAATGATCTGTGAGGACAGAGAAGATACAGTATACAAGATGGAAATTTGTCTTTCACTGTGAAAAACATATTAGCTGCCTTGTCAGGGCTCCTTAACTTTATAAGTATAGGGTTATTACAGTAATGCGCTGGACCATATAACTCCATATTGATCTCTGGAATATTAATTTTTTCTTTAATTCTTTCCAAAAATCCCTCTGATGCTCAGAGAGGGAAAGAGGTGGAGTGAGTGCCCTTGGCTTCGTTTCTATTTGGCTGTAAACGGAGAGGCCCTGTGGGGATGATGCTAGGTGAGCTCTCGCCCAGAGAGACAAAGCACTTTTCATGCAAGGTCACCGAACTTACCGCGCCTGATACCCAGCTGGCGTAATCGCTGCAGAGGTAGGCGGCAAGGTTGGCGATCTCTTCAGGAGTTCCCAGACGACCAACGGCTATATTCTCTAACATCACCTGCTCAAACGTACCAACGGGATCCAGTCTGCTGAAGGCACCCTTAAGAAAAATACCAGAGGTGTCACTGTTTTTAAAATGGATTACATACAAAGCAAAAGCATACATGCAAAGCTTTAAAGAGTAAATAATCTTAGGGTTGAGCCACAGAGTTAAACTTGGAAACCTAATGACTCAGACAGAAAGATCTGACAAGAAGAATGATTCATTGACAAACTGGACATCACTACTTCTTAGGGCTGTGCAATTAATCGCAATTTAAGCACATGCAATTTCTAAACCGCACAAGGCAATTTTACCTGTTAATTTATTTGGATTTTTATTCAGAATTTTTTATTCAGGAATGGCACAAAGAAAATACCGACGCAATTATCTATCATATGTGCACAGATATGATGCCTGTGCACATCGTCAGTAAAGACGGCTTCCCAAGACTAATGGCGCTTTTCCACTGCGTGGTACGACTCGGCTTTTGACATCTTTCAGTCAATCTTAACTTTAGCCTTCCTGCACGGCAATATCAAGTCAGTCCCCTACACATCTCTCTCCATGACGGTAACAGTTAAACTTTTTTATAATAGCTGCAAATGAACCAAACCCACCCAAACTAACATGAAAATTTTTTAGTCATATTGCTTTTTATTCATTATTATTGGCTTCAAGTCTTCATACACGTGCATTAAAACTTCCAGTTTCGTCTCTGTGAAATATGCCGCTCCCTTTTTTTCCACTGTCCTTTTCCATTTTGACTTGTGAAATCAGTGATCCATTAAAACTGTCTTCATGCACGCGCATTAACTCTGGATAACCAGTAAGAGGTTGATTAAACTTACTCTTCTCAGGTGTTTTGGAACCGACATACTCATGGTATGCGAGTTTGGGGTAAATCAACCCAGGGGTTATGTTTTACCAAATAGTAAGTTAACCAAGCTTTCTGGAATACCCCCCAGCTGCCATTTCACATGATTTGCTTTTCCCGAAATATATGAGAAATTTAAGGCGGGCGTTGAACACGAGCTCAAGCAGGTGAAATACTTCTCCACAACAACAACAGATACAGTATGTGGTCCAGCAGAACGATGGAGCCGTACATGAGTTTAACGGTCCACTTATTAATGTAGAAATGGTGGGCATGATGGGTTTTCTAAACCTTTAAGAGAGCAATCTGTTTTTTGGTTTTGATTTACATTGGTTTTTTGATTTATTGTTATAACTGGAATTGAGGTTAGTTAATTTATTTCATGTTGTCTGTTTTTAAGACAATCTATTACAGTTTTGTTTATCAAACAGTTAGTACTACTGTGTACAGTATGTTATGAACTAGAGTTGAGGTTAGTTAATCTTAATTTATTTTATGTTGTCTGTTTTAAAGACAATTTTACTACAGTTTTGTTTATTAAACTTAATACCATGTTATTTCATTGTGAAATGTTTTGTTATGCACTTCTTGTGCATTAAATACATTTAGAAGCAAAAACAGTTGCCAAAATCACAAATAAAATCACAATTGCAATATTCGTTAAAAAAAAAAAAAAAAATCGCAATATGATTATTTTGTCCATATTGCACAGCCCTACTACTTCTCCATAAATACACTTAGGTTTGGATGATAATGTTTTCAGAGAAGGGCAACTTAAAAACATGCTACCTTGGTTTTGATTGGTCCTGGTTGAATAACGTTGAATCTCATGCCGTATCTGCCCCATTCTGCTGCCAGGGATCTATAGGTAAACTGAATCAGTCAGAACTTTAACACATGCTATGATTTATTTCAAACTGGTCCCACTTTTTGGGGACATCTGCTCATCATATGTATCAGACATAGCCAGCACAGTTTCTAGTGCAATTATCCTCCAAAGGCAGCATTAGGTTTATCACACAGGGGAAGCAATAAGAAACATGACGACTCACAGCCAAGCCAAGGAAAAGAAACGTTGACCTATGTTTCATCAAAGGTTTCCTAAAACCAAAAGAATACGCATTCTGGTCTTTGATCAACTTTTTGGGATCCATTTTAAACGTTGACTACTGTATATGGGTAGTTGACAAGTAAAAATTGGACTGTGTCCTATGGTGTGAGAGCAAAAAGGTAAAAAAAAACAAATAACAAGAAATGAAAAAAATAATTATCTTAATTCCTTTTATCCTTTCCTTTTTTGGTCGCTCCATAGGACACATTGAACAACCCATATACACACAAACATACATACAGACATATATATATATATATATATATATATATATATAGATAGATAGATATAGATAGATATATATATAAAAATTGTATATACTGTATACACACACACATAAAAAAAAAAAAATCAGATAAACAACTTTTTGGAATCAAGTTAGTGGTTCTCAACAATATAAACAATGCAACATCACCAATAAAAAAAAAATATATATATATATGATATGATAGAAAGTGTAATATATATGTTATATATAAGGTATAAATATATATATGTTAATTCTGTCACTGAACCAATAATTTCAGCAGAGATATTATTATTAATGAGCTACTGATCTGAATCATCAGTTAGATGAGTGTTGTTCACCTCTCCCTGTTGTATTTTCCGCATATTTAACACTCCTTAAGGGGAGAGGATCAAGATCCCCATCTTACAATTAAAATGTAAATTAAACATAGCACACGGCACCTTCATTATGATAATATATGCAGCCCTCCAAGAATATATTAGAAAGGCATTTGACAGGAGGACCTGATCCTCAAAGGAGACCACAGCCTGCCAGGTGAATTGGACCTAAAACTTTGTAACAGAATACATACGTGCAAAGCTTTTCCACTCCAGCTTTAGCCGCAGCACTTGGCACAACAAATCCTGAGCCACTCTCTGCATATATTGTGGTGATGGCCAGGAACGCAGCACCTTTATAAATTCAACAAGATTATTAGTTTCTTTAAAGCGCTTTAAAGGAGACGAAACTACACTTCAGATCAAGTGCATCAAGAAGATAATCAAATAAATCTTTGTTTTTAATTACCAGTAAGCACAAATACATGCGTCATGAAGGTCAAACTTGTTATCAGTAGTGTAATATCTTTAGATTCCAAGTTAATAACATAATTGAACAGTCTGTAATCACAATGTTCAAGGAAGCAGAAAGAGGTCAAAATAATTTGGTGAAAGGCAGGATGTCTGAATTTGAGCAGCTAATTCACTCTATCATACACACGCACACACTAATGTGACTGAAGTAATGAACCAGAATCATCTTATCTTGCTTATTGTATTCATATCCATTTGCCTCTTATCATTGCAAAATGTAAATAAATAAAAATAAATGTACATAAAGACTAATGATGTCTTACTCGTTTACAGAAGAGTAATTACGCTGGCGTACTGGTTACAGCCAGAAGCTGTTATTTTAACAGAAAACAAAGACATCAGAAAACAGCATGAATGCACATAAATGAGCCTATTATAAAAACAGTCTTGATTACCAAAACAAAATTCCACATTCTGACAACTTTTTATGCCACGTTTCCAAAAGCATGTCTCACGGGATGTGCAAGAAGCCACAGGCAACCTCATTACAGCAGAGGAATCAAGACAACGGGCAGAAGAGGAAAAACATGCATCATCTGTACAACCTCTAATGCATTCCAAAGCTGCATATATTTGATCAAATCATGATACCATATTTTAAGATTATTTGATGAATGGATTGGCGTACCTTGTCAGTGATCTACGGCTCTTTGCTTTATCTGGTGCTCCCTTTGAAAACAGCTTATGGAGATTTACCGCCAATAAAAGAACTGGCTTTACTGATGAGATGCACATATATCGTTCGATAAATATCGCCCAGCCCTAATGAAAACTACAGTATTCATTTTAAAGAAATTTTGTACCATTATCAATGTGTTAACTTTCGCTTTTGATCAATTTAATACATACTTACTGAACAAAAGAAAACAATTATATTCTATAAAATATAGAGACTATATTTATCTCCATTTGCAGTATCTCTGACCAATTTTCACTAAAAATACATTTTACTTTTAGCAATGGGACTACAAGTCCAGGTGGATGGACTTCTGGTTATACATTTAATGTATTGCATATGTAAAATTAAAAAGGTGAAATTAAGTAATTTTGGGGCTGTACTTTTGTAGAATTATTTCAAAGTAAGGTCATGCTTCTGTCACTCTAATACAAGGGCATGTATTTTCACAATTTCTTATTTTTCCAGGTCGAGAGACAGCAGCACAAAATTATTTCCACAGATGTGATTTATAGAAATTTCTATCCAATTTAAAACCTTCTGTTAACTATTAAAACAATCCAGTTTATTAGTAATTTGGGTACTCAGTAAGAATTTTTTTGCACTTACTGCCCTCTAGTGGTCATGTACTCCAAATCAACTATTTCTATTAATTCAATCAAATCTGTTTAAGCATTTTGCAGAAACTTTAATCCCAAAAACCTCCAGGTACATGTGCTTATCAGTGCACTACCTGGGAATCAAACCAATAAACTTAGTAAGCATAGTTAGAGCTAAACTCTACTGTTTGTAACAGTAAGATTTCAATCATACTTAAATCCATTAAATTACCCTACAGCTACTTTGCTCAATGTCTATAAAAATAATAATCACCTTTCTCAGCTTTGATGAGGCGTTTCCCGATGTCTAGAGTGACATATGCGGTGCCGTTCAGCACTACATCAGTGATGGTTCTCCAGGCATTGGGAGAAAGATTCTCTGTAGGAGAGATGAAGTTTCCAGCAGCATTGTTTATCACCACCTGTGGGTTGACAAAGCATATTAGAAACAGTTTAGTTTATTTGGCTGAATCTATTGCATCATTGTTGTTAAGATGGAGACCTAAACCTACATCAGGCAAGCCGACATCATTTACAAGTTGATCAACAGCAGCCTTCACCGAAGCAGGGTCTCTAACATTACACTGGACGGCATGGACCTGAAACAGACACATTTATCAAACTCACAGAGGATGTAAAGAAGTCCTTCACCATAATCTGAAATCCACACCAACTGCTCTAAGATAAAGACAATGTTTGCATAGACCTTCTGAAGCACAGGTACCTTATTTCCTGTCTGTTGTGAGATTTCATCTGCCGTCTTCTTCAAAACATCAAGACTTCTGGAAGTGATGTGACGATAGAAGACTTACAACAAAACTTTTCAATTGCAATTGTAACTATTTGTTCTTGTGGTGGGAAAGCTGAATTCCAGTCTTCAATGTCATATGATCCTTCAGAAATCATTCGTATGTGCTGAGTTGGTGTACACTGAACATTTCTAGCATCAATAATGGGAACAATTGCGCTGCTTAATATTTTAACGAGAAAAATGACCAACCTGCTGGCTATCACGCACTCTGCTCCGAGCGAAGACAGAGTGGTGGTCATGGCTTTTCCAAGTCCTGTTCCTCCACCGGTGATGAAGGCCACTTTGTTTTTGAAAGTTCCTGGGAGAAGCATAGCACCATCACATGGTGGAAAGAATCTTGCATGGGGAGGACTGGTCTGGTATAAAGTGTTTGTCCCATTTCCAAACAGCTGTTAAAAGATGCAAAGAGAATCTATATATCTGTATATTAATGCATTAATACAGTTAAGAATAAAGAGTGACCTACATATAAATAGAAACTGGGTAAAAGGTCATAATAACAAAGCGTAAACTATAGAAATGTACGCTCTAATGCATGCAACAGGTCCCAAATGAAAAATAAGGTTTTATTTTCCTATTCAGTACACATTATTGCAATTAAAAGAGATAACTGTACTTGAATAAATCATACTTTGCAAGTTATTTTAAATTAAATTCTCTAAAATACACATTTTTACAAGTAAAGTTCCAGGTAAATAAATCACATTGGCAGCATTATATGAGATTTCGAAGCTAAATTATAAATGCATGCGCAAACTTTAAAGTGCGCATGGACCAAATAAAACTTACTCGTGCTGGTATGAAGCACTTGTTTGTAAAAACTCTATTTAAAACGGTGAGTCCACTGAGCAGCGCCATTGCGTCAAAATAAATCTTATTTTTAGAGAGTAAAAGCGTGTTTTAATAATTTCACAACGTGCAAATAAACTTCGCACTCAGTAACGCCTCTTACGCACTGAAACGACTCTACAACTGAAGTCCGAATACAATCAATAATATCTTCCGGTTTCCGGTGTGCCGGTTGATCTGGGATCAGACACGTGACACATTTCATCCAATAGCGTGTCGCTACTGAGCTGAGGAGCAGATCTCGGATCAGCCAATAGAGACGCGGACCTCTAGTTCACTCTGAGACATAATAACAAACGAAGCTGTTGTTTTATGTAAATGTCTGTATATTATATCGTTCGTATGATTTGACATGTTTATTAGTAACGTTCGTTTTAACCTGGGCAAAATGTAGGATGTCATTTTGAGTAAGGTGGGAAGAAATAACTATCGCTAACCAGTCGGTTAGTTGACAGCGCGCGCTGGGCTCAAAGAATCAGGTAAACAACCGTGTATTTGTCTGTTAGTGCTGTAAACAAACAATATAACGTAACACGCGTCATATAATACTTTATAAATGTCAACCTATATGGAGAGAAAATTGCAATAATGTAAATATCTGGAGTTTGATGTTTTCTAGCGAGGATTGCTAACAGATATGATGCGGCATTTTGTCTCATGGCACTGTGTGATGTGAAGAAGACTGTATAATGAATCTGAAGATTATACTTTTATGACATAAAAAACAAGATTATGCATTTATAACACAACTTTGCATGGATCTACTCCAGTTGCAGGTGATTAGTAGTAATCATTTTAAGAAAAAGCTGAATGTTGTTATGTACTACAAAACCATCTTCTATCTATCTGTAATAGGTATACATTTATCTTTGAGGACAGCCATGGGGAACCAGCTGGCTGGAATTGCTCCATCACAGATTCTTTCGGTGGACAGTTACTTCTCTGACATCCATGATTACGAATATGACAAAAGTCTTGGCAGTACACGGTTTTTCAAAGTGGCCCGGGCGAAACATAGAGAAGGATTGGTTGTGGTTAAGGTCTTTGCGATCCAGGACCCCTCTCTGCCGCTGACCAGTTACAAACAAGAGCTAGAGGAGCTGAAAATCAGACTGCACTCCTGTCAGAACTGTCTGCCTTTTCAGAAAGCCACACTTACTGAGAAAGCAGCCATACTATTTCGGCAGTATGTTCGGGATAATTTGTATGACCGTATCAGCACACGACCGTTCCTCAACAATGTGGAGAAGAAGTGGATCGCCTTCCAGCTCCTCAATGCTGTAGACCAGGCTCATAAATCTGGTGTGCGTCATGGTGACATTAAAACAGAGAACGTCATGGTGACTAGCTGGAACTGGGTGCTTTTAACAGACTTTGCTAGCTTTAAACCTACATACTTGCCTGAAGACAACCCTGCAGATTTTAACTACTTCTTCGACACGTCCAGGAGGAGAACGTGCTATATTGCACCGGAGAGATTTGTGGATGGTAGTATGTTTGCCACAGAAAGTGACCAGACAACTCCGCTCGTGGACCTCTCCAGCAATAGCCAGAGGACCAGGGGAGAACTCAAACAGCCCATGGACATCTTCTCAGCTGGTATCCATCACTATTTTATCATTTTTAGTTTGCTTAAAACCGATGCTATATAGTTTGACACATTTTTCAGACTTTTTCTCTTTGTTTAAAGCTGATGCATTATTATATGACGCAGTTCTCAAATGTTTTTTCTTTATTTTCTTTTGATAGGTTGTGTAATCGCAGAGTTGTTTACAGAGGGTGTCCCACTCTTTGACCTCTCACAGTTGCTGGCTTACCGTAAAGGACATTTCCAAACCGAACAAGTGCTGATGAAAATTGAAGATTGCAGTATTAGAGAACTGGTAGCATTTCTAATCATATGACCTTTTAGACTTCACTTTAGCTTTCACACATGTGTACACTACCTACCATTCAAAAGATTGGGGTTAGTAAGTTGTTTTTGAGGTCTCTTTTGCTCACTGAGACTGCTTCTTGTTGATCAGACATACAGTAAAAGCAGTAATATTGTAAAAATATTATTTTACTATTTTTAAATATGTTTTTAGAAGTTTATTCCTATGATGGCCAGTTTTCAGCAGCCATTACTCTGATCTTCTGTGTCACATGATCTTTCAGAAGTATTGATTTCTTAAAAAAAAAAACTTACTAAACCTAACCCTTTTGAATAGTAGTATGATTTATTTAATACATTATATACATAAATAATATGATACTAGTTAGTACTCTGTATAATTTCACCCACTCTATGCAGGTGGCACAAATGGTGCAGCGAGAACCGGAAAAGCGGTTGACAGCAGAAGAATATCTAAAGCAGCAGCGAGGCAAGGCTTTCCCAGAAATCTTTTATACCTTCCTTCAGCCCTACATGGCTCAGTTTGCCAAGGAGACCTTCCAGTCTGCTGATGAAAGAGTGTTAGTCATTCGTAAGAACCTGGAGAACATCCTCAATAACTTGTGCAGTGGCGGACAAACAGGGAAGACTGAAAAACAGGAGAAGGCGTCTCAGGAGCTTAGTTTATCCAAGGAACAAGGGCTTGTGGTGCTGGTTTCAGTGATCACATCTTGTCTGCAGACACTACGTTTCTGCGACTCCAAGCTGGCAGCGCTGGAGCTGATTCTTCATCTGGCAGGCCGGCTGAATGTGGAGATACTTCTGGACAGGATTACACCTTACTTGCTTCACTTCTGCAATGACTCTATGCCACGCGTCAGGGCTGAGGCCGTCCGCACGCTGACTAAAGTGCTGGCATTGGTCAAGGAGGTTCCTCGCAATGATGTTAATATCTACCCTGAATACATTCTTCCTGGGATTGCCCACTTGGCCCAAGATGAAGCCACGATTGTCAGACTTGCTTATGCAGGTATTTTAGTGCTAAAACAAATGCTGGAGTGAATGGTTTTAAAATTGTCATGTCTGATTTGTTCTTTTTAAAAGCGTAAATACTATTCATTCACAATTTGGTCTCTGACTTTCAATAAAACATTTCTGAAATTATTTCTAAAAATGGATTGTGAAAGCCATTTCTTACCGACTTGAATTATATATTTATATACTTTATTGCGATTCCTTATATTACCGTTCAAAAGTTTGGGTTCAGTAAGTTTTTTCCAGTAAGAAATTCATGGTTTTATACTTTTCTGCATGGATTCATTTAGTTGTACAAAAGTGATAACAGTGACATTTTAAATATTATGAACGATTTCTATTTCAATGCTAATTAACCATATATTAAAATATGAAGCAGTTGTTTTAAATCTTAATAATTTATCGCAATAGTCAGTAAGATTTAAAAAAAAAAGCATTGTTTTTGCTCACCCAGGCTGATATTTGATTGAAAATAGTATGTAATTTTTTTTTTTTTTTTTTATAGAGAACATAGCACACTTGGCAGAGACAGCGCTTCGTTTTCTGGAGCTGGTGCAGGAGAATAATTTGAGCTCTGAACAAGACCTCAATGGAGAGGACACAGAAGAAACTCTTCACCCAAATGAAAACTATGATTCAGGTAAATGTCTGCCTTCTCACTTTTGTGTGTATTCTTAAAATAAGATTAATATATATTGTCTGTATAAATCCCAATCTAAGCTCCAATTTTTTGCACTACATTAAAAGCCAGCATGCGTTGTAATGCTGTCATTAAAATGCTGTGGATATGATCCATCCCTTTTCCAAAGAGCTGCAGGCCTTACATGAAATGGTTCAGCAAAAAGTGGTGACTTTACTGAGCGACCCCGAGAACATTGTCAAACAGACGCTGATGGAGAACGGCATCACGCGCCTCTGCGTGTTCTTCGGCAGGCAGAAAGCCAATGATGTCCTTCTCTCCCATATGATAACCTTCCTTAATGACAAGAACGACTGGCACCTCCGTGGAGCTTTCTTTGACAGCATAGTAGGTAGGTTGCCATCACAGTCACTTCATTTAATATCAGAAAGTCACTCAGTCAACATTTTACCAAATTTCCTCTATGCAGGTGTAGCAGCATATGTGGGCTGGCAAAGTTCCTCCATCCTGAAGCCTCTTCTGCAGCAAGGCTTGAGTGACGCTGAGGAGTTTGTCATTTATAAAGCTCTCAATGCTCTCACTTGCATGTGTCAGCTGGGGCTACTGCAGAAACCTCACATCTACGAGTTTGTCAGTGATATCGGTGAGGGAAATTCTGCTCTCTTGTACATCGTTGTTTAATGTGCTGCATAATTATTGTGTATATCTGTTACTGTTTCTCAGCTCCTTTCTTGTGTCACCCCAATCTGTGGATCCGCTATGGAGCTGTGGGTTTCATCACTGTTGTGGCTCAGCACCTCAACATCGCTGACGTCTACTGCAAACTTATGCCCCATCTCAACCCTTTTATCACACAACCTATTATACAGGTCCTTAGTCACAACTACTCTGAATAAAAATCCCCTTTTGTTTCACAGAAGAAAAAAAGTTATATATAAAGTTATATAAAAGTTTATCTTTCCATTTTCAACTCTTGTTCTGCCTTTGGACAGATTGATAAGGAGATTGTGTTGCTCAGTGTGCTGAAAGAGCATGTAAGTCGCTCTATCTTTGACTACGCGCTGCGTTCTAAGGATATCGGAAGCCTCTTCAGACACCTATTACTTCGCCAAAAAAAGCGTAACGGTTCCATCCCAGAATGCTCAGCTCCTGAGGATCCCGCAATTGCCCAGCTGCTTAAGAAACTTCTTTCACAGGTCAGGAAAAAATGTTGTTGTTTTTTTTAATTTTTTGACATTTTTAATAACTGTTGATTTATTTTTTTAATTTTACATTTTTAGTAAATTTTTTTAAATTAATGTATAATGCTTCCAGTTTCACATTTCTCTAAAAAAACATGTTACATTTTCAACATTTTTTATTATGTTATCTGTGTTTTATTGTGTTAGTTAGCTTTTTTGTTTTTTAACCTTGTCAAAATAACTAGGGGTGCACCGATCCGATATTAGGATCGGATATCGGCCTCGATACTGAAAAAATAGCTGGATCGGTGATCGGAAAAATTAACAGATCCACGGGCCGATCCAGTTTCTTCTTCCTCCGTCGCAGCCAGTTACTGTAAATATAGGTACCAGCAGATCCTACATCACTCACTAGCAGCAAGTGCGTCGCATGATGGAAAAGTTGGAGTATAAGCGAAAACGAGACTATAACGAATGAAAACTAATTTGAAGTCACAGAAACTATGACGAAAATCTATTGACATTTTCATCTGTTCTGTCTTAGTTAGGAAAGTAATTTTTAGGAAAAGTTTTTTAGGAAAGTTTGGTGCCTTTAGTTTCTTCTACATGGTGGAAGGAAGGTATGCAGTTTATAATATTAATTCAACCGTGGTATCGGATCGGTATCGGGTATCGAAAGATATACAAAGCCCAGGCATCGGTATCGGGACTGAAAAAGTTGGATCAGTGCATCCCTAAAAATAACCCAACTGCAGTTTGATTAAGATTATTTAGAATGCACAGTAAAAAAACATGATTTAGGAGACTTGTTAAAAACTAAGTTATCTGTTTTTGTAAATTAACTCTTTATATAATGTGCCAAATCTTTCAGTCAGTGGTCAATGGATGGACTTTTTGTGTTCTTCGAGTAGAATGCTACCAAACGAGTAATGACTGATTAATAAAAGTGTTCTTTCAGGAACAATAAGGCATGTTTCCTTGAATTGTATAAATTAAGTTAAGCTGTTTCATGTGATTTCTATCAGGGGATGACGGAGGCTGAGGAGGATAAGCTCTTAGCTCTGAAAGATTTCATGCTCAAGTCCAACAAGGCCAAAGCCAACATCATAGATCAGAGCCACCTGAGTGATGGAGCCCACAGCGGAGTCATTGATCTTGGTACACTGGGCATCACTGGCCGACAAGTGGACCTCATCAAGCCCAAACAGGAATCTGAAGACAAGAGAGGTGACACACTGTCTGCATTAATAGTTGCTGTTATTTGAGGATATGTTATTGGGTCGTCATTTAAAAATAATGCCTTTAATTCTGATTTGTTTGCAGACTTCAACCCTTCTGCCTCTGGTATATTGTTTAGATCTCAAGCAGATGAACTTTGTTTGAATTTATAATCACTTACTTTGACTAACTCGGAGGCTTTGTGCGTTTAAATCTGAAAAGTCACAATAACAGGCAGATGTGATGTGTATAGATGCACTTTGTTTTGCACGACAGCTCGTGTTGGCTATTAATGCTTTTTTGTTGAAGTCAGTTTGTTGCAAACAAATAGTATGGCTGCTGATGACTAAATTAATTCAGTCAGGTGATCTCCTGTATACCATAGCATAAGTTGTTGGAAACAGCTTTAAAATTATTATTTTTCACAGGCACACCATTTCTAATTCAGCAAGAATTGATCGCAAATGACAGATAGATTTAAACAAAATAGTTACAAAATATTTCTATTTCAAATAAATGCTGTTCTTTTAAAGTAAATTTAAAGAATACTGAAATAAGCACCAAATAAGCATATCAGAATGATTTTTAAAGGATTACATCACACTAAAGAGTGTCGGATAAACATTCAGATGTGTTATTATAAAGTACCTTAAATGTAGCCTTTGTGAATCTTTTTTCAAAACATTTGAAGGGACAAAATCATTGTAAGGGACCCCATTCCTATGGATAAATAAACATTCATACTTTTTAAATATATTTATACTTTATTAGTTCTTATTCACTTAAAGTGTATTTAAAAAAGGTTAAGTTTAAAAAAAAATGAAGCTAGGCTTCTAAAACTGCAACTATAGATGAAGTTTCAGGTGGTTGTGTTTGCCCCACTTCTATGAAAATATTTACTTTTTGAACTAATATTTATTTACCTACTATATGTCACTGTGCTGACTAAATTATTATTATTATTATTATTATTATTTTTATTTTTTATTTTTTTCTTACACGTGTCAGTCCGCATGTTAACACGTTAACTGAGCACCAAGTGTTTTAGAGACCAGAAATGCATCTTCTATCTAAACCGCTTTTAAAACCAGTAAATGTATCTCTTCTTGCAGCTCGCAAACATACGAAACAGGACTCCAACTTGAACGAGGAGTGGAAGAGCATGTTTGGTTCTCTGGACCCTCCTAGCTCGGCGCAGACACCCTCGACGGTACCTAATGTTCTAGTTCCGAGCAGTGGTGGGGAGCCCAACGGAACTCTGGCCGGAGAGCATCTGCGATCTGAGAGTTCCTCACAGACTCTTAACCTCCCTCATGTTCCATCCTCAGCCCAGGTCGACCGCTGAGCCGACAGTGTGCTATCATCTCTCCACTGCTCTCTCTCTCTCTCTCTCTCTCTGCCCATTCCTTTCAGCCTCTTCCATCAGCCCTGTTTTCATCAACACCCTTTTTTTAGTGCGCGTTTGTCGATGTTGCAGTTTTGTAGTCTGTAAAGGCTTTGAATCATATGAGTCATTTGATATTTACCGTCATGTTTGCACAAACATGCAGAAACGTGCTGGATGAAATATATTAGATTGTTCTTAAATTACACTGATGATAAATGAATAAAATCTCTATCTTAAACCACTCCCCTTTGCTCCCTAGATACCTGAAAGTGGAGCTGGGCAGTCCAGGAAAACCACAGCGCTCCCTAATATTCAAGTGGTACAGTCTGTAAGCGGAGTGTCCACGTACCAGCGGCGCATCACCACATGCAAGGCAGAGCTACAGCAGCTGGTGCAGCAGAAAAGAGAGCAGTGCAATGCAGAACGCATGGCCAAACAGATGATGGAGAGTGCGGAGTGGGAGAGCAAGCCTCCACTGCCAGGTACAGCAGTCACTTGTCACCTCGACCTTGCTAATACAAGTACGTTGTGTGGCTGTCTAGCCTCTGCTTGCAAGATCTGCAGAAATCATCTGCGCCAGACTTTTTGGTTGACTTCTTTTTTTTTTATTTTTTATACCTAAAATAACAAGACATTTTAATTGAGAAAAAAGACTAAAAGTAAACTTTACATGGGCTATATAAAAGGTTAAAATAATAAGAATAATTTTTTAATAATGTTGACAATGTTGTGTGAATCTTTTTGACTCAAAGGCCCCCCACTGTCCAAATGTAATACACACAGACGCACATAAATATAAATTATTTTATAATGTACTGTAATATATTATTAACAGAAACTAAGAGTGTTGATAAAAAATCTATATTACTGACAACAAATGTAAATTTGATGCTTCTCACCCAAATTGAGGATATCCTAAATATACTGAATATTATGTAGTTATTTTAGAGGATATTGCTCCATTAAGTAAATTTTTGTTAGTAGCTACCAACTGCTTTTTGAATTATTGTAACTTTTGGAATTTTCTAGCTTGTTTGCCTCACACAGGTTATTTCCACTGCTTACCTCAGCTGTTACATTGCAGGGTGGCATCCAAAAGGCCTTCTAGTGGCCCATCTCCACGAGCACAAATCTGCCGTTAACCGTATCCGAGTCTCAGACGAGCACTCCATCTTTGCTACATGCTCTAATGACGGCACTGTAAAGATCTGGGACAGCCAGAAAATGGAGGGCAAGACGACTACCACAAGGTGGATAATATCTATACAATGTCTATAAATTTTGTAGGCTGTTATGTGAACTGAAATGACTGAAAATGCGATCGTTTCAGGTCTGTGCTGACGTATTCTCGGATTGGAGGCCATGTGAAAACATTGACCTTTTGTCAGGGGTCACATTACCTTGCTGTTGGATCAGATAATGGTTCCATTCAGCTTCTTGCAGTTGAGGCAAACAAGCCGCCCAAATCACCCAAAGTCCAGCCCTGTCAGACGAGGTGTGTGCAAGTCACGTAACTCCACTTGTAGCAATCCTGAATTTGTGTTCTGATATATGACGGTACAAATGAGTGAATCAAAACTATCACACTGAGATCAGTCAGATCGTTGAGCCACTGAGTCTCTTCCAGGTTCCTGGACCTAAAGGATGAGGGCTGTGCGGTGGACGTACACCACTTTAACTCAGGGGCGCAGACGGTTCTGGCCTACGCCACTGTGAATGGCTTTTTGGTGGGTTGGGATCTCCGCTGCAATAGCAATGCCTGGACCCTCCGCCATGACCTGCGCCTAGGCCTCATCACTTCCTTTGCTGTGGACATGCATCAGTGTTGGCTGTGTGTGGGTAAGAGGATAGTTGGATAGCGGAGCATACATGTGTGCCAATCAAAACCCAAATTACAGATGTGTATACCATTATAGTGATTAGGGTTTGTTGTGTCAAGCTTGGACTTAATTAATGTCCTACTTACACAGGCACAAGTAATGGCACAATGGCTTGCTGGGATATGCGTTTTCAGTTGCCAATTTCCAGCCACTCTCACCCAGCCCGAGCAAGAATCAGACGCCTGCTGATGCATCCACTCTACCAGTCCTCTGTTATTGCAGGTAAAAAGTCTCTTATGATCACCAGTGCTACATTTATTTATACATTTTTAGAAGCAACTACTCTATTACGTGATCCTTCACAAATCATTCTAATATGCTGATTTGATGCTCAAGATCCTCAATGTTAGAATCGAAAGTTTAAAAGAACAGCATTTATACGATTTTTTTCTGTCTTCACTGTCACTTTTGAGGAATTTAATGTATCCTTTCAGAATAAAAGTATGTATACATATATAAAATAGAGTATATTTATAATTTTTTTTTCTCATTCTCTTTAGCTGTCCAAGGTAACAATGAGGTGTCCATGTGGGATATGGAGACTGGAGACAGGAAGTTCACTCTGTGGGCTAGCTCTGCACCTCCACTTTCAGAGATGCAGGTATGTTGCCACTTCTGCATCACAATACACGTTCATAATAATAAATACTTTCAGACTTGATGGCTATCATTACACTGTAATCTGTTGTCCTCCACAGCCCTCTCCTCACAGTGTTCATGGGATATACTGCAGCCCTGCTGATGGCAACCCTCTCCTACTTACAGCTGGATCTGACATGAGAATCAGGTGAGGCTAATTAGAAAAATGTTAGAGGCATCATGGCTTGTTCGAATCCAATGTTTGCACAACACCCTGTTTACAAAGACTATGTTTACCTTAATCTAATATATTTCATATTTGAAAGCACCATTTTCATTCCATTCAAATGATTTAAGTGCTTTCCAAATATCTCCTGAATTTCAGATGGTAACCTCATACAAAATCCTACCTCATGGCATAAACGTACCTTGGTGCACTTTTTAGCGAGACAAGAAATACGTACCAACAAGTACATATTACTGCAGTTTCCAAAAAAAGGAACACTAGAGGCAGTGACACTCTTTTATTCCTTTTCACACAAATTTACAGATTTCTGATTAATAAAGCGTAACTTTCGCACGATTAACTAGATATCTATCAAGCTAACGTTCAAAAGCATCAGTTATCAAATCTCCCAGCAAATTAATATTTGTTAACATTATCGGGTAGGTTTAGGCTTGGATTTGGTGTAGGCCATATTTTCAACATGACAGAGCATTAACTTTTAGCAACAATCAGCAAATATTACAATTCTGAATCGCTGCAAAACATGCCTATATCAACGTAAAAAAAGTGTTTTAGCACAACTCAATGGACATTTCTCTTTAAAGCTCTCTTTTTGCACAAGAAGTAAAGGGAGGTAAAAAATTTTATGAGACCAAACTGACAAAATCAGCTGCATTCAGATTTAGACACAACCGATATTATTAAATGCAAATATTATTCCACAAGCAAATATTATTAAATGGATGCAAAAATGTTACACTCCCAAAATTATGAATGCATATTATGTTATGAATTTGAGTGTGTTCTTGTACGATATCTGCAGGTTTTGGGATTTGGCTTACCCTGAGAGGTCCTACATTGTCGCAGGTGGTGCAAACGACTCGCTTCACTGTCCTTCTGTGTTTTACAACCGCAAGATCATAGAAGGAACAGAAGTAGTACAGGTCTGAAACTCATTTCAATCTAATTTTCTGCACATTTATATTCAGCTGATCTTCACATCTCCCTTTGACCTAATCAGGAGATCCACAGTAAGCAGAAAAGCGGATCCACTGAGGACACACCCCGCCGTGGCCCAGAATCACTTCCTGTGGGTCACCATGACATCATCACTGATATTGCGACTTTCCAGACCACCCAGGGCTTTATAGTCACCTCTTCTAGAGATGGCATTGTCAAAGTCTGGAAGTGAGAGAGAGCCCCTGCCAAGATGGGACACCGTTAAATGGACAACCAATCAAGTGCACTGTAAATTCAAATATAATGCTGATTAATATAATTAAGTAATTTAGGATCAAATACACTTAAAACAATTGTAACTAAAACTGCAAAAGCAAACAGTTTGTTTGTGAACAGTTTGCTCTTTATGTTTGTTTTTCTGTGCTTTATGTGAATATCAAGGTCATAAAATCTGATCAGACTGCAGAAAACAGGTGAGCTAAAACAGTGTTTCACACAGGAATTACACTTAAAGTGTTATTTCTGCACAGCTAAACCATGTAGATTTGTTTTGAGGCATGTGTGTGAGACATGGATGGGATTGAATGTTCCATTATAATCATTGTGTTATATTACTGAATAAATGTCATGACATTTATGTATTCTTTTTTTTTTTTTTTTGGAAGAAAAAAACATTGAGCAGAGCACAGCATATTTAGCGTTGTTTAAGGTGAACGTGAAATATCTAAAATGACCCATAACTTCCCAATGTACTTCTTTATTATGAAAAACCTGGTCCGATTACAGAAGTAAACAGGTTGTGAGCAGTGTTCACAACTTCTAAAGATTAGAAAATGCATACATTTTAACAAATGTATAATTATTAAAAACTATTTTAAATCAAAACCGTATCAAACAAATTTTATTGCACATAACTAGTGCTATAGCACAGAACACTTTTTTTACTGAAAAAGTTTTACCTTTTAATCTACACAAAATACAGACTGGAAGTAGTGGTAGAAAGCGATGAGGGAGGGATCGGTAATACTCATGTTAGGATTCAAGCTTTGAATGTCCACAGACTAAAAACAGAATCGAAATTCTCACTTTTTTCAAGATTTCAAGAAGGAAAAAAGCCCTAATTGTAAGATGTAAGTGCAAGAGAAAATAAGAATTGTGAGATAAAAAGCCACAATTACCCTTTTTTATCCCTTGGCAAGAACAGGAAAGCGTTCATACTTTTATGGCCAGCTTAAAAAAAAAAAAAAAAAAAGTATCACAAAAAAATATTCTTATTTGCTATTGTGTTGGGGGGCAAATAATGTGCATTTTTTTTGTTGTAAAACCTGCACAAATATAATCTTCAGGCTCGGAGAGAAAGATTGCTAAATATGAGAGTGAATTAAGTCTTTGCTCAGAAGTGTCATTCAAAAAGTCATCCTGGTTAAATGTCTTTTACACAGAGAGCTTCACACTCCTCCTGCGTGTCAAATCTGTTTTTGTTTCCTCCACATCCTCCAAACCAAAAGTGAGTGCATTCATTCTGCTGAATGTCATAGTGCCAGTTTAAAACATAGTCACTGCAGGGCCCCACATCCTGTTTCATGAGACACACATCTGTGAGTGGAAACATCAGGAAAGAGTTTTGGTCAGTGACACTTCAGGCGATATTACAATCAGTAGATCAAATCCTTTAAACCACAGGAATCAGCAAAAGCCAAATAAAGAGTTACAGAAATGGCTCATTTCTTACCATCCTCTTCCTCTTTTGCCTGCAGGATTACTTCAGGATCTGGAGATTTAATAAAGAAGAAAAATGGTTCCGCAGTTATTATATATAGCCAAAGTACATTGAATAATGGTTGATTTCTTAGAGGTAGAGTTTGAATTAGAGGTAGAATTTTCGTGCCAATAGAAGCACCACTAGAGACAAATTGTTCATACTATATAGCAATTGATATAGTAACCAATGGTTTGAGTTTGGATGGGACAACATGTTTTTCAACAACCCTGCAGAAAAACACATTGAACTAGACTAATCTGTTTTTCTGGTCTTTGTCGGCCTGTCAGACTGGTATGTTGGCCAGATTTAGAGGGGATTTTGGGCAACTTCTCAGCTGTTCAGGCTGAAAGACTGATCAGGTTTCTGAAATGTAAAACATTTTGAAGTTCCACTGTAATCTCATTTGTAGACAATGCATTTTTTTTTTTTTATTCTGCAGTAGCTAAAGGACAGTTTGACCAGGCTAGAGGACCAGCTCCATTAAAGGAACAACACTTTTTTTGAAAATAGGTTCATGTTCCATTTTTTATAAGCATTTGAGTTTTACTGTTTTTGAATCCATTGATCTCCAGGTCTGGCGGAGCACTTTTAGCTTAGCATTGATCATTGAATCGTATGAGACCATTAGCATCTCGCTCAAAAAAGTTAACAAAGAGTTTCGATCATTTCCTTAAAGCTTGACTCTTGTATAGTTACAAAATGTAAAAAAAGTGATTTTCTAGACTGATATGCACTATTCTCTCATTCCGGTGTAATAATCATGGGTGCAGCAGGCGCAATGATATTACACAGCACCTGAAAATAGTCCTCAGCATTTTCAGGCACTGTGTTTTATCATTGCGTCTGCTGCAGCCATGGTGTGGCAACAAAGTTCCTTGATTATTACGCTGGAATGAGAGTATAGTTCCTAGCCATATCAGCCTAGAAAATCACAACATTTAATTTTCTGTCATAGTACACAAGGTAACTACAGAAGAATCAAGCTTTAAATAAGAAAATTATCAAAACTCTGTGGTCATTTTTAAATGAGATGCTAATGGTCTAATCAGATTACGTGATCAATGCTAAGCTAAACTTAAAAGTGCTATCGCCAGAACCAGAAATCGGCTAAATGGATTTAAAAAATGGTAAAACTCAACTGTTTAACTATAGAGGATATGGAAAATAACTGGAGTGTTCCTTTAACATTTTCTTAAAAAAATCTCAGGTAGTTATTTTTGCAACTTGGTTTGGTTATTATTTTATATTTACCATGATTTATGAGACTGCACAAAAGACTTACTTTGTTTGCCACATATCTGTAGGCATTCCTTTTCTGAATTAAAACGGTTACTGTTTCCGTCACAACCCCCGTACCAGAAGGGTAAACATGTACCGACCGCTTCATTATAGTACCAGCGCTGCATAAATGCACCACAGATGGTGCCACGGTCACTGTTCAGCTGACACATATCTGAAAGCAAAACACTTATTTACTGATAAGCCATGCAGAGGATCCTGTAAAGCTATTTATATACTTATTTAAGCAAAGTTTATATAAAATAGAGTGGTGGAACTATGATGTCACTTTGTAAGCAAAAATCCAGACGCGAGATAGCATTTTAGCACTTCTGGGCCGTTTCTGACTGTTTCTGGGCCGTTTCAAATGTTTTTGACTGTTCTTGCGGACTTGTGAATCAACATCGGTAGTCGCACAAGTACTGTTCCAATTCAAAGTTCACATCTAATTAAGTACAGTTAAAATCCCCGGTGTGTTCTTGCTCTGCCCCTTTTATCCATAGATATCTTTTGCTGACTAGATACGCCTTGGGGCCTCTCAGCATACGTCAACATCGCCGCCATCTTGTGTCTGAAGATGCCGGACTTTTGTGCTGCATATGGATGTTCGACGAAAGAACAGCAAGGGACATTTCAACATGTACATTACATAACATTTCAATGGTGAGGGTGTGTTTTATGCATTTAGGTGCTTAGGTGTGTCTAAGTATTGTATTGTATTGTATATGATATATCACATATTTATGATAGAACATAGATTATTTAATTATCACATCAGAATGCATTTTGCACCAATCGGCAAACGTTACATTTTCTAAATATTACTGTTATTGTGCCATGAAATGCAATTCTAAGAGGATTTCAGGTAAGAATGTAGTTGTTTAAAACTCAAATCTGCAGCTTATTAATAAAGATTGTGCCTATTTAAAAATTTGCTTTGCTGATTTCGGAGCGATGAGCTCCATGTGATCAGCGGGCACTCATGTACTCATGTATCCGCCAATAGCAGCCTCACCTTGCATATGTTTAAAACACTAGAGGTACTGTAATGTGAGCTGAGCTTTTTAAGAACCTACTGTAAATTCGGTCAATCGGAGACTTGACTCCCGAGTCTCCACGGCCTGAGTTCTGCTGATCCTCTATGTCTTCCGCTCCAGCGTCTTCTTCCTCCACCGCTTCATCTGGGTATGTTTTGGACGGCACAGGCACACTAGGAAACAGCATTGGTTTAGACACTGGGCACACACAGCTGCACCATTTTATGCAACATTTAAGTATGATTTATAATAAATTAAATGGCTAATAATTAATTATAAATACAATTAGATGTTATTACAATTAATTATGTTTAAAATTAGTCTATTAGCAGACACTTTTATCCAAAGCAACCTACAAATTAGAGTAAATGAAGAAATATATTGTATGAATGGACTTTTAGTAACCTGCATCTTGTAAAAAGAAATAAAGAAAGAAAGAAACTGCCATCTTCCTATATAGAATCACACACATAGATATGTACATATATGATATCTTCCTTTTTACTATGAAACGCATTAAATAAATAAACAGTGATCATTGTTAAGTGTTATTGTATCAATGACCAGATACAAACAAATATTTGACATTAGATAACCACAGGTCAGATTTTGTCAGCTGATACCTATATAAAGGTCTCTTTGCAGCAGCGTAGTCCTCACCACGACCTGGATCTCGATTCAAATTACTACACTCTTGCTGGAGTGACGGATGAGGGTAGGAGTTCACTTTTTCTGCAATCACAAATAAACTATATTAACCCACACAAGCTCTTCAAGTTATGCAAAGCCATCCTTAAAGGGTTAATTCACCCCAAAATAAATGAAAGCAATTAATTGAACTATTCCAAAGTTTACGATGCATTAAAGCGTTCCTTACTGCTCAGAATGTGGAAGAACGTTCTCATGAAGCGCTCCACGTACTCATGTTCTCCATGTCTCAAGTGGCCCAGGTGAATCATGTGCTGTTCTGAGGGGTAGCTGGCAAGCTGCTCCACCTGACCAGTGGTGATTAAGTCACCCACCGTCAGGGTAATGAAAACAACACCCTCGCACTTCGCAACCTTGGAGAGAAATTCCACCTTCTCATTGTACTGATATGCTGATGTCGTTCCAAGGATGACCAACACCATCTTGTTCTTGCGACCCTTAGGAGCAGAGAGGATGCCCTGCATTACAGCGTATTCCATCCCAAGATCCAGTCGGGAATAGCCTCCGGTTTGCTGTAGATCCTGGTAGATGCTCTGCTTCATTAAACTGCGATTTTGGAACTGCTGGAAGCCGAATATCACTTTGACACCGGACTGGGTGTCAGTGTACGTGGAGCTCTGCTGGTAGACGGCCACTCTCGCTTGTCTGTTGGCCTCTCTGGGTTGACTGCTCACGACGATCTGATCTAGCACACCGCCGAGCACCTCCTTCAAACCTACGTATTCATCAGACAGGATGCTACCGGAACCGTCCACAATCACCGCCAAGTCCATGTCCAACTCTTGAGGAGATGATGGCAGGTTGGTGCCTTCACATTCTCTATCTGGTCTACAGGGATCTTAGAAGAGAAAAAAAGAGCACCTATGATCAGAAACAAATTACGACCACAGACAGAGAGATCTGCAGAAATCAAACGTTTCAAACATACACCATTCCTTGCATGAATGTTTATTAAACAGTTTTTTGTATTATTTCATTCTTTTAGCTACTTATGAGAATATAGTACTTTTACACATTCATTTAATGAGAAATGTTCATATTGATTATCATATTTTTAATTTAATTATTTTATTTAACAAGGATTATATTATATTATAAATAGATTATATTATATTATATTACATTATATTATAAATAGATTATATTATTTATATTATATTATTATGGTTGTTCATGTGTTTTCATGTACATGTACATCATCTCTTCTCTATCGAATGAATCATGATTCATACTTATTTTTCCTATCAAACACATTTATATTTTTTCCAGTAACACTGGGTGTGAGAGAGATGGAGAGAAATTACTGGGTCTTACCATAGCATATAACACAACTCTGGATCTTACGGAGAGTTGCATTCTGGTCTTGCAATCTACCCAGCACAGTCAAGATAAAACTCTGGTTTTCATCTGCCTGCATACAACAAAACATCACACATTAAGAATGAACAGGTAGTACGCACTGTTAAGTTTTTTATTAAAACTTCTTCTGTTAGGCACATATATCATGATGTAATAATGAAAGGGATAGTTCACCCAAATGTAAAAAATCAGAAAGGTTTGAAGAACCAACTTACTAACTTAAACTTGACAAGTAAGAGAAAATGACTTTAAAATTTCCCCTTGGTCAGTCACACAGATTAGTGAGTAAATGATAACAGAATTACAAATTTTGAGTGAACTATTCCATTAAATAATAAAATGTTATGTAAAATACATATGCTTACAGTAACTTTACCTCAAAAGCTCTTTTCATATTAGGGACATTCCTCAATGAGATGACCCCAAGCTTTATGTTCAGGGCTTTGTACTCTAGAATGGCTGTGGTCAGAGACGTCGAATCCTGAGATTCTCCAGCAGTGAGGAAGATCGCTACCTTCCTCATCAGGACGCCCTTTCGCACACGCTTCAGGACATTTCTGCCTACGAAACGCATTGCAGCACCTATGTTACGCCGATTTGAAGTGCGTTCCAGGGCAATGTTTTTCACAGCTTCAATAAGCTGCTTCTTGCGGTGATAGTCAGTGAAGCGGATCAGGGATTTGGTGTAGGAGCTGTAGGAGACCACAGACACCCGAGCCCCTGTCGGGCAGCTGCTCTCTGCAAAGTTGATATTGTCCAACAGTCTAAGAACTACAGAGCGCATGCGTTCAAAGCCTTGAGGAAGCACATCTTCAGACATGTCCAAGCCAATCACAAGATCAGTGGGGTAGGCAGGGCATTTTATGTTATCTAGAGAGACATATTTAATAATACATTTAATTTAAACTGAATTAATGAAAAATTAATGAATAAAATACATTTTAAATTTGTATTGTAATTAATTTTAATTCAGTTATATGATATAAAAGGTTACCTACCTCTGCAACAAACTTTAAAAATAAAAACAAAACAAAAACATCAATAAAAAGCATCATCATCATTAGGTTATTCTCTATTTTAAAAAAAATTGAATCATAAACACAGGTTACTTACCACAGTTGTCTCTGACATATGAGATCAGTTGACAGTCCTACAAAATAGTTTTGTTATATTATTTACATGTATATACATATTTATATGTGTGTGTATGTGAGCCTGGAACACAAAACCAATGCATTGTATGGTTCACAATTATTGGCTTTGTGGCACAGGGGCACATATATACATACACACATGCCGTGTAAAACAGTAATAAAAAAATAAAAAATAAAATCAGAAACATACAGAAATCTGTCTGGTTCCGCGTGGTCCTTTTGGGCCCTATGTGAAAAAACAACATTTTGTATTCCTTCAAATTCCCATAATCATATGATTTAAATATCTGTAATAAACATACCCTGTGTCCAGGCATGCCCTGACTGCCAGGATCTCCACGTAGCCCTGACCTTCCAGCATTGCCCTGTTATCAAACATCCAATTAAATCTCCTTAAGGTTCTCATAGAATGAGCAAAAAAATTAACCTTAAAATGCTTTTACCCCTCCTCCTGTGTTGCCTTTAGGACCACCACCTCCACTTCCTCCTTTAAAACCCTGTTCACCCTGAATATCAAAAAAAAGAGAGCGATTAAACATTGTTCGCTTATTATTGGTTATACTATTGAGTGATTATTTTAAAACCAACCATATTATAATTAACGTACTTCCAAGTTTTGGATGAATGAAAACTCACCTGAAGTCCAGGATAACCTGGGAAACCAGAATCTCCCTTAGAAAAAAAAGAAAATAAATAAACAATAATAATTTTGACATATGAATTAAAAAACTATATGTGTAACACAATAATATCTATTATTTATAATAATACATAATAACGTATATTGTATATTTCTGTATACTGTGGAATCACACAAATTTTATATTTGAGAACAAATTATTGCAACATAATTCTCTATAAACCTTCTGTCCTTTGGGTCCTAGGAATCCAAAGCCATCTGCACCATCTTTTCCCTATGATTAGAAATAAACACTGCAATCACTGGATGTATCTGGGTCAAATATTACATAAAGACAACCAGACAAATTGTTGAACAATTTTTACATCTAATAAATAATGGCATTTCTCAATTTGCTTAATGATGATGGACAACGCCTGACATTGCTCAGTTTTGGTAGCATATAAAAAATAAAGAAAAAGTAACCGGCAGTCCTCTGGGGCCTAGAGGTCCTAATGCTCCCTTATCTCCAGGATCACCTGGCTGGCCCTGTAAGGCACAATCAATGTAGGCAGGTTTAATATTAAAAAGACTTCAAGTTATAAACAAAGAGGATGATTTTACAAGACGTCACTGACCTTCTGTCCCCTGGACCCAGAGCTTCCCTTGGATCCTGGCCTTCCTGGAGAACCAGGAGATCCCTGTGTAAAAGAAATGAACACAATCTCATTGATGGCCGGATGTGGTCTACTGGTTATTAATGGCAACAGTAACCAAATGAAAGAGTCAATTAGTTTTTTTTAAACACGCACCTGAGGTCCAGGTAGACCAATATAAGCTTTCTGCCCAATTTGACCAGGTGGACCACGAGCACCCTGGACAGAGACAGGAGGAAAGACTCGATCACAAGCTCAAACTCAAAATATTTACATACATATATACAATATTTAATATTAACAATATTTAAATGGGGGGTTACATACATATCACATTATTGATAGTACGCCAACAAAAATATCATCTTTAATTTCTGACTGTTAACAAACTGGCAAAGAAGTCTAAGTGTTTTTGGATAATCATTATGGGGTCCTCCTTGTATTTACTGAAACCGGAACAATTTGTACATTACCAATGGACCTGTGGCCCCAGGGAGTCCTTGTGGTCCTGGTGTTCCTGAAGGCCCCCTGACACCCTGAATTCACCAGCAAAAAAAGTCATTTGGTATAATCTTAGAAGTGGCTTAAAATAAAACATTATTTTGACAGTACTTTACCAGTGGACCCGCTGAGCCTCTTCTGCCATCAGGACCCTGGAAATAAAGCACAAGATATTAAAAGAGAAAACATGCTTATAAGTTAACTTCTGTACTATAATCAAAGTTTAGATTAATTTACTGGTCTGCCATTTTCACCAATTTGGCCAGGAGAACCATCCAAACCTGGTACACCCTGTTCAACACAGAAAGTGAATGACACAGAATGTAAAAAAAAAAAGAGACTGATATTTGTTGTTAAATCATTCATATATAAATACATACACCCTGATATCTTTTGTCAATGACATTTGTTGCAGCTTTTAAACCTGTTTAACTTTTCATAGTATTACTATAAATGTGACATTTTCTGTGGAGGATGCAGAATAACATTATTTTCAATCAATACACAAAACTTTTTTATTGTGTTAATCAGAAAGATTATAATATAATAGTTATATTAGAATTTAGCTTTTATAATACATAATAGTTTTTAGCATTTTTATTAGCAGCCCTAACATTTCTATTAATACACTTGTAGACATAAAATGGGACTGTTAAGGGTCAGTTGCTTATAAAATATTAAATGATCTCCCCATACCTGAATGCCTGGGCTGCCAAAGTCACCTTTAGGACCACGGGAGTTGTTGTCTGATCCTGGACTTCCCTGATTATAATTACATGGATTTATGGTCAATATTCACCCAAAGACTACTGGAACATCTACTGCATGACGTTTATCAGTCGCTGTTCTAGCATTTGCTATTATTTCCCAAAAGTACCTGCCAACTGACTATTTCTCTACCTTTGAACAAGACATAATTTTAGCCACAAACCATTCCTTGGGCAAAAGAGTAAGCCTGACAAATGAACTGAATTACTAAACTAATTGAATCTGATTTGAATTATCTTTTGAAATCAATGTAAATTAAAAAATAACAATTTTAATGATATAGTATAAACTGTAGTTTGTTACATTAAGGGATAATTATGTGCAGCTAAAGTCTACTAACCGGATCTCCTCTTATGCCTCGCTGTCCTGGGTTTCCAGGGATTCCTGTGGTACCTCTTGGACCCTGAGGTTTGAGCACAATGTGCATGAATCAATGAGATTAAAGCACTAAAGAGAGACTGTGTCATTGCTGATAAGTATGAATATATATGATGGATTTTACTGGGCTGCCTGGATCTCCTCGCTCTCCTGGGTTTCCTGAGGTTCCGGTTACACCCTGAAAGGAACAAACAGATGTGAAATTTGTTTAATAACAGACATGCATGACTTTCATATGAAAATTCAGGGGAAACTACATTTTTGGGGGGGAAATGTGCAATCATTGGGTGTTTGCTCAGTGGTTAATTTGTTAGATTAGATTAGATTCAACTTTATTGTCATTGTGTAGAGTACAAGTACATAGCCAATGAAATGCAGTTAGCATCTAACCAGAAAGTGCAAATACAGAATATATACTGAATACAATGTAAGTATATAAAGTGCGTAAAGTTACATATGGTCATACATATAGGCTCATGATCACAGAGCAAATGTCATCAGGAGGTAGACAGGTGCAAGGTGATGTGCAAATATAATACGTATTATATAAATAAAGTAATTATAATAGTGAGACCTGCCTTAGCAAGCATTTTTAAGACAGATTAACTTTGTTTATTTTAGTTTGCATCTATGTATCAGCCCTGGATTACTCACTAGTTAACAGTACATCATAATTTTCTTACCTGTTCACCATTTACCCCATCTAAACCATGTTCTCCATCCTCTCCCTATAAAAAAAAAGATTAAAAGAGACTCATAACATTAATAAGCAATCAGCGGTTACATTACTTTCATTAACGAGCCAAATGAAAGCAAATAAGAAAGGAAACAGGAACACAAGTTATATGCAACCTCATAAAAACAAGAAAAACCACAGGCTAAAACAAACCTTTCCAGATGGAAATCAAAGACAGTATTCCAAACACATATGCTGGATAGTAACTGCTGTCTGGCAATAATTAGGTACAAACTTGCATGATGTATTTAAGCTAGGTAAAAGTTTTTTTGCTCTCTTAACAGAACTTAAATGTTTATTTGAACTTCAGATGTCAGTGTCCATATTTTTATGGATATACTCACATTATCACCTCTGTATCCTCTGCCACCCTGAAGAAAAAAAAACAGGAAAAAGTTAATGCTGCAGGTTTCGGAGCTAAAAGTCACATTAAAATCAATTAAGAACACAAATAGCACTATGTATTACCTTTATGCCTCTTCTTCCAATGCATCCCTGATGCCCTCGAGTTCCATTTAACCCAGGAACCCCTCTATCACCCTGAAATACACATGTACTGTACATGAAATTCTTAGGACTTTAGTATATCACAATATATTCACACACTAAAAAAAAAGGTTTTACATAAAAATGAATTGTACTTGTCACAAATGTAGTATCAAGATTTTAGAGTGTTTAATGAAAGTCTTCATCCTTGATGAAAAAAGTACCAAACCCCAAACTTACTACAGTCACAATACTGACCAAAAAAAGTTGTTTTATTCTACATTTAATCATTATAGTAAGATATATGTAGTACGTAATTAATTCTTTTTTTTCCCTTTATTTTCAACATTATTTTTTTAATATATCTGAACAATAACCTGCCATTATCATGTTGGGCCCAAGGAACAGTTAAATATTATGGGAAAAAAATTTTATCATGTTAGGGATACAAACCCCACAAATACATTGAGGTGCAATGGCATTCTAAAGAAACATGCCTATCCCATGAAAAGTTGAATGAAAAATTTTCATAAATTTAAACAAATAAAAATAAGTATACAATGAAGAACTTACAGCTCCTCCTTCTTCTCCAGGAAAACCAGGAAGTCCTCTCAGTCCAGGTGACCCCTGATCAGCAGTAAAGTGACAAATGAAACACTCATCTTCTCTATTTTCAAATATTGTTTAATAAATCTTCGCTCCTAAATCTATTCACCTTTATCCCTGAACGACCATAATTTCCACGCACTCCCTCATCACCAGTGCATTTACACATCACATTACAGCACTCCCTTGAAGCCACTGTATCCTGTGGATCAGAAGAAAGTAACATGTTATGAAGCGACTGTTGATACCAAACACTTGACATCCTGACATCTTTCTTCAGCGCTCTTTAAAAACTCACAGCTGTTTCTCTTCGTTTTAGAGAGCCTCACACTTCCACCCACAGGAAGCCATTTGTTTACACAGCAGTCAAAACACTTTGGTGATTGCTTAGGCGGCTAATGTACTTCAAATAATAATGTATTTGCACGCGATAAATCCCAAACTTTCTCAAAGCACTAAAATTGTGAATTACAGAGCTATTCCTCATGGCCTTAATACGATTCTTTGGTCTAGGCTTTGACTTACAATCTGCTTTTGCATGACTCTGGCCACATTCTGCATGCCGATAGACAGATGCTGCTTGTAGTGCATCCCTCGACCGAACTCCAGCCTCTGCAGGTCAGCAAAGTTTTGAAATCCATCTAGTGCCACAGTCATCAATGCTTTTACACCTGTCAATGTCACAAAGGGAGTCTTAGTAAACAAAGCAAACATATTCAACCATCTTTAACTGCTGCATACTGTAAGCTGAAGTGTTTTAAAGAAACTCATTGGTGTTTAGTTGCTGCGAACGTACCACTGGCCCTGAGTCTGTTGATGGCAGGCAGAAGGTTCTCAACAGGTTCATCCAATCCATCTGTAAAGATGATGAGCACCTAGAAAGAAAAATTGAATAAAAAATGTATTCCCTGATTGAAATCTCTCTCTCTCTTTCTCTCTCTCTCTCTCGGCCAAAAATTCATGGACAAAATTGTCGGCACCCCTAAAATTTTTCAGACAATCAAGTATTTCTAACATAAAAGTATTGGAATAACACATATTTTGCTATACACATTTATTTGTTTGTATTGAAACAAAACAAAAAAGGAAGCAAAAAAAGCTAATTTGACATAAAAAAATGGACTGGACAAACTTTAATATTTAGTTGAAAAAATAACTGAAATCAGTCCCTTCCTATAACCATCAATAAGCTTCTCACACCTCTCTGGGAATTCTGGACCACTCTTCCTTTGCAAACTGCTCCTGGTCTCTTATCTTAAAATTGCTGTTTGTAAAAGATGCCCTTCCAATATATCTCCACAGGTGTTCAATGGGATTTAGATCTGGACTCATTGCTGGCCACTTCAGTGCTGGGTGCTTTTTGAAGTACCCAGCAGGTCATTGTCCTGCTGGAAGACCCAAGATCTCGGCCACAAATCCAGCTTTCTGACACTGGGCCCTACACTGCGACCCAAAATCCTTTGGTAATCCTTAGATTTCATGATGCCTGGCACACAGTTAAGCTACAGTGCCATGTGTAACTTCTTTAAAATGTTGTACACTGTGGACAATGGCAAATCTATTTTTCAACAATTTCAAGTCCTCACAGTTCTCTTCTCCTCTTTCTGTTGTCCATGCCTAGTGTGGCACACACAGACACACAATGCTAAGACTAAGGGAACGTCTCTGCTTATTATCTGCTTTCAGGTGTGATTTTTATATGCCCATATAAAAATCTATCTATCTATCTATCTATCTATCTATCTATCTATCTATCTATTATGTTTTTTTTTCAGATGTGCTGGTCTGTTAATTGCTGTTCTCACCTTTACAGGAGCATTTGAAGCTCTGAATTTCTCCTCAAACGAGTCTAGAAGCCTGGTGTTGAATTTCAGAGACTCTGAAGTCTGAAGTTTCATCAGTTTTTTTAACACACCTTCATCATACTCTTCGAAGGAAAAATCATTCAGCTTTTTTCCTTCCGCATTGACCAATCGGAAGCCTACATTGGTATTGAGGGTTGGGCTGCGGATACAGCACAGGTTGTGCACAACTGAAATGTACCGGATGATGTCAGGCAGGTACGACTGTAGCTTATTCTGGCCTCTAAAGAACGTTGAAAAACTTAAACTGGTGCGCGAAATATCAAATCCGACGCCAATGTCAATAGTACAACCTAAATAAAGAGAGACAGAATTTGAATGCAGTTAAAATCTGTTGAATGCTGTTCAAATCTAACAGTTCATTCTTAATACTGTGTTACTCCTAAAGGTACATTTGAATTATTTTCAGTTCTACAATTTAATATCACACATAGATGGTACTACTACTCACTTGGATCTACTAAGGGTTGAGGAACACAAATAGCATCAACAAATGTTGCTGTTGTCAGATTAAGTTTGCTGAAGTTCTGCACTTTGAATATCCTATCCGGTGACCCGGCAATATAACTGAGCTGAGGCTCTGAGACTTTCCCAATTCCAATAACAAAGATGTTAATCTGAAGGCGTCGGAGTTCATCAGCTGGGCCTTCCACACTGTCTGAAGAAACGCCATCAGTAATAAGTACAAGATTTTGCGGTATGCCATAAGCTTTGCGACTCCCCTTGCTCTCCACAAAGAATTCCTTAACCTCAGTCAGAGCATTTCCGATTTCTGTCTCCTCTTTCATTTGCTTGATTTCTCGAATTGCTGATTTCACCCCATTCGCATCTTTATGCACATTTAAGTAGAATTCCTTCTGATATGAGGTGCTGAACTGGGCTATACCAATTCTGTGAAGTTCGGGAGAAATACGAAGCTGGTCCACAACATTTAGCAAGAAATCAATCATAGTTTTCCATGAATCACTCTTGATGCTAACAGATCCATCAATCAGAAACACCAGGTCGGCTACCTCTAACTGGCAATCTGCAAGACACAACAATCAGAGACAATCCAGTTCTGCTCATGCTGATAAATCTGACATCTAATTTGACTTTGAATTCTTAAAGTCTGAAGCAAAAGCTTTTACCTGGTTTGGTTGCATTGCAAAGTACATTGGAGATGTCCTTCTGCACTCTTTTAAGTCCCTCGTAATTATCAACATGGAAGACGTTGTTTTTGTTCTTGGTGATGATCTCCAGCTCGCTTTCTTGAGCTCTAGCCACTCCAATTCCATACAGAGTTATATTTTTGTCTGCAAAGTCCTTAGCACGTGCACGTAAATTTTCTTTGTCTCTAGCATCACCATCCGTAATTACGAACAGCATTTGAGGGATTCTCCGATTCTGACGCCCACCATTCTCTTCTTTGAAGTAATTGAGTGAGTATCCAAGAGCCCTAGCTGTATATTCATTTCCAGTTGGGAGCTTCAAGGTTTCTAGGGCCTCAACTACCAGACGTTTATTGTTGTACTGATTTAAAGTGAATTGAGTAGGGGTGCCTGAGTAAACAATAACGCCAATGCGAATTAGATTGTCCCCAATCTGTGAGCTGTTCACCACTGAGATTAAAAAGTTTTTAATGTTTTCAAAGTCTTGACTACGAATCCGTCGGGTGCACTGCACCAGGAAGATCACATCAGCCAGGGGCTTGCTCGGACAATCTACAATATGAGAAAGATGTTTATTAATAATCCATAAAAAAATTCTAGTGCTTGATTGATGTTGGTTCACAGCAAAACGTTGTAGTCAACCAACATGGTTACATTTGAATAATTTTAATTGTGTGACTTGCAGGATGCAGTATTGCTATTCAAATGAGTTACTTCACACAAAAATGAGAATGACCCTATGATTTATTCACCCTAAACCCATCCTAGTCATATATGCCATTCTAAATCTGAATTATACAATTAGAGTTAATAAAAAAAAAGCCTCCTGGCTCTTATAAGCTTTATAATGGTAGCAACTGGAGGTAGAGATTTTTGTAGCCAATGAAGTACATATGAACATCATAAAAAAACACTTCAGCGGCTTAATAAAGGCATTCTGAAGGCAAAGTGATGCATTTGCAAAAATGCTAAACTTTCCATATTTAAAACTTTATAAACTCACTAGCTCACTAGCTCCTGCTAACTGTTGTACGCATGAAACAAAAGAAAGTGCTACTACAGCAGATGATGTAGGATGTATTTGGATAAATGCAAAGTGCAGAAGGGAGACCAAAAGAAAATAATGGTCATGAATTAGAAGCACAAAACAAGGATTTGTAAAGGAAAATAGATTTTGACACAAACTGAAAGGAGACTGGTTTTCCTTTGCTATAAACAAAACTTCTAGGGCAGGGCAATATATCGCACAATATTCATGCAAATCTTGTCAGTAAAGCCGGTTCTTTGATCAGCAGTAAATCTCCATCACCTGTTTTTAAAATGAAGTGACATTTAATAAACCAAGTCGTATATCACTGGTGAACTATGCAAAACCATGTTTAGTATAGGAAATTAATTGCCATTCCATTTAATAACAGGTGATGAAGATTTACCGATAATTTAGGAACTGGCTGTACAGATCTGAATTAATATTGTATGATATATTGCCCAGCCCTACTTAGTTCTCATGAGACTAGCATGTTCTCTCTGTTTCAAGATATATTAAAGATAAATTAAATATATATTTTTGTAACAAACGCATCACTTTGCTTCAAGAGGCCTTCATTAAACCCCTTTATTAAAGAGGTTTTTATTAAATCTGACTAACATTTTGTCTTAACATAATGTCTTTACTTTTGTAAAATCTAAATTAAAGTTTTTTGGGACTATAAATCAGTACACAGAACTTTCTGTCAATTTAAATTCCAATTCAACTTCCTGCAGAATTCACAAATCCATTCATGAAATAAAAGAAAGAAATTAAATTTTGACAAAAACCTATATGAATAAATAACATCCAAAACACAAAGCTGATCTTTTCAACAGGGATGTGCAGTAAACGTGGCATATATATAAACATTTTAGGAATGTATGATTCACCTGTTTCAGTGCTGCAGATCTTGAATTGGAGGTTTTTGTCAATGGACTGAAGTGCATCAAAATCCCTCTCCACGTACACTTTATCTCGAGTTCCACTGATCTCAAAGAGCTGTGTGGCGTTTACATTGCCCACACCTATTGAGAAGATGCTCACACCCTTAGCTCTGATGGCCTCTGCGGGTGCAGCGACTACATCATGAGCTTCCCCATCGGTGATAACTACAAGGAACTGTGGAACATCAGGCCGACCGCCTTCGGATTGGTCAAAATATTTTGAAATGAATGACAGTGCTTTTCCTGTGTACGTGTTTCCCGTTAGCTGCGAAATTCCGTTGATCGCATTCTCTACTAGATCTTGTTTGTAGAACGTCTTCAGTGAAAACTCCTCCTTTGGATTATCACTGAACTGGACCACCCCAATACGAACATTATCTTCTCCAATGACGGTTCCATTTACAACTTTGGTAATAAATGTCTTCATTGATGTGAAGTTAAGATAGTAAATGCTAGAAGAGCCATCAATCAAAAACATGATATCTGCCACTTTGTTCTTGCAGGCTAAAGAAAGTAGAAAAAAATTCAGTAAATATATCTAACATTTCTTTTTTAAATTTGAAATAAAATATTTACGCTACACTAACATCCAAACAGTTGTGGAATTTCAAGACTTTTTGTATGTTTTTGAGTGCTTATCAAGTAAAAACAATAATATTGTAAAATATTTGTATAATTGTAAATAAATGTTATAGCTATTTTAATGGATTTCAAAATTCATCTTATGGCAAAGTTTACTTTTCAGAACACATCATTCATGTATTCAGTTTTACAAAATACTTTAGAAATCACTCTATGTTTATTTGGTTCTCCAAAAAGTTTGTTAATCTTAGGGGGGAAATGTGTTACATAACAGTTTAGTAGAAACTGTTGGTATTTCTTCCCAGAATGAAAATAAAATATCTTTTGTAATTATTATTTTTTTTAAAGTTTTTAAACTTTTGAATGGTAGTGTATCTTTAATAAGTTTTTTAATGATTTCAAGATTGTCTAAATGTAGGTTGTTTTAAACCAGATGTATGTTCTAGTCTTACCTTCTTGTGAACAAATATCTGTGATAATTTCACTCTTGAGGGCATTCAGAGAATCATAGTTGCTCACATAGAACTTCTTAGTTGGGTCAACTGTCATGTTCAGAAGCTCATCCTGGTTGGCATTCCTTAATCCAATGGCATAGACTGAAACACCTTGAATCCTCAACTCTGTTGCTGGGTCACTCACCTCATCTTGGGATTTCTTATCAGTAATGACAATGAGAATCTCCTGCACATTTGCCGAACGGGATTCTTTAGCCTGACTAAAGAGATCGGCCACAAAACTTAGTGCTTTGCCTGTCTCTGTGCCTCCATAGGGCTGAATGATTTTATTCACAGCCGCTTCTAAGGAGAATCTGTTTTTGTGCTCCATCAGGTTGAACTGTAGAGTCGGATCACGGTCGACATTCACCACTCCCACACGAACTTTATTGGGTCCAATGCTGAATAGTTGCAGAAAGCCTAGGATAAATTTCTTCACGTCTTCAAAGTCGGCACGAGTGCTGCCAGAGTTGTCCAACAGGAAATAAATATCAGCTTCCTCTGTATTCACACATCCTAAAAGTGCGGATAGAATTAGCACAAGAAAGTTTACTGTAAGTAGAAACCAAAAGCAAAAGTAACATACTAAATTAAATAATAAGATATTCAGGATAAGCTCTTTAAATTAAGTGTATAATGATGTTAAATAAGGTATTAAATGATGATGGGGAAAAGAAACAAATAATAAAATTATTATAAAAATAAAAACACATGCTGAATTCAAACCCTCAGCAATGTAGGAAGTTAATTATATTTTGTGACTCATTTCCTACATTGTTTATTGCTTTTACCTTGTTTTAGGATGAATCTGTTGTTCTTGTCAAAACCTCTATTGACCACAACCTTACAAAGGCTCTTTCTGAGGCTTTTCTCCAGCCAAGTAAGCTGCTCAAAACTATCCACATTGAACACAAACTGCCGTTCAGGGTAAGACCCTATTTTTCGGAGCTCCTCCACACTAGCATCCTTCACCCCGAGGGCATATACAGTGACTCCTGAACGCCTCAGCTCAGCAGCTGGGGTGGTGACATCATCTTGTGATTTACCATCAGTAATGACGACAGCAATCTGCTTTACACCGAGATCTTTCCTGCTGCCCTTCCTCTTAGTAAAGACACTATCCTTGGCAAACTTCAAAGCCGCACCGGTTGCAGTTCCTCCACCTCTGTATGGTATGATTTTAATATAGTTCAGAATTTCAGTTTTGCTAATGAAACTGTTCAAGTAGAATTCAGGCCTGGGATTGTCGTTGTAAAGAATCAATCCCACCCTCACACTTCCAGAGTCCACTTCCAAGCCACTAATTGTGCGGTGGATCAAACGTTTCACTAGTTGGAAGTTGCTACTGGTGATACTACCCGATTCGTCCACGATAAACACAATATCCACCACTTGTGCTGATGTACAATCTGTATAAAAAAGACAATAAAAATGCATTATATGGGATAACGAGGAAAATGCTGTGGTACAACTTAGCAGTAACAATTACACATAATATAAAAACGTAGTGCTGCCAAATGATCCAAAATAAAATAAAAATGTAGTGTTTATGTATGAAATATATTTATATTAAAATAATATGAGGTTTTATATATTTTACATTATGTGTGCTTTTTATATATATGTATATTACAGTTGTTTATTACAGTGCACACTGGTATTCTGGTTTTCAGTTTGGTTTACTTATTTATTTTAGATTTAGCAGTGGTGACCAACCTAATAGAATAAAACAGCTTCTATGTCTAAGTCTTTTCCCATCAGTGATGAATGTAAAATAAAACGTAAAAAGACTGCTTTCCTGAGTGCAGATCATAATCTCTGATACTACGCAATTTAACAGATTGACGCACCAAAATAAAAAATCAAGTGACAGAGGAACATGGTGCAAACAGTATTGTCAAGCATTAAAAGAGCATAAAAACGTATAATGTTCTATTACGTCTGTATTGTTTATAGTTAAAAAAAAAAGGCAAACTAACCTCCTGTAACATTGAAAACTTCTTTTTCCTGAATTCGTTTTGTGATATCTGTTGCAATATCAATGATATTCTGATCAACCTGGAAAGCGTGTAGATTAGGTAACAGGGAGGGTATATTAACATCCAGTCTGATATCGATAATGGTCACATCCCGAGTCTGCATTGTTTGTATGGCCTTCTCAACGTTGTCGTCAGAGTCCCCTATTCTCAGCACCAGCAGATACTGCTTGTAGCCTTGAGCAATTCTGGTGCCAGACGCCGTGTTCAGAAAGTGAGTACGCACATAATCTATGGCCTTTCCTATTTCTCGCTTTCCATTAGGTCTGGGCACGAAACGATTTATATAATCTCTGGCTTTTCCTGTTATTTTGTAGTCATTAAACAGGAACTCCTTGATGACATCCTTTCCAAATTGAGCCAGAGCTATCTTATGAGATCCATCGCCCACTTTGAGCTGCTCAGCCAGTTGGTTCAGAAGTTCCCGTATCTGCTGTGTTTCTCTCTGCGCCGAACTATCCACCAGAACAAATATATCAGCAAACTTTGGGGCGATAGCTGAAATAGACACAAAATGAATAATTGATAACTATTTTATATATCTGCACATATAAATACATGAATATTCAAAATTTTACACTTAATTGTGCATCGACAGTCAATTACCACGGTCAGTTAATATGAAGCCTTTCACACATAATGATTTTAAAAAATACAAGACACAGAGAACTCTTTTAACTTCAGCAAGAAAAAGCAGCAAAATACCTAAGGCATGAGCAAAACAGTCAAATATAAGTTTATATGTACTCAGCATGAGCACAGCTCAGATAGGACTAAAAAAATCAGCTAGGACTAACACAGCGTGCCTGATATCATTTCCATTTCATTCTTACTTTTATGGGTGTTTGTATTGTAAATATAACAGTTAGTAACATCACTGATATACAGTGTACAAAATATAACAGTATATAAATAGTATATAAATATTATTAAATAATACTTTACCTGGTGTAAACAGTTATGATAAGTCACTTGTGATTAAATTGCCAGAGACAGATGCAGAAATTAGGCATATACAGGGTTGTTGACTTCTGCACATAGTTTTTAAAACTTAATTTACCTTTGCCCTGATCCCTCATCAAGACACACACTGTCTTCTTCATGGTGGTCGTCAGTCCTTGTAGTCCTTGGTAATTGTCGATATTAACCACAAAACGCTCAGGTGGTCTGTTGGCGATGGCTTTTAACTCAGTCATATTGGTTGGACCAACACCAATGGCAAAGATGATAATACCCTTCTGTCGCAGATTGTGAGCAGGTTCATTTATATCATCGGTTGAGTCTCCATCTGTGATCACTACAACAATCTGAGGCACGTTTTCATCTATACGGCTTCCATTCTCACTCGTGAAATAGTTGTCCTTAAGGAAATTCATGGCTTTTCCCATGTACGTGCCTCCAAGTCGGTATGGAAGGTTATCTATTTTCTTAAATAGCTCTGCTTTGTTTGCATAGTCACCTATCAGAAACTCTTTGTGGGGATCTGTGCTGAACTGAGCAATGCCAACCTGTACCTTTTTTGTGTCAATATCCAAACCATCCACAAAAGTGTGCATGAACGTCTTAACCTCCCGGAAATCTCGAGTGCCGATGCTGCTGGAACTATCCACAAGGAATACAATGTCATATGGCGGATTTTCATCCAGGCATCCTATCATGAGAGAATAACAGACAACACATAACAATGTGTTTAACAACATAAATGACACAAATATACACTACTGTTCAAAATTTGGGAGTTGATAGGATTTTTAATGTTTAATGTTAAGTCTTTTATTTTATCAAGGCTGCATTTATTTGATCAAAAATACACAGTAATAACGTAAAATATTATTTCAGTTGTAAAATAACTACTTTCTATTTTTATAGTTATTTTTAAATACAATTCATTCCTGAAATTCATTCAGCAGCAATCACTCCAGTCTTTAGTGTCACATGATTCCTCCAAAATCATTCTCGAAGATGCTTATATTATGCTTAATATAAAAGTTATGCTGCTTAATATTTTTGTGGGAAGCATCCTTTTTTTGATGAAGAGAAAGTTAAAAAATAATAAAATGTCTGTACTGTCACTTTTGATCAATTAAGTGCATTTTCCTTGCTGAATAAATGTTTTCCTTTCATTAAAAATAAAAATCTTATCCTAATCGATAGCATTAATAACATGCATTTTCTGTGGGCCATATTAAATTAAAAGTCTATTTATCATTTAGGAAATGGTTCATTTTTAAATTAGACATTGCAAGTGTTTGTAAAGTTTACCTGTTTGCTGTCCAGTGCTTACGAGAAAACATGATGTAATGATTAAACCAGAAAGAAATGACCATATCTTCCCCATTGTCTGAGCATGTCCCGGAGACCTGAACAGAAATTAAAAGAAATAATTTTAGTATGATATTTCCAATAAATTCAGTATCACCTTATATTAAACCCAACTTGAGCAAGACATTTTTTACTCCAGTGGACTTTTTTATTTAGCAAAAAAATATATATTTTACAATATTTCCTATTTAATATTTTCTTGAGAAATACCTCAAGATACAATTATTTCTTAAAATACATATTTTTAACAAGAAACAATGTTTGTGTATTCATTTATATATTATATATTGTTTGTCTTTTATCTGTTTGTCTTTTACCCAAATTAACTAAAACATAGCAATGGCCAAATTAAATCTGCTACTACAGCAAGACAAACTCATTTTTATATATTTTTTTCTGTTAAGAAATGTTTGAGTTGGAATGAGAGCACAGAGCAACTGTGAAATTTAAGGTCAATTGAGGTCTTGTCTAAACCCTCAAGCTCTCATGGCCCAAGAACCAAACTCTTTCATGTGGTGAGAAGAAAGGAATACCAATCTGTTCCTGGCATGAATAACACAACCTCTCAAAGACAGGACCTCAACAACCACAAAATTGTTAGACTTCCCATACTCCCACGCAATGCTTTTAGATTTTTGTCCTATTGTCCTAAGTGACATGTTGTGTGTTTATATTAAACAAATCCATCATTAGTATGTTTTTCATTTTAAACCACTGCTAAAATATGAGTCCTCTAACTATAATATTGCTTTCTCCAGTAAAAAGTTGCCTTATCATTATCTGGAGAGAAATATGCAAAATCAAGCACCATTTACAAGCAACAGGGGGTGGACTTTTTCACTGGAAAAACAAACAAGAAATATTCTGACGGCACCCATTCACCACTGGTGAGCAAAAGGTTGTAATGCTACATTTCTCCAAATCGGTGAAGAAAACATTCATCTTTATTTTTGGTTTAACTGTTCCTTTAAAACACACCACTGGTTGACTTTGCTATGTAGTGAAAATTACTTTTAAGTT